>VXBU01009275.1:121317-349927 GCA_013400315.1 Bombycilla garrulus | reverse complement strand
GAGGCTCAAAGATTGCAACATATCAGTTCTGCTTACTGTGTTAATAAGGTTTCATTGCGATTAATGGAGACTCTAGCTATGAGTGACAGGTTATCTTTACTCAAAGTCAAATCACAAAAAGTATTTCTTCTCAGAAAATATCTCCAATTGTTAAAATTAAATTCACTGCATGTGATGACAGAATGTCCTTTGTGGGGTTATAGGATAAACTATGTTATTTATATCTGAGTTAATTGCTAATCATTAAAATATCTTTCTTATTGTTCTGCAGCCAGAAGTGCCTCAGTTGCGCTGGCTTTCTGTAAAAATTATAGGCATGAGAAATCTCCGCAGAGCGGATCTGTGTAAGTACCACTGATGGCATATTTATAGCTTAGCAAGAAAACTACTGTCACCTGATTTTAATGCCCCTGTACACCTGTTTTTTGGATTACAGTCTGAGTGAAGAATTACTATTTCTTTTCATTTAAATGGAAACTAATTTAGAAAATACTTAAAACCAGAAAGGAAATAGACTAGAAATTCTGTGTTGGAGAAGAAACTGCCCTTCCGTTTATCAGCTGCTCTGTGGTATTTCCCTTTCTCCTAACTCTTCAGGGCCCCTTTTTCTAGATTGCCCAATTCCCTTTTGAAAGGAATATCTTTGTGAAAGATACAGGAAAAATCAGTAGTTACTTTGGATGATGCTGTGTTTGTGTCTTCACTGTTCTGTCGGTGTGGACGACTTGTGCCTTACAAATAGATGAAAATCCCCAAAACTGAAATTTCCATTTAATTTTAAGAAGTGCCAATTCAAAAAGTGAAGTTGTATATGAGTTTTTTTTGAAATTGGCAAATATTTGAAAATAGAAGTTAAAAAATCACAAGAGACAGAGTACTTAGTTCAGCACTGAAGAAATAAAATATTTTGGTACTTGTTATCATGTAGAATGAGTGGTTTAAAATGGCCTTTTTTGAAACTGATATAAATCTAAATAGAAAAGTTAAATAACTCTAAACCCAGAATATTTTCCTTTGAATCTAATGAAATATCTAGGACTCCTCAGAGGTTAATCTTTTCTTTCCCTGACTGGGGAAATCAAATAATAACCAAGTACTGCTGTACTAATTATGCAACTTCTTATTAACACAGGGAGCCAAACTGATTGCTACGTCAAGCTGTGGCTGCCCACAGCTTCATGTCGGGAAGCCCAGACAAGAACTGTCCACAACTGCAGAAACCCTGTCTGGAATGAAACTTTCCACTTCGTGGTACAGAGTGAAGTAAAGGTGGGATCTGTGACACTGAGAAGGTGCTTTCTAAAGGGGGCATCTTCGCCTGCAGTGGGCAGACTCTTTTTGAGAGGCTTGAGGCTCACAAAGATCTTGAACTCAGTTAACCTGACTAAAAGAAGTAGTTTAAGCTCAGAAGGTTGTGGAATATCTGGGATAGTGTTGAATGCTTGTGTCCCAGAACAGCTGTAAAAAACTGTTGAAATGTTGATGGAGTTAGCAGAAAGTGTTGATAGGTGAGCAGTCAGAGTGAAAGTGATACAAAGTCCAAACTGGATCAGTTTCTCATTGTTTACTAGTGCTGCATCTTCTCATGCTTTTAAGGGTAACCTGAGTCCTGAGAAACTGCCAGGACAATAGCTATAATCCAAATCCTGTTAAGAGTTAGGTGGTGTGCTTTAACTTCCATTTCACAGGGCTAAAAATTTCCCCTTTATTTTTACTTTCTGATGAAATGCCAAAATTTCTCAAGATAGTAATTTTGAATCCACAGATGATCTGAGGAACAGTGTGTGTAAACCCCTGCTCTATCTGGTGCATGTTACCATCATATATGTCACTTATGTTTCCTCTTCCTTTGGAGCTCTTTTTGTTGCCAAATCTGATGATTTACCTGTTCTAGGATTAGTCCCTGACTCTGCTGTCTGAGCCACATGGGCTGTGGGCTGAGCTCTGTGCTGTCACAGGAATCTGTCCACATGGACATGAGGGCTGAGTGCTGGACCTTCCTTTTGGGCTCAGTAGTCTCAGAATATGTCTTGTACATCCTTCCATGCCTCTCTCCTCAGAACATCCTGGAACTGACAGTCTGTGATGAGGATACTTTTACACCAGATGACCATCTTATGACTGTTCGCTTTGATGTGGCTAAAATCCAGCCTGGAGAAAAAGTTTGCCTGAATTTTGAGTTAAATCCAGAGGTGAGTGGCTAGAGAAAATAATACTCTTGATTAGAATTTAGTCTCAAGTTACTACCTATATTGAACGTTAAATTGGTTCTCACACACAAAGACTTTGTTAGAAGTTACTAAAAAAGGTTGAATGCTTGGGTTTTAGAAGAGAAGTCACAAACATCCCCTGTTGTGACTGGAATAAGATGGAAAATACTTTTCGTATTCAGAATTTGTTTTTTAAATTTTTTTTAATTTCAAAAATATATTTTGAAAAATTAGCAAGAAATTGAGTAAAAAATGAAGAAGCTGATGGTTAGGGGGTCTCATAGTTGTTGTAGGAGATTTACAGAGCAGGGGTGGGAACAAACCAGTCCCCCATTCCAGGCAGTTGCCCTTACTCTCTTGCCAGTAGCTCACTAGGGCTAACTCCTCTCAGCTGCACAAGGAATTTTGGCCAGCTCTTTCAGATAATGTGCTTGCTACATGAAGCATTCCATTCTTGTGATAATCTCTTAGGGTCCTTTTCCTCCTCTACTAAACAACTTTAAGGAAAAATGTCTCAGCCAGTCTGCTTATGCTCTTTTGTTACAGAATACAATACAAAAAAAAAATTATTTTAGAGGCGCTGAACAGGACAAAAGGGGCAGGCCTTGATCAATGAGAATATCATTAGTATTTTGTTTTTTCTTTTAAGTGAGTGTATGATCTAAGAGTTTTATTGGCTGCATGCATCTCCAAAAATACTGTGTTTGGTTGTAAAAAAGAGGAGATAAAGCTTATCTCATGAAACACTGAGTGGATGAAGTTGCTGAGATGAGAGGTGGAGAAATCACACTCATCTTCAACGAGAGCAGAATATGCACTCAGTTTACTTTCTGCACAATGTAACGCCTTCTCTGTTTGGAGGGTGTAGTAACAACTTCAGGGCTTTTTCACACTTCTGCCAAGGGCTTCAGTTTATGGTTCCCAGGAATTGGTGTGTTCTGTTTATTTCTAAACCACAGTGTCAGTCAGGCTCTTTGGAAAACACTCTTGCCTGTTTTTTTTTTATGCTACTGTTGCTTTGGAGAGTGTTTATTAACTACTCTTTTAGAAGACCCATCCCTACTGAAGACTGCTTACTAAACCTATTCCAGCTGGCTACAACTTTCCTCAGAAAAAGCCTCATGTGACTGAGATAATTCCAGGTGTGATTCAAGCCCTGAGTTTGCTCTAAGGCATGTGCAGAGCTCTCTTAGCCCATGAGCAAGGTGGAAGTGGTGGAGGTCAGACCAAGTGAGCTGTCTCTGGAATATCCTGGTCAAGCTGCCCTTCTTCAGTTCATGATGAATCAGACACCCATGGGGCATCACAGATTATGGTCTGTACATGGATTTTTGGAAGACTTTGGGTTATTTTTTTTTTTTAAGTGACTTAGTAATGCAACAGGCTGGGCAATCTTAATAACAGGCTGTAGTGCCACCTCTGCCCATAATGATTTCTTTAATCTACCAAGCTATCTCAGAAGGGGGGCAGAGGAGCTCAGATGGGTAATATCAGAGCAGCAGGGTTGCTTTGCTGTGCCTCTTCCTCTCTGGGACCGAACAAGCATTGCCATTGCTATGCTCTGTGTTTTTCACCCACAAGTATGTGAGTGGGACTTAATAGAAATATAACTTGTGGGAGTGTAAAGCAGCATAGGAAGGATGGGAACATAAGGCAAGCACAACTAGGCAGATGCTAAGAGTCAGGTTTTTCTGAACCTTGTTTCTGCTGTTCTTTGAACAAAGTTGTAACAGCCATCAGTTTGCATAGAGCAGTCTGGGCAAAATCAGATATTTGATAGTCTGTCTTGCATCTGTGTAAGGTGACTACTTTCTAAAATCTGTGCCCCAGCCTTCTATTACAAACTTGCAACCACTGTAATTGTCACAAAATAGAGACTTTAGGAGAAATTAGGAAGAACAGCTACCTGCTTCTGCATTACATGCCACAGATGCAGCTATCAGAGAAGCCATCAGAGATGTCTAATTTACTGATGTGAACTAATAAATACAAAATTGCTCTTCACTTGTAAAGATGATTTTCCCATGGCAGCTGCATTGTCAGATTTGGCATGTTTTTCACAGTCAATTCACAGCGTTAAAGAATGATGTGCAGCTGGACAGAAGTGATATTTGCCAGTAAATGTTAGTTATTCTGAATATGAATTAAAAGGTGTTACCATCAATTGTCAGAAAGAGATTTATGTCACTGTTAATTAGTGTTTTCCTCCCTGTGGGTGATCCAGAAGATCCCTCTGATATATTTTTTTTTGGTGTGGTATTTCCTGAATTGGCTGTATTGCATAGAGCAGCAAGTGGCTGAAGTAATACATTTATTTGATCTCTTTTATGCTGTTGGTGTGCTACTCTGTTGCTGTTTCATTCTTATATTTTTTCCTGTCTCTTTTCCTCTTGATTTGTCTCTCCTGAGCTCTTTCCCTGATTCTCCTTCCCAGCTTCAGTTTTCTCTCCCCTTCACCATGGTCGGTTTTATTTTCCAAACTGGTTGCTTCTCCCACCCTTTTAAAATGTTTAATGACTTTACTCTGCAAATTCTTTTGTTTTAACCAAGGCATACTCCCTATTTATTCACTGTGCTGTGTCCATTCATTCTTAAGTATGTTTTCCTACATCATTCACCTGCTATTCTTCCCTTCCTCATCACTGGTTAACCCATTTCTTATCCTACTAATAAATTAATAAGAGGACCCTTGCTCCCTATTGTATGATACTTAATCTTTGTCTTGATGGGACAGCTGGTTTGTAAATAGTAGAGCAGTGGAGAGGTGAAATTATGGCCACAGAAAACTGTATCCATTCATATTATGATGTAGTGGGTATGGGAATAGAGAGTGAGTTATAAATAAATTGTAAGAGTTGTATAAGAGGGAAATATATTTTCATTCATAAATTAAAAAAAAAAATTCCAATTTTCAGAGTCAGGAACAACTAGAAGTGGAAATTCTACTGGAAAACATGTAAGTAAAACCTAAATGATGTAGAGTTTGTGATCAGAAAACTGCATTTTAGCGTGGTAATGCAGCATTAGGGAAGTGGCTCCATGTACCTGTGTTCAGACACTCCATCTCAGCATCTTCCCCATTGCTGCTTTTCCCTCCTGAATTTGAGTGACAGTCTCACTTACTATTTATAGCTGAGAATGGGTGTTTGTTTTGTGATTCAGCCTAAGGAGAGATGATACCCATGACAGATAAGAAAGGAGGAGCATCCTTGGGAGGGCATGGGGTGTGATCTGACAGAGACTGCAAGACAGAGGGGAAAGATAGAAATGCTGATGGTACTTGCCAGGTAGAAAAACTGAACTCAGAAATATTTGCTTTTGAAAGTTAGTTGCTTAAACATCCACTTTTAAATAAAAATTTTTGGTTTTGCTTTTCAGACCAGGTTTATCTGAGAAGATCATTACTAATGGCGTACTAGTGGTAATATTCATTTATTTATTTATTTTTGTCTGCCAATCTTACGGTAGGGCGGAACTGAAGGATGTGGTTGGAAGATAGGGAGAAAAATTTCTTGTGTTAACTATTGGGGACTGAATGGTATTTCAACATAATGACAGGTCCCCAGTTATTTTGGCTTCCTTAATCGCAGTACTGCTTGCAAGATTGATACAAGATACTCTTTACACAAGATACTCGGGTTCTACAAATTCTTCACATCCACAGACCATCATGGCCAAGCATTGTATTTCTACAGGACCCCTAGAACCTCACTGAGAATCCTGAACTGTTTCTGTGACCGGTGGTTTTATTGCTTCTCTCTTCCAGTCCCGTGAAGTTTCCTGTTTGGAAGTACATGTGAATGAAACAAAAATGAAGAGTTCTTACAAAAGTGAGGTTGCTGATTTAAATTGTTCACCTCTGCTTTTTGTTCTATGGGAAACGCCACTGAATCTAGATAAATATTTGGTCCGTTTTAGTGTCTGTTTGTATCAGGGCTGCTTGGGGGTTGAAGTGTTTCCTGAGTTACCAACTTGCTAATAGTGAGAATTGTCAGACGAAGGTGTGACTGTAGCTTAAGGGAAACTGTGGAGGTGTCTGGGAGATGTGGAAACATCACTGTGATGTGATGGAACTGTAATACCTTTACCTTTGTTTTTTGGTGAAAATAGAAAATAAAAGAAGGGAGGCACAGCTCTCAGGAGGAGGAAGACTTCAGTGAAAGCTCAGGGGATGTGAATCCTGCTAGAGGCATCCACAAGTGTAACACACACTGACGCTTGGCAGGGTGTCACAAGTGGTTTAAGTCACTTAAAGAATCACTGGCAAAGGTATCAGCAAATGTAGGTGTAATATAAATTTGTAAAAGTGTGACCAAATTTGATGGCAAGGTTCAGTCAATTACTACATGCATGAAATTTGCAAAGAAAAATCAGATTAGAATCAATCTAGAATTATTTATGTGGAGACTGGGGATGCAGAAGAATAGAGGGAAGAGGAAAGAGTGCCAGGAGTGAAGATCCTCACACTGAGTTGTGAGTTTCAGAGTGGGCCCTCTTGCCAAACTTAGCCTCAGACTTGATCGTTTGTCTGAAGGATTCAGCAACACTTAATCATCCCGTAATTTAGCATTTACAAAGTGATTCAATGGGATTTATTATAAGCAGAACAATAAGTAACTTAATTATGAATGTAGGATGGTAAAATTCATACTACACCTGCTATGGGATATTCAAATCAATTCACACATGCTTTCACACAAAGAATTATGTACAAAGGTGCCTGCTAAAAATTCCCCTCAAGGTCAGTGAAATACTCACAACAGATGCCTTTGCAGTTGATGGAGGGTTGGGCCTCGAGGAGTCAGGAATGTCAGCACTGGTTCTGCCATCAGCTTTTGGGATCACTTCTCTGAATACTGCAATCTTGAGAGCTGGTCAGTTCTGAGCCCCTGCAGTCCAGGAGACTCAGAGGCCCAGGTGCTGCACCCTGATCACAGGGGAAAGAAAACATTGTGGTCCAAACTAACCTTAATTAAGTGTGCAGCACAAAGGCTGAAATGTCACTTTGGGTGCTTTTATTTGCCAGTTTCAGGACTAGGCACAGTTAACATCTCCCTGGGGTTTTCTTCTTGTTCTTAGGGAGAGATTTCACGTTCACTATGAAAGGATCCTATGAAGAAAGCCAGGTTATTTCCATAGGTCCTCACTCCAGACCAGGAAGCAGTGAAACCACCAGGTTCCACTACATCAAGCACAGTCAACCCAGACTGCTCATGACTCTGCCGAAGGAGCATTTTTTCTGTTGCGTATGTTTTACTTATGGATGGTGATAACACCTAACCTATATTCTGGGAGAAGAATCATGAGTTAACCCTTACCTGGTATTTCTGTGTCTAGGGTTTATGAATAATATTCTCCTTACAGCATTTTTTCCCCCTCTTTAAATCAGCCTGGCCCAAGTAGGAGGGAAATGGATGTGAGTAGTCCTCTGGCTGTGCCTCTCCATTCTCTGGACTTGGGAAAGAAAGTGACAGTGATGAGAGTGAGTATCCTTTAAGAGAATGTGAAATTCTTTCAACAAGGTAAACTGCATTTATGTGATGCCTGGTCACATAATAACTTTGTTACTAAAAATGCACTAGCAAGTTATTTGTGTACATTTAGAAATATGATTTGGGGAGAAAATAGGATATTCAGAATTTATGTCTGCTTTAAAAGTAGTTTAAAAGCACGATGAGGATTGTGTGCTGAAGGCCTAGGAAGAGACCAAAAATTTATCATTAAACTATATATGTAAATAATTGCTAATACTGTAAAACCTGCCTTTACAAAATTTCAATTCTATTTAAAATTTATCATGCTTTTCATTCTTGATTCTCAGGGCGAATCTTATGAGGTATCTGTGAATGAAGAAAATAGGTAAATCTTTTATTGCTTTTGAATGATTACTGAAGCCATCTCCTCTCATTTCATAGTGTCATCATTAGATGAAAGGAAGCTACAGATTAAAGTTGCTAATTTCAAAACAGGAAATGAAGATGACTAAAATATGGGGAATGGTCAATAAAAGGCTTTAAAACTTTTAAAGCTTTTAAATTGGTTGGTAAGAACTTAAAATTAGATAGGTAAATTGTGGGGTGTAAACAGTCACAATGTTTTTTCAAATGTTGATGCTTTGTAATTTGATACCTAAACATCCCTCTGTCTTGTAAGCATTGTATATATGTGCATATTTATGTGTACCAGATTTCTAACGTGTTTAACACCTTTATGCATTTACAAGACCTCTACAGGTAATTTTTCAATGAAACACGTGGACAGTAATTAAATTGACTGGCTTGCCAAGATTTTCTGAAGGGCAACATTACCCCCTATTGATGAGTTAGCTCCATTGCAAGCCTTAGTTGCAGATGAATGCTAAATCAGAGGGTTTTACTAAATAATATTCAGAGGAGAGACTGAGAGGTTGTTGTGTTGTTTTTTCTTTTTTTTCCCTGAAAAAACCCTCTGCAACTGGAACCCTGTGAAGATATAGGCTATAGAATGAATCATGTACATGATATTTCTGATGATGTACAGAAGGGATAAATTCCAGAGGCATCTTCTGACTCAAACAGAGCACAAATTCTTTGTAGGGATAAGCCTAAATTGGTTTTAGAGTTCTTTTAACTGAAGTATGTTAAGTTTAAATAACTGTTTATGCCACTTCATGCCTAACAAAACATGCACAGCAAGAGAATGTGAAGAGGTGTCCAAATGCCAGAGTTCAGTGTGAAACAGCTTGAATTCAATTTGTTTTCTTGATTTAAATAAGCAGAATGTTTTATTTATTTAACTTATGATTGTGTGAAATTGCTCGGGACAGAATTCTGGTCTAAAATCTCCGAAGGAAGGCACAAATAGAGGGCACAGGATATCCATATACCTGCTTTAATTTGTATAGTGGGACTTTCATATACATGGAAGTATAATTTCTTTAAACTAGCTTATTGTTGATGGTTTTGCTGGATGTCTCCAGCTGAAATGGGTACAGCTAATACCTTGTGCTGTTCTTACGTTCTAGTTGCAGGAATTTAGATTTGCGGTTGGGGTTTGATCTGTGCGCAGAGGAGCAGGATTTCATTTGTAAAAGGAAGAAGGTGGTTGCTGCTGCTCTGAAAAATGTTCTTCATCTAGATGAATACCTGCAGGAGGATGAGGTATGTGGGACAGCATCTTCGGAACTTTAAGTAATATGACCCACTTTGTGAGAAGTGGATGTGATGTGTTTGCATGACTTCCACATAATCAAGACTATTTAGTATAGGCCAGATTGTCACTTGCACCTAGAACCACAGCCAAGTTTTTGGCACAGGGTATGAAAGAGGAATTGTCAGGAGGTCAGTTATAGCTCCTTTACTCTCTGTGGACCTCTGCCCTCACTCGAGGGCACCCAAAGGCTGCGTTTGCTGACATGCTGGTGTGTATAACCAAGCCTGGTGAAATTTGATTGCTTTAGACTGAGACCATTTCTCCTCTTTGAGACCTCTTCTCTGCTGCCACAAGGTTCACAGGAAAGGCTGCAACTCTCCCGTAGCACAATGGTACAGTAGCATCTGTCTTGTGTGTTTTTTGGTGTTCTCTGTTGCTCGCTCCCCTCCTGGGGATCCCTGAACTCAGAGGTAGCTGCTCTGTGCCTGGAGGACAATAATCTGTTATGGGGCTGTGGTGTTTGGAGCATGAGTCTGGGAAAATGTGCCTGTGGGGTATTTCCTCCACTGCTCTGTTCAGCTCCCAGCACACCCAACCCTTTATGATGTATGCAGGAAGGACAGCATTTTTCAACCAAGGTAAAGTGTTCATGAACTTAAATAACAGGTAGAATAGGACTTGTTATTATTAAATGAGAATATAATAAGTTTTGAGCCAAATTAATTAAAAAAAAAACAAACCAAAAAACCCAAACCGACAAGCAGATGATAGAGTACAATGAAGACAAGATTAAAGGTAATCCATCATATGTTCCTAAAACTGAATATTTGTTGTATCAGTTTTTATTATATAGAAGAGGGAGGATTGATACATCCTTGAAGAAAATAAAACCAAATTACATATAGCACTGATATCAGGGAAGGTAGAGGTAATCTGAGTTGGAAAGAGGGTGTTAAAATAAATCTATAAAGCTGGGCACTATCTGCCTGGAGAATAGCAAATGTTATATATACACTTAGAGGAAGAAAAAATTATGCAGGCCAGGTTTGTACTGCTCTTCTGACCTTAGTTATATTCAGAGCTTTAAAATGTGTTTTAAGGGAAAGAGCTGAGGAAAAATTAAATACATTGAGAAAATGTGAAAATATATTTTCCCATACAAGAAGTGTACTTACGGCTTCTGACTTTCCAAAGCATCACTGATCAGGAAAATGCTTTCAGCGTACACTAAATTCCACTGAAATTTACACAACTCAAACACACACCTAGGCACTTCCCTGAAGAGGATGAATTAATCAAAGCCTACCTGAATCAGGTGTTGTTGTTACTTTTTTCTGCAGGGCCATCACTCCTGTATTTCTTCTGGTGATGAGTGACTCTGTGCCTCTCTGTGTGTTGAGCAGGTGCCAGTGGTGGCAGTGGTGACTGCAGCAGGGGGAGTGCGCTCCATGACAGCTATGTTTGGCAGTCTTCTGGCTCTCCAGGAGCTGGGGGTTTTGGACTGTGTGTCATACATCAGTGGTTTATCTGCCACAACGTGGTAAGGAGATCTGGGCTTGTATTTGCTGTGTGTGTTAGCAAAGTGATAGCCTGGTGAACAATTTTGCTTGGTGCTGGTGCTTGGTTTCCTTTTGGCACTTGTTTCATGGGACCACTCAGTGCTGTCCTCCTACAAGAAACAAATCTAATGAGAATTACAGTATTTCCGTAACTGCACTGAAGTGTTTACAGAAACAAAAACAGAAGAGCACAAGCTGCCTGTAACTTATCTTGTTGCATGCAACAATTCAAAAGCCCTTTTGTAATAGTTGTCTGGCTCAACTCTTCCATGTCTCCAAAAGTAGACTTTTAAGGAACAGCCCTGAGAAGCACAGAATAGCATTCATGCACTCAATGGTGACTGCCTTGCACAAACTAGGAGAGGCTGAGTGATTAAAAACGTTTTGCCTCTGAAGGGCTGCTCTGAAAGTATGTGAGACAGAATTAGAGCAAGTGAGGTGGGGATGAGAGGGGATGACTGGAAACTGCTTGAGCTCTGGGAACTGGCAGCTCAAGCCTGCTCTTATGTGTGCCAGGAGTCTGAGGTGACCCACCTGCTGCATGCCCAAGGAGGGGGGGCTCACACTTTCCAAGGCAATAGTCACTGCTAAACTCCAGCTTAACGTTTTACACAGGGTCTGACCCACCTGAGGGGATTGGCCTCAGACAGATGATGTGGCTTGGACAGTCAAAGGGTAATTCTGGCAAAAGCTTGAGTTAAGTTATCGGTGCTGCTTTGTTACTCTTTTGACTCTGGAAAACAAACGAGCTAGGATGATTTTGAATGTATTTGTGCAGCAAAATAAAACAGCAAAAATCATTATACAGTGTAAATTCTACTTCAGCTTTGAAATGCTCTTTCAAGTAAAAGTTGGAGGGCAAGAACCTCATGTAGCCTGAAACACACACTTATGTGTGTTACAAGCCCAATGAATTGCCATGTGCCCTGTGATGAACCATAGCACCTTTCTTTTATCCAGGACCATGTCAAAGTTATATGAAGATGCAAATTGGTCACAAAAGGATCTCAAAGGACCAATTGGTGATATCAGGAAACACGTGATTAAGAGCAAACTGCACTGTTTCTCTTTGGATCATATGAAATACTATGAAAATAAACTTTGTGAGAGAAAGCAAGAAGGGCACAAGGTGTCCTTTACAGATTTATGGGGACTTTTCATTGATTGTATGCTACATGATCAGGTATTTTATATTCTCTCTCTCTCTTATTTCAGAGGATTTTTAACTTCCGGTCTAAGGTGGTAGATTCAGTTAGAGAAAAGGCTCTCAAAACACCTGAAGACCTATTCTTTGGCTTTTTAGAATAAAAGTTACAAAGTAACCCTAAAATATAAGCATCTAGAGGAGATATCTGAGGGTGTAAAAATTCCTGATGTTAAGGGAATTGATTATCCATCTTTAATTTTGGGTCAGGCGATCATTCTAATAACACACAGAGGAGAGAAGGTTCTGACAGTACTAAGTTCAGGCGTAGCAATTTATACCCATAAGCTGTACTGCAGGAAATGGCTCCAGGTTGACTAAATATCTTTCTTTCCTTAAAGCAAGTCATATCCCAGTGAATGTACAGACATGTTTCTTGCATTTTTGCCCTGTCCCCCTCGCCAAAACTCCCATAAGCAGAATGCCTTGGCGAAGGCTCATGGCAGATAACACATGAACACACATGTGTAGCCAAACAGCTAAAGTAGACAGAAAAAAAACCTGCTGAGGTTTAGAAGATATTTCGCTGATAGTTCATGCTTAGATACTGTAATAAGTCTGTGCATCATGTTCATCTTTTTACAATGACTTTTGCTCTTTGTAAACAGGAAAGTACTTACAAACTCTCGGATCAGCAACTAGCAGTAAATCAGGGGCAGAATCCACTCCCCATCTACCTGTCCCTCAATGTCAAGGATGACTTTAGCACTTTGGATTTTAAAGGTATAGATTATCATACACCCTCCTACAACTCTGAAGAGTTTCCCTTTAAGGTTGAATGCCAAAACTTTTTACTGTAAGTCCAAGCCAATAAATCTTTTAGATAATTTCTTTCCCTCTGTCTTCATATCTGGTTTCTGATTTGGATGAAAAACATGCATCCTAATACTATGGAAGGGAGATACCTGTGCTGTAGACACAGCTCAGTGGGGGAATGGAGATGCTTTTTGCCTGCAGTCTTGAGAGCTGCTCTTTTCTCTCTCATCCACACCTACCCCCACAGCCCCTTCCAGCTGCTGGATCTTCTGCTGAGGCAGCACTAGTCCAAGAGAGCTGTGAAGAGTAGGGAGGAGGGCAAGGAAGGGAGGAGAAAGGAGAAGGTGGAGAGAAGTAAGAGCAGGAGTCAGCTCCAGCAGCCAGAGAAGGATTGGGGCCGGGGACAGTGCTCTGTGTCCTGATCAGTGATCCTGATCACTATTCCCACAGCGTTTCCAGCACAAATGAAGCAGGAGGTCCTGCACCTGAACATGGCCATCGGCTCCTAGGCACAGCAGTCCCAGTGCGCCTGGCCAAGGTTGCTGTGTGGGGAGGGGGTTTCGTCAGACTTTTATCCTCAAGGCAGTGATTATGAGAGTCTTAAAAACGAATGGTAGGCAGTGTCATTGCTGACTCAGAGGAGCTCAAAATGGCACATTGTGTGGGTCTTAGCAATCAATGGACTTTCAGCCCCAGGTCTTGCTTCTTAGTGGAGAAATTGACCTGAGTTCCAAGCTGAATGGATTTTGGCAGAGAAGATAATTTAGCTTTTGTATTAATGTGGGTTGAAGGGCACCCGTTTGCTTCAGAACATGGTGGTTTGAACTGCCTTTCACCACCAGGGTGAAGCTACAGGCCTCGTTCTTCCAGCTTCTGATTGTCTTAGCCAATTTTTATGTATATTCAGGTGGCTGCAATAAACCCAGTTTGATGCCTTATTTGCAGAGTGGGTGGAGTTCACACCTTACGAGGTAGGTCTCCTGAAATACGGGGCCTTTGTTCGTTCAGAGGATTTTGGTAGTGAGTTCTTCATGGGTCGCCGGATGAAGAAGATCCCAGAATCCCACATCTGCTTCTTGGAAGGTAAGTTACTGTCTCAAGAAGACATCACCTTGAGAGCTGGCTACACAGAGGTGATCTGCAAGTTGCAATATTAGTACACCAGAGAATGTATCTGATGCAATTTCAATCTCAAATGAACCAGCCAAAAGTGACATAAGAGGAAATTAATTTTTGAGACAAATGTGACAGATTTGCTGAATGTCTTGCCAAATGACCTAAACAGAGCACATGCATGAACGCATGCACAAACTGATCATCTGAAGTATTTAAACTCACAGCCTGACTTTTATAGACAGCTCAGTTTCGAAAATGGCCTGGTCATAAGCCAGACATTGTGTAGAATGATGTGACATTTGATATTTATAGGAAAAGTCATAGTATTTCATAACTAAAACAGAGAGTGAATTCAGGTATGTTGCCATAGCTGTGCTCTAAAAATTCAAACTAATATTAAGTATGACACTTTTTTTTTTTTAAACGTTCAAGGCACATGGAGCAATATATTTTCCCAGAGTTTTATGGATGCTGTCTACCTCTCAGGTCATTCAGAACACTTCTGGCACAGATGGACTCGAGACACTGAGCATGACATTGGTTAGTTCTTTAAATTACTTTTCTCTTGCATTGACATTTTCTTCACACCTCTCTGTGAAACCTGGCGTTTGGTAAAGGGCTTGTTTTTGTGTCCTATTTCTGGCTTATGGGACACCAAGCCCTTGAGAATGAAGGAAAAGCAGGAGACCAACACTTGTGCTGTAAAACAGGAAAAAACATTGTACTGCTCATTGTGCTGCTCACTGTGCAATATCCCTGGGGAGTTTTGTTAGTCACGAGAGGGTTACCAGAGCCCTTTGGGGAGGGAGAGGCCAACAGGGAAGAACAAGGTGATGGTGTGACACTGAAACCCACTGCCCAGAACAGTCTGCATGTTCACATGTGCGCTTACTCACAGAAGGGGCTGGGAGCCATGGTGGTTTGATTGTTGTTATTATTAGAGAAACACCCTGACCTGACCAAATGCAGACACATACCCTCTTCTTGTTCCTCCTCCAGAGAACCATCCTGCTCTGCCCAACAAGCCTCATGAACAGGCAACCTGCTTATCCATTCCCAAAGGTTACCTTTCCAAAACTCTTCGACAAATGATGACTGGGCGGCCAGTGGTTTCAACTTACCATAATTTCCTCAAGGGTTTGCAGCTACATAACAAATATTTGGAGAATGAGAGCTTTTGCATGTGGAAAGGTAATTGGCAATAATTTTAGTTATATCTTTGAAAGAGAATTGAGTGCTGATACTTGCTGAGGACAAATATTTGAAAAGTTTTATCATAAAGGCAAACTTTGATTAATATTATTTGATTAACATGCTTGTGGAATGGGTTTTGCCAAGCCCTAGATGATTTACTCCTGGTCTCGGTCCTGTCTTGGAGAAAGCACAGCGGGTTTGCTTGCATTCTCATCTTCCTAGGAAAAGCCATTAGAGTGACTTGAAGCTTCCAAGGAAGTTAAATAGTCATGAATTTACACATGTTGAAAAAGAAGAGTAATTATCACTTTGGATGAAGCAGAGTCTCAGAACTGCTCCCTTTTACTGATCTCAGAGTTGAGCTCTAGATACTAAAATTATGTCAAAGACAAATACTTAACTGTGGGCTTTGTGTCAAAGATGAATACACATCAACTGTCTTTTCTTTCTCCTCTTTTATGATAATTTGGAAAACAAGGGTCCTGACCCTGCAGTAAATAATAATAAAAGTTTTGGCCTTTCAGACACAGTGCTGGATTCTTCTCCCAACCAGCTGAATGAAATGAGTGACTACCTCAAGCTAATAGATACCGCTTTCTTCATCAACACCAGCTGCCCACCCATTCTGAGGCCAGAGAGAAAAGTGGATGTCATTCTCCATTTAAATTACAGTGGAGGATCACAGACTCTGGTGATGTTTTGAAGCAGTGCTTCATTATCTGTATGACTCCAGCAGTTAAATTACCACTACAGCTTTCTCTCTCTTATCTTTTTTTTTCCCTCCAAAAAATGATCTGGCTTTTATTAAATTAAATGATCACATCAGTGGTACTATTCACAACTGTGACCACAATGTCACTGCCTTTATCAGGGCTGTTTCCAGTGTTTTTCTGGATGTGTCTGTCATCCTCCTAACAAATTCCTCAAGGGTTAAATAATTTCTACAGTGTAATTAATACACAATATATAATTTTGAATTCTTTGGAATGAAAAGTTGTACTTTTACATTTGACTCTTGGTGTTGGCATGAGTTTTAGTCATGTGTTTTTGTTTTTTTTCTGCATTTGAAGAAACCTTGAGGGGCTTATATTATTGAAATTAATGCAATTTATTTGTAAGAGGATGTGAAGACAGACAGACGCACTTAAAAATGCAAATATTGAAGAACCTATGGTCTGAGAAGCCACGTGTAATCAAAGTTTCCTTATCCAAATCATCTACTGTGCTCACTAAATCACAAAAATTACCTGAATGTCATATAAATTTCGATAAATAGTAACTTTACTTTAAAAATATACGGAGTTAAAAATTCAACCAAATTTCTGTTCCCCAGGGTATATTAAAAATAAGATGGCATATTGGTTCCAGTGCGTAGTTAGCATTATTTATAAGCATATGAATCAATCTCAGATTGTCTACTGCAGAAAAAATTATGGGGTTCAAGCTCTGTTTGTGTTGCCTCTCTCCTCTCTGTTGAGCCAGCCACTGGACCTATTCTCAGAGTACTGTTTGGAGCATGGGATCCCATTCCCCAGCACAGAGCTGAGCCAGGAAGACCGGGAACACCTGAAGGAGTGCTATGTGTTTGAGGACAACTTAGAGGCACCGATCTTGGCCTATTTTCCACTGGTGTGTGATACCTTCCAAAAATACAAGGCACCGAGTAAGTTGACAGCAGTAATCATTTTTTGAGATTTTCTCATCCAGTTGATGCATTGAATTTGTTCCTCTTCCAAAACAAGACACTGGCAAGCTTCTGAGTTGGCTGAGTTATATTCTCAGTCCAGCTGTGATGCATATAGTATTGGTCAGTTTATCAGGGATGGGAATGAAGAGGTTTAAAAATAAAATAATGAGTAGCTATACCTTGATGGAAATTCCCTCTGGCACTTGAGAAAGGTCATGTAATTTTGATAATAAAGAAAAGGACACATCTGTAAAGTTATATCCAGTGGTAGCTTACGCTGTCACCTAACAGTCTCATGAAGAGATATAACGTTTACTTGGTTAACGGAGCTAGAATTCTCCTATTACTTTTTTACATGAAAAATTTGAGGATAGGAAGTGCTGAAAACATGTAATGAAGCAAAGGCTTTACCAGGGTAACAGGCTGCTTTGATACCTATAATTTTTGAAAAGTTTCCAGATTGTTACCTTTAGTTCAGCAATAGAAGAAATGTTTGTTTCATTAGGAAAAAAAACCTACTTGGCAAATTTAGTTTCAGTTTACAAATACTTTCACATGCATCAACTCCAATTTTTTTATTCTTAATTTTCTGTGATCCAGGAAACTTTCTCCAAAAAATGAACAAAAATGCATGAACCAGCTTATTGAAAAAGACCTTGTGCCATTCATTATCTTATTTGTTCTGCTGCATGTGCTTAAAACCTCAGCCTCCTGAGAGGGAGGATTCCCAATCCAGGAGCCCTCTGGTATAATTTTCTACCAGCTGGTAGATAAGGAGCTGTCATCTCAGAACTCAGCTGAGGAGTTAGACATACAAAATTCCAAATCTTAAAAAAAAAGAAATATTCTGATGCCAAACCTTAATTTAGAGAGAAAAGCATTTTGCATGGAAAGGTTTTTCTGCTGGTCAGGTCTGGACTGCAGCCAAGCAGCAAACTAGTAGATTTTATTGGTGCAACTGATGTAGTTACTATACAGCAATTAAATCTTGAATCATTTTCAGGATTCCATTTCATTTTTCTATCTGTTACTGTGTATTTTGCATTGCCTGATAGCAGTTTTCCACCTCAGTACCTTTGCTGTGCTTTGTCCTGATTTCAGATGTGGAACGCAGTCCCGCAGAGATGGAGCAGGGAAGAGTGGATGTGTCCAACTGTGCTGCTCCCTATGGCACCGGCCTGCTTACATACACTGAAGAGAATTTCAACAAGCTGCTTAACCTGTGCAGCTACAACATCCTGAATAATAAACACTTAATTCTCCAGGCTTTGCGAACTGCTGTGGAACGAAAGAAGCAACTTAAAAACTATTCATCACCTAATTCAAGTAAACATTCTTAAAGTGTGTCTTGAAAAAAATCTCATCAGAAGGAGATGCACAAATGTTTTGGTACTGGACTAATAAATATTCACCTGCTGCAAGTTCACAGATGTTTGTGATAACAACTCCTTTGACTTCTGCAACAGTGTTTGGTGTGTAGCTGCTGCTACAGTTTTATTCCCACTGCCGTCCGAATAACAGACAGGGTAGTGTTCATGAGATTCTCATACTTGTCTAAGAAAAATGGTTTCTTGAGAAAATATTTATAACTGATCATTTTTAGATCTTATTTTCTTGTTGTTGTATGCAAAGTTATGCATGCAGAGTAATAGCAACTGTTCAAATACAAAGTAGCCATGCATAATTTTATTAAAAATAAGACTTTTGTAGTTGAAGTCATTGAAGTAGGGGGGTTTATTAAGTTCTATGGACTCAGCTCAGCTAGTGAGTCGTTCTGGGAAAAAGTTACTCTTGCTTTTGATACTGAGAAATCAAATATTGAGTGAACAATGAGCTCTGTTAATAACCTTTGAGAAAAGATGAAAGAAAAGCTGTCACTTCAGCTATGGAAGATACAAAACGGAAGGAAACTGCTTTCAAGAGTGCAGATGACTGGAACCATAACTCAGGAGATAACATTACATGTTGTTACCTCTAAGACAGTTCTTTTCTGTGCATCAGTTCATTTAACAGGAGATTACAACAACAACAGTGTCTGTCAAGCTTTGCTGCAATATGAACCAAACCAATAAGTCTCCCTTCGTGAGAGGAAACTGTTGGCAGTAACCTTTGCATCCCCTTTTCATGGATCTAAAGTGATCAAGTCCAACAACTTTCCTTTTCCTCATTTACTGATAGATCTTTCTGTTTCACTAGCCCTCTTATGCAGAAAGCCAATTTTTCGCCTTCTTTGCTTGTCCTTGGTTAGGATAATTTGATGTTATGTGTCACCAGTAAGATTGCAGTAGTTTTCTGCGAGCAAAGAAGAAAAAGATGTTATTCTGATAGCTCAGTTCTGTTCATGAGTTTATGTTTAAACAATAATGAAATGGGGGTTTAAAAATGTGATTATTTTCTTTTGCTAAGTATCTCAAGTATTTTAAAGATTTTCAAGTTTCATTACTAGAGCTCCAGGAAGAATGAATATAAGCAGTCCAGTGTATTCCACCCACTGGTTTTTGTTGGTTGCAACACTCGGCTCTGGGCCTTCAGCTTTACTCACACAAGGTGTGGTGATGATGTGTGCTTCTGCCAGCTGATCTGGAAAATTAGGATGGCTTAGAATGAGCTGAGGAAAGGGAGTTTTCAGAAGTCTGGGCCTATTTAGCAAGCCATTGAAAAAATCTTAGGTTGCCTAAATGGTCTAGCTTAGCAGCTGGTATTTTGACTTTGACTTAAGTCAGACAGATGACGATGTTTGTGTTGGGATCTGGCTCCAAGCACCTAACACTGCATGAGACTAATGTTTTTAGCTGGGAGAGCCAAGGTTAACGGTCTTGCCTTGATGGCTTGTGAGTTTTCTCCAAAAGGGACTGATTTTGTTTCTTTGGGAAAGGAAGGCTTCTTCTATTAAAGACCATTGATATGTTCACATTACAGCGATACTGCAGAATCTTGCCTGTGATTGATGGTGAGAGGAGCATAAAAGGACAGGGGAAGAGATATTTGAGTGGCTTGCCAGCTATTAATCAAAAATAACAAAGGAGACACATTCATTATTACTGGTGGTATTTTTTAAGGATGGAGCTGAGGCTCAGGCTCAGGGACATATCAGCTGGATTTTTCAAAGTGATTCAGCATTGATGCAATTGTTCTATTTAGGATACAGGTAGGTCAGCAGCAATTTTCTTTTTTTCTTTTTTTTCTTTTTTTTTTTTTTGGAAACACCTGTTTGTGACCTGTCACACAAGCTCTGCTGAATGTCATGTCATGATCCTGGAAACAATTAGTTGTGAATCTTTGCAGTCTCTATTAGGGCTCAAACATTTCTCAGGCTGACTGCAGATGAAGTTACCCCCTTAATTAGTTGGTAATATGAGGCAATTTCCTGAGAATTCTGAGAATTGGTTCAGATTGAAATTGGCTCTAGATTTCCCTGTAAAGGTCCTGGGTTATGTGTCTTGCCTAATTATTGGGTAATTAGCTGACACAGGCTGGTGCTGGTATTCCTCACACCTGTGGTCTGTTGGGGTTAGGGCAATGAAATGGCTGCTTGAAGAGTGCCTGAAGTGTTGAATGAACCTGGAAAGGTCAGGCGACCTCTGAGTGCTCCTGCAAAGGTAGAGAGGTGCTGTAGGATGCTCAGATCTACAGAGCACAGGGAGGGGCAGAGATAAAGATTTTGAGCTACTGCTTTTTGAGATGAGGATTGCATTTGAAATTCTGTTGCAACAAATCTGAAGGCAGGGTTGCATATGTTAACAGATGGGCCAACACTTTAGTGATGATTTTTGAAAGGTAAACCAGCCCAATTATTTCATGTGAGTGAGTAGGAGGAGTGAGATTTTATCTCTCCAAAACATATTGAGGGCATGTGGGGTTGTTTTAATGCAGTTTCTCAATAGTCTTTTGAAAGCAGAAGCCTTCCTTTGTATATGTCATAATCAGAATAGTGTCCTAAGCAAAAATTTAACCCCCCCACCCCTCCACCCAGTGTGATCTCTCTCTCCAATGACTGACAGAATATTGTGGAATTTTGAGGAACAGGTGTTTTGAAGGTGCAGTACTCGTAGCAGTGCACCCCCCAGGATAGGGTGCCCACATTGGAAAGGGATTTGAGTTCTCTTTGCTCCCCAAAAATGGTGAAAAAGCCAGAATTTTCTTTCCCAGTTTGTAAGTGTTCTGAACCAGGACACCTCATAGGACTCCTTGGGCTTCACTTCACTTCTGAAGCTACCTGGATTGGATGAGTGCCAAAAAGCCCTGCCTGGACAGTTAATACTAAAAGCACTGGGCAAAGGAACCTCGATGGCATTTTGGGAGTATTTTAGCAGAGGCAGGGACCTCCTTGCCTCTGGCATGGCTTTTTCTCTGTAGAGAGTGTTATTTTTGCAGTTAATAAACCTTTTTGTTTCCAACACCAGCCAAGGTGCCCGTCCCACTTATTTTATGCCATTGGGATTTGCAGGACAAAAACCCAAACAGTGATGCAGCTTCCAAGAGCTCATAACACTTAGCTTGAGGAGAATTCTATCACAGTACATAGAAACATGAAAATAAAATGCCAACATAGTAATCATATTAATGTGAATGTCCTATATGTATATGGGGGGTGGTACTTTTGTTTGGTTTTGGGTTTGGGTGTTTTTATTTGGTTTTTTTTATACCAAAGAGTTCCTTAAAATTAGTGTCAGGCCAAAAATTACCAAGCCAAAGTTAAATTTTTCAGTCTGAAATCCAACACCTTGGGATAGGAAAGTGACGCATGTCATCCATGGTACACCTTTGTGTGGAGATTATTGGGCTCAAGTCCTTTGTGTAACTAGAGTTTGGCTTGAGGTGCTTGCTCTTGTTTGACTGGCAGGATGAGGTTTTTGTTGATTTTTTTAGCTCGTGGAAACATTATATAAAAAGAAGGAAAACAAAGTGAAAGGCAATACCCAGGGAAAATCCCCAGCTACAGATCTGACACTATGTTTGTTAAATTGCTTCATTTGTTATTACTGAGTAATTATTTTCTAATGTCACATCTGGCTACCATTTTTTAACACCTCCAGCATGTGCTTTGAATATTTACCCTTCTTGTTATGTTCAGGGTGTGTAAATGATGACCGCTCCCATTGTCATCCCAAGGGTGGTACAAGGATACTCTTCTCTTGCAATAAAATGAAGTCCCCCAGTAGTCACACATTTCTGTAGTCCTGGATTATCAGAAGGTGACAGAGTGGTACAGAAGGTAAGTGTGGGGTATTGAAAGCAGCTGTTATTCCTCCCTGCAACCTATTGCAGTTAGATATCCAATTATCTGAATGTCATATTGGGGAAACTACTGTTTGCAGCAGGCCAGTTTAGATCAGAATATATCTTTTCCACCTTGCCTTAATTAATACATAGATGCAAAATCATGTGCATGTCAATGAAAGTCACAGGAAAATTACACTTGCCTTTTTACTCTCCTTGTTACTGTTCAGAGCTTTAAAGAGACCGTTGAGTGTTCTGTCATCAGTTACACGGTTTCTCTAATCTTCAAACATCCAAGTAAGAGTGTAAGCAGTATGTCAATGATTATCTCTGGCAATTTAAAATTATTACTGTGGAAATGTGATTACTAAAAAGAGGCTTTTTAGTAATCTTTAGATTTCTTTAGACTTCTTTAGACTTCGCGTAACTTCAGACATGAATTTGCTTAATGCATCCTTTATGATTGTCTTTGAAATTGTCCTGGAATTGTGGAAGAACTAATGAAAAATGCAAAAAACCCAACTTGACCTCGGAAGTTGTAATCTTTTTGGAACTATAATTCTGGGGACATATTTCTACTTCTAAAAGTCCAGTGGGACAAAGTGCAAATTCATTATTTTTTGTTTTATGCAGGTGGTGTAGTAGACACCTGTGAATAAGCCATCAAGTTTTCGCAGTGCCGACAAGGGCTTACTGTCACAGGTGCTGTGAGCATCCAGTGCTTAGTTCAATCATGTATTCACTGCAAGAATGAGAAACTGTTGAGATTGTTATTCTTGGCTGCCACAAAGATGCCAGGTCTTTAAAAGATAGTGTATTCCAAAGCCTTCTTGTGTGACATGGACAGGTAGTGCTTAAGGGAGACAATGCCAGCTAAAAACTTGATGGTGGTCATGAGCAGGAGAAGGGAGAATTATTTAGGAATATGTTTTGGGTATGGCAATGATGACATCATTTTGAGATGAGGAAAACAGCCTGAACATCAGGAAACTATTCCGTGGGTAAGATGCAGTGCTTCTGGAATAATTTTATAAATTGTGAAGTGCTGTCTCATTTATGGATCTTAAAAACAGCATGGGTAAGAGAATGTAGTGTCAGGGAGTCTTGTATTGGCTGTGAAAGAGCTGGGATGGTAGAAATGTATGTAGATGTATGTATCTGCTGGGACAGCTTGGAGAAGGTGAGCTGGATAGCCTACTCACCTTTCTTTGATAGATGATGTTGATGCTTTTAATGAAAACAGATTCCTACTTAAAGTTTTAATACTGGAATATTTCCAGGGAACATTCTTTCAGAAGCTGGAAAGAATTAGTTTTGTAAGAGTGCAAGTGATTCTCAGCTGTTAGTCCTCCACCTGAACTTGTTCCTAAGTAGTTAACACAGATATAAAGCAATAAAGACAGAAGTTACAGGAGATATTTTGTCTTTGGGGTAGAGATGCACATGTTCATTGGAAGTATTTTTTGGTCATTCCTTCAAGAAGAACAATGCTGTAGATTAACATTTATGATCCATTTTTCTTTGATTCTGAGAAGACAGTGTAAAGTGTGCCTATGGAGCGAGCAGCTAGCCATTAAATACTTAAGATGGAAACCACCAGAGAATACAACTGCATATTTTGAATAAGATCTTCTGAAGAGGCATCACATGTGTTTATCACACAGACACCAACATAGAAGGAAGCGACTTGTATGTAAAAAGAGGATTTTACTCTAGAGATGTTTCTTGGACAGCACTCCTCACTCCCTCTGTGCAGAATTATTTTGATACCAGCCTCCTTAGTACAGGGAAGTGCCCTTAGGTGACACCCACTGCAGTTTGCAAGGTTACTTTCTTTGCCTGCATCAAGTGAATGAAACATCAGTATAAATAAGATTGATTTAAAATAATCAATTTCGTGATTCAAGAGTGAGTAGTTGCTGCCTCCCATCATCAATCAGAGAGGCCAGAAACAGTCTGGCAGAGCCAGAGTCTGCTCTTGCATGCTCCAAAATCTACCAGCCTGCACATGTATGCTAGTTTAGGGCTGCTCTAATACCCTTTACAAGGCAGTGAGTCACTCTTCACTGGGGTGAAGAGCAGTCAGGGAGGGTTTTGTGCCCTGGAGTTTCTCACAGTGTGTCTGCTGGGCTCGCTGTGAGAGCCAGCACACAGATCCCTTTGAAGTCAGCTCTGAGGATGGGTGAGCTGCTGTGCTCCTCGGGCCTACGCAGGAGAGCACAACCCTCTCTCCTGCCTCACCCTTCCACTCCCAAGTTTCACCTGCTGCTAATAGCTCCTCCCTCCCCTTTTGTTTGATTTAATATCAAACTGCAAGATTTCTGAACATGGATTAACTTTTTTCTATATATACAGTAAATATCCAAGCAAAGAATACTGAGCATGTGTTGAGGTTGCTAAATGTAGCACAGAGATACCCAAAGTGACTTCAGGGGGGTGTGGGTGCTGCAGTGACTCAGCAGTGGCACCACAATTTGAGTCCCCTTCCTGAGCTGCAGGACTTACCTACCTGAACTGTGCTGCCGTGGGAAGACTGCTCCAGGTATTTGAGTTTGTGGTCTGGAAAGAAGCTGCTGACATCTCTCTCTACTACCCTGCAGCATGATGGTTGCAGCGTAGAGATACTCTGAGAGCTGTGATTTAATTAGTCAAAAGCACTATGCTTTGGGGGTTAGAGCTGTTGCACAAATGCAAAACTTTTCATTACTGGTAGTATTTCAAGAGAGCACTAACTGGGCAGAAAGGGGCTCCAGCATCCTCCCCAAACATCACAGTGGGTAGAAAAGGAATGGCTCTTCATTCTGCTGACTCAGTTGAGGTGCTCTAATAGGCTGCAGGAAGCAGGGAGGTGACTGCCTAATGACTGGAAATAATCAGGGGGTGGGGCAGGAGAGCCTCGTCATAAAATCCCTATTCCTCCACCCCTAACCTGCATGAGGAGTTCCTGCCAGCCATACGACGCAGTAACATTTATCCTGGACTTACATGCAACTGGTGCTGCAATGGGATCAAATTTAAGCACAAGTGAGGTAAGCAAAAGAAGGTGATAGAGAATGTAAAGTGAGTAAAATTGTCTGTTATTCCACTGAAGTGGATCACAGAGGAGAACGAGTGGTTTGAGTTGTATGGGCAATCCATGGGAAATCAAGTTTGCTGTTCCTCAGATCTTGTTGCAAGGATGGCTTTCCTAATCTAGGCTTTTGCAAAACCTCATGGCATGCTGGAATTTTTAAGCTACATTTTAGGGCTAGCAATATTGCTTGTGGTGCTTCTCTATAAACAAAAAGGAAGTAAGGAGCTGGCAGAGAGTTGTGATTGTGGCCGATAAAGCACCTAATGATGTTGTTAAAGAGCATAGCTCTAAATGTGTTCTTGAATGTGAGATGTTTTGACATGTCAGCCTAAAGTAAGCCTTTAACATGTAGTTTAGTTTTCTTAACTTTGCCTTGTGTTGTTTTTCCTAGACTTTTACGAGCACCTCAGCACCAGCGGTGAGAACGGTAGGTAGCAATTAGCTGGCCCTTCATTAAATGCTGTCCAGTGCTGAATGTAGATCACCAGAAAAAATTTTAGGAATTCAATGGCTCGGGGGAAAACTGTGTTGCAGAGTTGACTGAGTGCTGAAAAGCTGAGCTGAGGCTTCAGCTCTGTAGATGGGATATTGCCATGGCTTTCCATAAGCTCTAGGTACCCTGGCCACTGTTGGTGTCTGACACTTATGATGTCAGTGTTGCGCTTTACCTGGGCTGGTTTGTAGTTCAATTGTATCAGTTTTATTATTACTCCCTGCTTTTGTGTTTTGATTTTTTTGGATGAAATATTCCCATTTTCTTACAGTTTATTCCTTTACAAGAAGAACTTTTATGTGGGTCGTTCAGTTGTTCCTAGTGCTCTGGTATTGCTTGTAGCCTTTCTTTGCAATATAATGATCTGTCCTAGAGCTTGCAATTCTCTGTGCAGCACTGCATTTACAGGTAAAATGGTGGAACAAATGTGGCATGTTCAGGCTCCTGACAATTTTGATCTTATCAGCCTAGTAGGAGTGGGAGTAGTGCCCAAACTTCTCTGAAGGCAAAAAAGGAGCAAAAGGTGTTTTGTAAAGGCTGAATTGAGGATGAATTCTTTGCACGGTCAAATTAAAAATCGTTGGGCAATTAGCAGACATTAAGAGGTATTAGCATAAAGGAAAATATATCAGACAAGCTCCTCTATGAGCCAGTGAATGGGAACAACAGCATTGGCAGCAGGATGAGGCTGTGGGCACTTGCAGTGGATTTGGGGCTGCCAGTATCAGTTGCAAATCCCTGGGGATCTGTCTGCAAAATGGGCTTTTGCCTCTTGTTCAGTGAGGGTTTCCAGCTTTGCGTCCACATAGGGAAATCAGAGTGATACAGACAGTCTTTTAAACGGTGGTAAATTTTGTTTGCCTTGTGAAGGTTTGCTGTTATTGATAGTACCTGAAGCCTGTTTGTGCCTGAGAGTCACTTGTTTTCTCTGTTCAAAGTGAAATGCTATGGTAAAGACTTTGCAGAATTTCTTCAAAAACTTGCTTCTAAAATGATGTTTAAGTCTCTGTGTATAGTCTTGCAGCCCTAAGAGGTATGCTAGAATCATAAAAAATTCTTATTTTGAGTTCTAGCCTGTGTTTAGAGGATCAATCTGTTTTTTTTTATCCATAGTGCTTGTTACGTTGTTAGTAGGTCCCTAGGTGTGAGACCAGTACAATTGCCGTGGCTTTAGATTGTTACTTTTATCTTCAAGGTATTTAGGGTGGCAGAAGTGATCTGAATACAGTACCTACAACTTAGAGCCCCTTCTTTCTGCCCTGAATCTCCAAGGTTCACAGAGGTAAAATTCGGGAGGGACTTGAACCTTTTTTCCCTTTTTTTAATTTTTTTATGAAAGTTGGTATTTATGATAATTGCATAAGCCTAGTATACCTGAGTTGCTTTTTGTTACTCAGTGGCTCAGTTAAGGAAATGTGTTTTCATTGTCAGAGTGAGTTTCAGGGCAACTGGTAAGATGTGTGGGATTTCAATTTGAGCAGCTATATAAATTAAAGAGAATATGTAAAATAGCTGGTGAGAAAAATTTGGTAGTGCCCTCATGCTGACAGTCAAAAGAGTAACACTTTTTAGATCACATAAATTACTAATATAGACTGGTGTGGTTTTGAAGAAAAAAACAACATTGAACTGTGGGAATACTTGACCTGGTTTCTCTTATAATATTTGGATTAATTCTAACACATGTCCAGCTGTGCAGCTGCAAACAGGAAGAGGGAAAATAAACAAACCACATGAAAATTGCAGTCTGAAGCCACTGAAGTTTTGCATAGTTCTTGGAAAGAAGCAGCCATTGAGTCAGTGCTGCTCCATTTGTTTTTATTCTGAAACAAACCTGGGGACTACTACTGACTTGATAAGACCCAGATATGGTGTATTTTAAAATGAGTGAAATAAATACAACAATAGCAGTACAAGGAAAAGTGTTTCTTATGCATTTGACTTTGCCTGAGGTGGTAGACATAGTGCTGTAATGAAATCCTGCCTGCCTTTGAGCCTCCAAAATTCTTTGAAGTTAAAAGGTGCCACATACCTGACCCAGGTCAGAAGCAAGGCAGTGATCTGTCTTTTAAATCCCTGCTACATCCTTCTGACAGGGTGAGTGAATTCTTTGTTGTTTTTCACAGTTTTTAAAGGAGTGATGAGATTTCTATTCCTTTTTGATGAGAAACCTAAGGGAAGAGTGCTTTCCTCCAGATACATATGCACTTTGATAAGTGCCTTTTCTCTTGATGGAATTTGGGAATATTGCATGAGTTACACTCTTGTCTCCTCAAGAAAGAAATATTCTGTGAAAGACTTTTAAGCTTGGAACTTTAGTAAAATGGAGCAATTTTAGAGACCAGTTATATAATTAATTCGTATGGATGAGCACTCATGTATGTGAACCCTCCTATTGACTTCCCTCAGACTAGATATGTGAGGATTGCACAAGTCTGCCACAGGACTTAATTGACTTTTTATCTGACGTAAGACAGTGTGACCAAGTCTTGCATTTGCAACCTCATATATTTAAGTCATTTCAAAAGTCATCATTAAAATGCCTGGCTTGTGTTTCCGGTTTATGAGGTAAGATTCATGTCTCAGATGAAATAAATATAGAAGCTGAAAGTTGTAGTGTGTGTAATAACTGACCTGGAAGGCTTCTGGCCTCACAACTTACAGCCTGTGATATGGACATCATCACATTAAAGGCAAGGATGTGAAATTGCTTGCCACTTGCTGGGAAATTACCCAGTTTAGGACAAGTTATTTTCTGTGACTTTGAGAAAGTCGCTGATAACTAGACTTGGTAAAGCATTCAGGCACCTAAAAGTTAGGAGTTGTAAGGCTGGACTTCTAAGACTCTAATATGGGAATGGACTCCACAACCCAGAGTGAAGCACTGAGGATTGATTCCATAAGTTTGGACAGTAAGATACACCAGAAGGGAATTGTAAGACCTGAGCAGGGAATTGCAAAAATGGTACATCCAGGTAATACGGGCAGCTGGGAACAACTTTCATATTTCCTGTCTCTACATGACACTTGGCTGCAGGAAGATATCATTGTCCACTTGAGATTCACAAAGTAAGGGTCCTGATGCTCGTTTTCCAAAAGCTGAGCTGAGGTTATTCCTTTAGAATGGTGTTAAGCCCAGTAATCATTAGCATTTCTGTGCAATGAGGAACTTCTGCCCAAGTCCATTCTTCTGTAATCAAGGGATGCAAGCCTCATTCTTGCTGGATAAGAAAGATGCTCCACATTTTCTGAAGTAACATTTCTGAGGTCAAGAACACAAGAACAATTGATTGGATGGGGAAATCAGGGACCAAACATAAATGTGAAAACATGTCAGTAGATTGGTCAGGGATAGACAAACCTTGGCTGCTGGCCCCTGTGTCTAGGAGGGCTTCTCTCATTTACCCATTACTATTTAATTCATATAGAAAAGTAGTTGTAGCACTTCAGCTCTATAGTCTGGGATGGATATCTTTTGGTTGCTTTTGATTCAAGACTGTAATCCTCTTTTTTTTGTGTGTGTGTTTGTTTGTTTTTTCCCCAAAGAACTTTAGTCTTTCAAGTCTATCTGAGTTGTCCTTTGTGGGCATGTTTGAAACAATGGAGCAGATAGAGGTGTGATATAGTCTTGGTGACAACTGAAAAGTCTCACACCTGACAATTCCAGGGCTTGCAAATTGTGTTCCACAAACTACCCAGTGTAAGAGACTGGACAAGTCAGGTAATGTAGAACAGTTGTGCCCATATCAGTGACTGCTCTGACCCTCCTGCTGCTGTCTCACTGCCCCTCAGCTCTGCATCTTCAGGTCCCTTGTCAATTCAAAGGGAAGTGCAAAATGATGCTCTAGGGATTACTCACGTTATTTCTTAGAGCTGCTGACTTTTCAGAGGTGCTGAGGTTTTCATTGGTTAGGACAAGGTTCCCTTCGTTACATTGGCTTCTTGCCCAATTTCATCTCATGATTCTAGTTGCTTGACACTCTGGCAAATCATTGTGAAGCACTTTAGGATGAGTCCTGTGGTGCTGCTGAAAAGACATATGATCTGGCAAAATATATAGCCTTTATGAAGAAAATAATAGCAAGCTACCCTTTATTAGTTAACCTCAGTGTATAATTTTTGCTTTTGCTACTTTATGATTAATACAGGCACTTCTGATGCCTGCATTAAACAATAAAGCCCATGTGATTGTGTTAGGACATTGTATTAACTTTGTGAGTTTATAGTATATCTATGAAAATAAGAGAGAGATTGCTTATGGGTAGAGGTAAAATCACAGAATATTCTTAGTATGAAGGGACCCACAGGGACCACTGAGTCCAACTCCTGGAGCTGCACAGCACCATTCCCAAGAGTCACACCATGTGCCTGAGAGCATTGTCCAAACTCTTCCTGAACTCTGTCAGGCTGGTGCTGTGACCACTCCCCTGGAAAGCCTATTCCAGTGCCCAACCACCCTCTGGGGGAAGAAACTTTTCCTAATATGCAACCTAAATCTCCCCTGACACAACTTCTTTCTATTCCCTTGGATTCTGTCACTGGTTACCACAGAGAAGAGATCAGTGTCTGCCCCTCCTTTTCCCTTTATGAAGCAGTTTCAGACTGCAGTGAGGTCTCCCCTCAGTCTCCTCCAGGCTGAACAGAGCAAGTGACCTCAGCCACTCCTCATACGGCTTCTCCTCGTCTTTGTTGCCCTCCTTTGGACACTCTCTAATAGTTTCATGTCTTTCTTACATTCTGGCTAAATATGCCACAATATGTGCACGAAACTAAGACTGCCCCCATCACTTGAGGTGAGGCCACCCTGGTGCAGAGCAGAGCAGGACAATCTCCTCCCTTGCCCGCCTGGTCATCCTGTGCCTGATGCCCCTCACAATATTCTTGGCCTTCCTGGCTGCCAGGGCACTGCTGGCTCACATCCAACTTGCCACAGACCAGGACCCCGGGTCCCTTTCCATGGTGCTGCTTTCTTGTTCCCCAGGCTGTATTAGTATCCTGCTCTTACCAACTGGTACAGATAGAAAGATTAGATAAATTTTTGGGCACAATAAAACCTGTTTCTGTTCTAAAACAGAATCAGTAAGTGAAAAGCTAAATATCAGTTTGAGCAAGTGTTGAGAGAAATGGTATCTGTGCATACATTGGGTTTAAAATGAAAGATGGTATATATAGGAAAGGGAAGATACTAGTATGTGAGACAGTAAGAAGTTAAGCAGTTATTTCCAAGGTAATATGGGCAGAGGGTTAATTTATAGCCTGAGGAATGTGAATACTCATTAGTAGGAGCCATGGAGGTTATGAGGTTAATATCTGTGAGCTCAAGGTTTCTCATATCTAGTGGAGTTTTAAGTTAATTCCCAAGATCAGCTCTGGGATGATTTTGTAACTTTCTGCTGGGGATCAGATCTGAAGAGCAGAGGTCCACCAGAGTCTTCAAGAGAAATATCTCATCACTGTCAGCTGCATTTCTGGCGTTTTTGGCTATGTGCTGGTGCTGGTGTGGGAGCTTGTGCTGGTGCATGGTAGACAGCTCTACGCCCACGGCTCCTGTGACAGTATTTGGTGTCCCAGAGACAATCTGTCCCACTGCAGGCAGTGGTGTGTAAGAGGTGAGGACACCCACACGCGTGCTCTAGGGGTGCGTATTGTGATAGGAGCGGTGATAGGAAGATGTGATCTTTATCAAATCAAACTCTTGGCATCTATTGTCAACTCAAGTGATTTTGAAATATACTGGTTTTATTTCAGGCCTGAAGAGAGTTCTGTGCTAAAGTCTGCACAGATTTTTGACTGCTCCACTTGGTTTGAAGAATTGTATTGGCTCAGCCTTGAAAACCTTGTTCTATCTCATCCTTAGAACTTCAGGGTTACAGTACTCTGTGATGATAATACAGAGTAGAATGATAATGCCTTTTTTTTTTTTTTTTTCCCTTTTCTGAATTTTCGTGCAGGCACCAGTATCTCCTTTCAACTTGCTCACTGTAAAAATACTAAGAGTGAGGAATGCCCGGAAGGCAGACTTGCGTGAGTACTTGTACTATTGTTGGATAGTTCTTATAACTTTTGAAAGAAAATATTTGGACAATGTTATTGTTCTCAAATTGTGTAGGAATAAAAGCATGTATTGCTGTAAGTTTGCAAGAATTATGTTTATTTTAATACTGAAGCATTGCTTTCACCTTTTAAATTTAAAGGGACTGACTCAAGCGAAGTGAAGTCTTGTATGTCTTTTTATCATATCTTACTGTATGAGATTTATTTCCTACCCTTCTGCCATCAGACTTAGCTGCTGATCTGAGGTCTGCTCTGTAAACAATGAAAATTCTTGTATTTTTAAGTAAGAAACCTGAATATTTCCTACAAAATTTCTGGATGAAAGAAAGGAGAGAACTGGCAATGCAGGTGTAAAATCATCAGTAGCAGGAAAACCTATGAAAATAACAGATTTGCAAGCAAAAAAATTCTCTTACTTTTGCAGAATTTGTAGATATGTAGGAAGTGATGATAAAATCCGCTTGGAATTTATTTAACCTACAGAATGGAGCTGTTTAAAAGTCAGAAAAAAAATTAACAGAGCAATACTCAGAGCACTGGACTGTTTAAGTGAGGGATAGTGAGGGGAACTGAAAAAGGATATCTAGAATAGACACTTCAGAAGAAAGAGGTTAAATAAAGACAAAGAGAATAAGAAAATTCAAGTCTAAAGACCACATGAATAAATCTAAAATATATAAGACAAAGAAAAAAAGTCCACACTACGTTTCCCAAAATCTTGCTGAACATGGGTCAAAATCAATTTTCTTTTGGTATGCTCAGAATTTTATGCAGCATATCATCGTTTGTAAGAAAATTTTAGTTAATGTAATCTATATTTTGAGATTTTAATTTGTGTGATGGGTCAAGAGTAGACGGAAAAGTTACTAGAGGTTGGCTTTGGTGGTTTCTGGCAGGAGGGATGTGGTTAGATCACATGGAAGTTGTGCCTAACAACAGTATTTTTCAATGACTGATTACTATCAGGGAAGAAATCCCTGCTGCACTTAGATGTGGTATTCTGGGTTACATAGCCATCTTCCACAATGTAATACTACTGTGCTTATTTCTCTCTTTCCTTTGGTTCATTAAACAAAGTGAGAACACCTTGTCAGGTGTAAAGTTAGGGGTTTCTTCAAGTTCTATTTTTATATACAGAAGCACTTACTCTGTGAGCTTATAGTTGTATGCATGACTTTTTATTTATCAAAATCCCAATTTTAGAATGCCTAAATGGTGTTTTGTACTAAACAAATTGATTAGGCCACCCCTGCAATTGCATCTGCAAACTCACATGAACAATTGAGTGTGCATTTCTGTCTTCCTGTACTGCACTACTGGCTGTTTGTGTTTCATTTCCTTGTGGCCGCCCTTCTCAGGGCACCATGCTCGCAGTCACTCCTTTTCACAGTGAATCATGAGGTTCTTTTTTGGCTAAACCTGTTGGTATGTCTGCCACACCATATGGCTTTCTTGGTGTTCTGGTCTCAAGAGCAGATGAATATCATATCTTGACCCCCTTGAGATGCCCAAATTTCAAAACTTGGGGATCCCAGTAATTTATTCAAAGTGTATTTGGCAGAGAGATTAGTAAGCTTTTAAGTAAGAGCATTTTCTTAACAGAAAATTTATTGTCTGAAGAAGCTGGTATTGTAGTGAAAAACCTGTCAATTTCTTTGTCTGCAGTGGGAAGGGTATTTCAGGCAGTGTTTACTATTTCTGAGGCATCAATAAGGCAAACACTTCAGCTAGTTTTCCTTGAAACCTCAATATTTTCAACTATGGGAAAATGTCCCTTTTCTACCTGTTTCTAATGGTAAAATTATGATGCTTGCTACAATTCTGAGTTGGCATTTATTTCCTCCACTTTAGCTTTCCAGTTTTACTGGTTAAATCTCGGTGTTCCCTCTGACAATTTATTTCTCTTCCGTATATTTTCTCATGATTGAAGTGTTTGTGCTTTATTTATTGAAGTATTTCTTCTGTTCATTGACTCTCATGTTCCTATTTAGTTTACCAGTGAAAAATAAAAATGCTTTAAAAGTATTCCTCCCTACTGATGTTTCAGAACAATATAGTTTTAATAGATTTGAGTAGAGGCCTGAAAATCTAGACAATGTTTTGGACCCTGACATTGACTGCATGAAGGGATCTTGGGCAAAGTATAGAATCATAGAGTGGATTGGCTTGGAAGGGACCTTAAAGATCATCTAGTTCCAACCCCCCTGCCATGGGCAGGGACACCTTCCCCTAGATCAGATTAATCAAAGTCCTGTCTGGGATGGGGGATGGTCTTGAACAGTTCCAAAAAAATTCAAGTTTTCTCAGTGTATTTATTTATGTAATCCTTATATTGCTATTGTGAAGTAATCAGTGTGTCTCATCCTCTTTGAAAATTGAAACTGTAGCATTTAATTCTCATTAACCATTGGCATTTCCATCTGCTTATATTTGTGCCTCTGCTGAACATCTGATCAGTCACAGTCTTCTGATCAGGTGTGGCTTAGGCCTCTTTCTGGAAATGTTTTCCTTCCCACAGTCATAATCCAGATTTTGCTGATTGTGATAGCATGGTTAACTACACTATAAAGGCACAGCTTTGGCTAATAGGAAAATCTAAATCTGTGATTGTTATGGCAAGATAAAGAGGAAATACATGAAGTAATTGTTCTTAATATGATGTAATAACACTGTTAAACGTTTTGAGCATGATGCAGGGATTGACTATGAGCTAAATTATTTGGCCTCCTCTGACTCACAAGATTGCTGTAAGAACCAGGTGATTGTTGTAAGAACCAGGTGACTGTAATGTGAAATGGGGAGACTGCATTACAGCTGTGAGAGAAAGGCCATCAGTGCCTGTATCATGCCTCTGTTAAGTCTCACTCCCTGGAGTTCTCCCTCCAAACTTGAGGACTCACAGTACTCTCATCAGGAGAAGCTGTTGTCTTCATTGGCACTCATGGCTTCCTTCCCCAAACATGAGTGGCAGCAGCATCTTTCCAGTCTGCAGACAGTAGTAGGAAGGAATTGAACACACAGTAATTTAATTATGGTGATGAAATGGGTTTTGTTTTCTGAAAGAACTGCTGAGAGACACACAGCTTCTAAAAGCATTGTCAAATATATGAATGAATAAGGAATAGGCACATTCTGATTTGTGATAAAGAAGTCAAATTTTTCAGCTTTAATGGGAGAACACCTTTAATCAAAAAAAAAAAAAATCTGTTCTTCAGTTAAGCCAGCATTTTAATAAAGGCTTTCATTAAGCTAAGGTACCAAATCTGGGGAAGAAATTATAGAAAACAAGTCTCTCTGTAGCCCAGATTGAAGGTTGTGAGATGTGTGTTGCCTTTCCCAGCCATCTAGATAATCATGAAGATAAAGCTAAATGCAACATGTACTGCATGTGGAGGACAGTGCAATTTCAAATATAAAGTAACAATAAAAGAAACAAGTATGACTGAAACTGAAAAGGTGGAATTGGAAATGGGCATTGCAAGTGTGTGAGGATGTCTGTTTTCCCGTTAGTGCTTCATTATATTATTTACTCCTAATCTTAATTACTACTCCTAGTTCCTAATCGTAATACTTCAGGAAGAAAGCCCCAGCTGTGCTATCTTTATCTTATTAGGGTTAAACGGGCACTGTGCAGTAATTCTTTCCCTGGATACATTTTAACTGTGCTCATCTTCTCCCTGTACAGTCACCCTTTCAGACTGCTATGTGACACTGTGGCTGCCTACTGCCTCAGCAGAGAAGGTTCGGACCAGGACCATCAGGAACAGCAAAAACCCCGTTTGGAATGAAGCTTTCTGCTACAAGATTGACCGCCGTGTCAAGGTAACTAACAGCAATTCTTCTCACCATTTGATGTCTGCACATAGTCATTAGATTACGCAGAACTACAGTAAACCAATCCACAAATAGCTAGTTCCAAACACAGAAGATGTTTAAGATTCCTCAGGAAATAAAAAAACCCTGCTCCTTACATCCTCCTTAGTGTTGTTCTATTACACTTATTTGTTACTTAAGCATTTACTATACTGCAATAAGAAGGAATTAAATGCCCTTCAGTATACAGCCTTACTATCCCCAGTCTTGATATACATGAGCAAAACCAAGAAAAAGATCACATAAAAATAATAGCAAAACCACTCAGTTCTGTAAACATAGATACTGTGATTCATAGATACTGTGAATATCCTTTAAACCATCTTTGCGTACCTGTGACTGTTTCATACACTTAGAATCAAAGGTCATAAAATAAATGTAGAAACTTTCATGCAGTTATTTATCACAAAGTCATGAATGTTCTGCATGACCTGTTTGTATTGTCTGCCAGGGGAAATGAAACAAGCTTGCTTCTTTTTTGTATGAAGAATTATCAGTAATGTGACGTCTAATAAATCCAAGTCTCTTTCCTTTTTCTCTTTCCCTTGCCCCTTTTTTTCCTTCTTTCCGTAAAAGGGGAGAAGCAAGGAAAGAAAACCTAGTCTTGAGACTTTCTTGCCTCATGGAGCTCTTAGGTATAGTAGTAACTCCATCATATTCTTAACCTCTTTGTGCAGAACATCCTGGAGCTGAAGGTCTGTGACGAAGACACGGTCACCAGGGATGATGAACTCTGCACAGTTCTCTTTGACATAGATAAACTCACTGTAGGACGTACTGTCCGTGTGAAGTTTCAGCTGAATCCACAGGTGAGCAATGGAATTGGTGAGAACAAAAGTAAATTTTCTCCTTCTCAATAGATCCTTTTAGATTCTTTTCATTATAGGAAACATGTATTTTAACTATATTTTGCTGCTATTCTAGGAAGGAATTCAATGAGTGTCTTTTGCTAGCTTTTGTTTAGAATAAATATCTATGCTAAAAATATAGGATGGAACCAGCTAAAACTAGTTATCCAGTCTTCATTCTGAATATTTCTGGGATGTTTGGTGGCTCTTGGTGTAAATTCTGAATTTTCAGCTCCTTTTAACTGCAGTGGTATTAAAGAGGCCAATTCTTTTTGTGTTGGGAATTAAAATCTGAACAAATGACTGTTTTAGCAGAACAGCAGTTCTCAAACATGCAGACATGCTTATAAAGCATTTAGATTTCAAAAAACTAATTTTAGCAACTGCTTTTTCAATATCTCAAAATTCAGTATCTTCAGTTGACACTATGGTTTTCTTACATTCTGGGAATTATCCTAGGTTCTATTCTAAATACATATTAAAAAATTATATGTAACTGGTATGATGAAAGCTGTGAAGAAAAAATAAGTAATCAGTCTTTATTTTTTTTTATCTCCTCTCTTCAGGCACGTGAGGAGCTGGAGGTGGAGTTCACATTGCAGAACACGTGAGTAGAGTTCTAAGTTCTCAATGAAATGTTATATTCAGTATAAAAATAGTCTGAGAAGCTGGTTCATATGTAATAGTGCTTCTTAAACATGCAGGCTCTAAAAGAAGTATCTAGATATTTTCATTCAAGTCTAGTATGGAATTTTAGAATATATACTTTTAGATTTCAAATATCTGAAATGTTGTTTTTTCCCTGTTTGAATTCTGCCTCTGGGGCACCAATCCTGTTCTCTTTTTTTCTCATTGAGTCAATGAGATACACAAGGAAGTGTGGGGACAGTGACAATACTCAGGAAGTTTTGACCCTTAGAAGGAGTGCCAAGCCTAAATGCCTTAATTACCCCCTTCTTGGGGAATCTGGTTTTTCAAATCCACAACATTATGAAATGCACTTCCGTAAGCTGACCTGTTCAATTCACCTGACAACACATGAGGACCTGCGGTAGAGAAAAGAACCAAATATTCTGCATAAAGTAAGGTCCAAAGACCACACTGGGAGTCTGAGGAACCAGGAAAGCTGGAAGAGCAGCAGTAGCTTCACTTGTTAGGCTTGAAAGCTGTTGGTGGAGTTTCACTGTTTAGAGGATGTACTTAGAGAAGGTACTGCTGGAACCTTCTCAAGGGATTTGGGGCACTTTGGGAGGCCTAGCAGCATAATATGTGGGTGGACACTTTGAATTCCTGACAGCAGGGGAAATAAGAACTTGCTGGTGAAAGGACAGTAGCTCAGTGTTGAGAATGGAGAAGGAAAGATCTCAGTGTTCACACACAAAAAAACTATCAGAGCTGGAAGAGTCTGAAAATCTCTTTTTACAACTCATGGAGACTCATCAGGGTGGACTATTTCTTGTTTACTGTGCACCAGAACAGGCAAAAGGCCCAGCAGCATCAAGACAAACAGTGCCTGACACATCTCAGGAGTTTCACAACATCAGTAATGGCAATGGGGAAGACCCAGTAGGCCTCACAAATATCCTGTCTAGGGTCCTCCTTCTTTTGCAGGCTGCAGGAGCTGGTACAGAGAACCATACTTGTGATAATCCTGTCTTTAATGGGGAGGTCCAAGTAGCTTGTCTGGCTTGGATGTTGTGCACTAGTGGATTTGTGTACGGGAATGGAGGCTGGAACTTGTCTTGGAGCATGTGTGCCGTCAGCTCTGTGCCAAACTCTTCTGCCTGACCTTGCAGCCTTTTCCTGGAGTTTTATTCAATAAAGTCAGAAATGGGACAATTTTGCAAGTGATGCCTGAGTAGGAATTCTGCTGGTTGGAACTGTACAACAGAAAGGATCCTTTTCAGTCTCGGGGGAGAGGTTTTAAAAAGCATGACAACCATGGCTCAGTTGCTCCAGCAAGAAAGCATTTGCTTTACTATTTTTCATTCATAGTGTGGTTCCTGAGTGACCAATGTAATAGTTCTGGCCTGAAGAATTCCACATGCAAAGGCGAGAAGGTGCTGCATTATAAGTGAGGGAATGTCCCTGTGAGCTCACAGCAGAACTGAGGAAATGGGCTTCATGCTGGAAAGCAGATAGATCTTTCCCCTACCATCTCTCATCCACATTTCTTGCATTTGTGTGGTGATTGATGCTCTTCTGCCCATCAGCTGAGTCTGTAACAAAGGTCTAAGCACATCTGGATTGATTAAATATTGTGGTCTTGGTAGGATATTGAGAGGGTAGTTTTTCTCCCTTGCTTTGGAATGTGTGATGTCAAGGGTAATTAATGAAAGGGTTCGTCCACTAATATTGTAGACAATGGGTTGCATAGATAAACTAGAAAGCCTTGGGAAGGTCTGAACAACTGAAGTAATTGACATGGGTCACCAGAAAGCTATGGACCCAAACCCAAGCTCTTCTGTGTTGAACAAGCTGAGCAGGTTTTGGCAAGATTTTTTGTCAGTGCTGGATGGGAGAAGTGCTGACAGAGATTAAAGATAATTTTTTAGAGGGAGAGAGCCCTCTGATGACAAGGAGACAGCTAAGCGTGTGAAACAGTTTCTAGAAATCCTGCATTGTGATGGGAACAATAAGAAGTTACTTTTGGGGAGTAATACGGCAGTTTATTTCTGAAATTAATAATTATTCCCGCCAACAATTTTTCCTGATGCTCTTTATCCACAGTTTAATTTCTTCCCCAACTTCATTCTAGATTTTACTAATTGTAAGATTTATTACATTAGCTTGTTCTTTCTTTCCAGCATTTCAAATGAATAATACCACACATGAAGTGTAACCACAGGCCAAGAATGTTTCCTGGGGTGCACCTATGATAGTGGCTTTGCTATTCCTATTTTTGTTTGCCTATAACCTCACTGCAAGGGCTGTGTTTTGTGTTACTTTTACCAAAAAGAACATTATAAAAATTACCTCACGTTACATTGGAGGGCTGTACAAAATTTGTTCCTGCATCCATTCCTGTTATATTTTATTAAAAATGGAAGAAAAGCTTCATTTTGGTAGTGGGTTTCCACAACAGCAAGATGGATACCCTCTCTAGTTTTGCCTCACCCTTACGCCACTGCTGCAGCACCTGCAAGTGCTCACCTCTCTGCAGCAGTGTGACAGGCACTGAGGGCCAGATGTTTGATCCTAACGACACAGAGAGGAAGGCATGCTCCTTCCTCCGAGTGCCTTTTCACCAGCAACCAAGCCAAGGGATTGCAAATGCCTGCCCAATGTTTTCTGGGCCCATAACACGAGCCCAGCTGGCGTGAGAGCTGCTGCGCTGGGGCAGCAGTGACAGAAAAGGTAAGGCTGTTGTACACAGGTTGCTGGTTCACGTGCTTTAGTGCTTTCTGTGGTGTTTTCTGGTGTTATCAGCAGTAACCTGGGCTTTCTCCCGTGTCTCCACTGGCAGGGTGCAGCATCAGAACGAGCCCATCCGCGTCGCTACAGGGACAGGGTCCCGCTGGACCAGGTGGCTGCGCTCGCTCAACATCCCCCTCCCCTCCGACTTCTACTGAAGCCCACGGCTGACACTGAGGGGCCACAAAGAGGCTTCTGGTGAACTGCAAGGTGATTTGAGTTTCCAAGGAAAGGTCTAAGAGCCCCAGGGTATTTGCTGTACCTGCTGATGTTCTTTTTGGCCTCTTTTATCTTTCAGATGTCTCAAGCTGAGGAATTGCACCTCTAAAAACTCTTAGAAGAATGAAGGACCGCTCTAACAAAACCTTTCATCTCAGCTCCCTCTCCCTTTTTTTTTTCAAATGTGAAAGACTATGTTTAAAACAAAGCCCAATTAACACAAATAAATGTAAATAGGTGTACAAAAAGCTGTATAAAAGTTAAATATAAATTATTGAAATATGGCAAATGCAAGATTTTTAGAAAATAAAAGTCTTTTTTTTCTTTCTGTAGTTCTGCTCTGTTATTTTCAGAAATCCTCCTCATGTGAGGGGGGAACCAGCAGATTATTGCCATTTGGCTTGGGCACTGCTGAGAAACCCTCAGACTGAGTCTCCATCAACTGAAGGCCAAATGTACTGTTTGTATTTATCTGTGAAGGAGCACTAAAGGCAAAAGTTTTAAGTTAAGAAAGCACCTTTGAGGTAAGACAGCTTTCTTTACTGAAACTGTACCATCCCCCATGCTTCTTTTGGCTTGTCAGAAAGCTCAGAAAAGCAGCCTGCATTATTATGGAAGCTACTAAAGGAAGGGAAAGCTGGATCTGACATGAAATAATTCAAATTTTTTAGATAGATATCAAAGAATCCAGATCCTCAATGAAATGGAGCACAGTAGCCTGTTCTAAATGAGAACTGCAATATAAGAATCTGATTGACTGTAAGTTCCTATTCAAAATTGCCCATTTCATTTTAAGTCAGGCATAATTCAAGAAGGAGAAGGCAGAAGTTTGATGTATATCAGGTGTCGGGAAATGATTCCTGGTTCCACAGAGTCCACTGCAGCCTTATGCATTCCTTCAACAGATTTTTAGTAAGGAAAGATGCCTAGAGCCTCTGTTTTTTGTCTTTCCCTGCTACAGGCCATAATATGCTCCCAATTCTCCTAGTGAAACTGAGGTCTGCAATAAAAAAAAGCCCACAAATCCCAAACTGTGGTGGTGAAGAGAACAGGAGCATAACTCTGTGCAATGAGAGCTGTCTAATAGCAGGTTGGTTGCCAGAGAAATTACCAGCTAATCTCAAGTTGTGGAACTTAGTGCTCCAAATGTAGACAAATGTTCCAAGCCAACCTGAGCTTTTCTGCACCCACCTCAGCTGTGTTTCTAGCTGATTTCCTAAGATTCAGAGAGAGATGAGCATCCTTGCTCTTCTAAAAACAAAGGTATGGACCAACAGGTTAAAAAATTTTAAAATGTTAAGCATTTGTCTTATGGTGTGATTAGCAGAAGCCTTGAAATTTGGGATATAAGGGTTAAAAGAGCAGCATGGGGAGTAACAAACAAGTGAGAGCAGCTGGGCTTCCTTACAGTGGTGGCAGCAGAGGTGACAACAAATAGAGACATCTCAGCCATTGGTCCTTCATGACTGAGGTGCCCTGGTTCTTCTCAGGAGCCTTCCAAGCTCTGTTCTGTTCTGTGCAGCAATGCAGCTTCTCCCACCCTGTTTGAAGGTCAGGCCTTGGACCTCCTAACTTTGAACCTAACTTTATACTTTGCTGATACCAGCAACTCAAATAATACTACACTTTACTGGATGCTTACCTCCATGAAGAGATATCTTTACCTGTCTTTGCACTTTCATTTTACCAGACTATGCATCCTGAGGTTTTCTAATATCTATCATGCTGTTTCTTGTTTTCCTTGGGTTTCTTTTAATGAAGTATTTGTGGATGGTGACACCATATGTCATGTAGTGTTACAACTATTTGACTACAAAATACTAATTAAGTACAAAAATTTGTGTCTGAAACAAAACTGGAGTTGTGCTTACACACATTTACCAGTATGCAGGTGGAAATACTGAGTATATTTTTATCAATTGCTGACCAGTGTTCTTTGAACTCTTTAGAAATACATTTTCAAAAAGAGAAATTTAAAAATTTTTTAAGTTTATGGCTGGGGTTTCTGGACCAGAGGTGTTTCTTTGAGTTTTGTTGTTGATGTTTTCTTACAATGGTAAGTTTTTCCTGAATATTCTGCAGCATATTTAACCAGTTCATATTTTTCTCTTAAAGGAAAATACTGACTTGGAAACAAAACTTTAAACTGTTTCTGAACTTTGCAGTTTTGAGTGGATACTATTTTGTGTTTATACTGAAATCTAATTGTTGAGGTGAATTTTCCCTTTAAGTGGATAAAAGCAATGTCATTCATCTAATTTTAAAGGAACTATATTGTTTTGTTTCAGTAGAGATAAAATATGTACATCAAGTACAGAACTATATGGGACCTCAAAATATGTAATCCACGGCCTGTAAAGTCTGAATAAACAGCTCATACTCTCTGCAGCAGGTTGGGGAGTCAGTGTTCAATCCTTGTAAACTTACATATGTATGTATTTTCTTTGGAGTAATCTCAGTTCTTGAGACATTATATGAATTTACATCTGTAATTTAATGAAATTGAAAATTATAAGGTATCCTTAATGAGCCACTGCCTGATTTTTCTGATGGAAATATATTTTAGAATATTTAGTATATGAATTCACCCCTGCCCCTAGATGTGGAAACACATTTATACATACAGTAATCTATTACAATCCCATGTGTGATTTGCAGATCACTTCACAGAGGTAAGTAGTTTCTCCTGCCATTAGGGTAATATTTTTATAAGTTATGGAAAGCTAGGCAGTTATATACATTTTTGAAGTACAAAAACCTGGGTAAAACTGTGTAATGCTCAAAAGAATCAAGATGGATTTAACAGCTGCAGCTGTCCTCAAAATCAATGTCTCATACCAATATTTATTGCACGGTTTACTGAAGCAAATGTATAAGACCACAGGAGCAGAAATCCAGCTTCATATTCTATCATGAATGTATGAAAAAATTGCAATGCAACTCATGATCTGATCTAAGCTTTAAAGTGTTATTGAATGAGAATGTTAAAGTCAGAAATGTCAAAGGTCATGTAAGAACTCATGTGTTAACCATAGAGTTAAATATTTTTCTGAGTTTTCCCACCCATGACATTATCTTCCTTTTTTTTTATATTTTTTTTTCAGTCTGGACTATCCTGACGGCATTATTACAAATGGAGTCCTGGTGGTAAAGTATACATTTATTATGATCTTTCTTGTGTCTGAATAGCAAGTCTTCATGTTTCTAACTGGAAACCTTGAGCTGTGTCCCAAACCTAGTACTGCCACCTACCTTCTTCTTTAAATTATAGGCTCAGAACTATCAGGAGTTAACGAAGAAAGTGTTACAATGCTCATAAAAATCGTCCCATGTGTTAATATGCTCATTATTTTGAATAGGGCTCATTTTCTTTGCTTAATTGCCTCTCCAAGTTCAAGCAGCTCATGAGTTGTTCCTCTTTATTTCAGTTTGGGAAAGAAATACCATATCATTATTGCCCTCGTGTTATCTGAAGACATACTAATAGATAATAATTGTCTTGCTCATTGATCAACCAGAGGGGTTGGTTGGGAATGGTATGAATCACTTGCAATGACATTGACACTTCTCTCAATCATCATCCATCCTCTCTTTCTGCAGGCACGTGAGGTTTCCTGTTTGGAGGTTAGAGTGGATACAGGGAAGCTGAAGCAGCAATCCACAAGTGAGGTTATTGCTTCATTAGCCTATTGTTCTTATGTTGTGATTTAGTCATTATAACAGATGTTGAAAAAAATTAATAATCCGTTGTGCAAATTGCTCTATCTGTGTCATATAATACTTAGTTTTGCTGTGCCCCACCTCACAGAAAGATTGTATCTGTCAAAATTCAAGTTTGTCAAGTGTTTAGTTATGAGGCAAATATTAAACTGTTGCAAAAACAGAACCAAATTTACTAGACTGAGAAACTTGGAAAAATGAGGTTAGTTCTCTTTCTTTATTGTTTGTTCAAAACAAATTTTTCGAAGTGGAATCTTTTAAAATTATCTTATAACTAATATGTAGAAATCTTATCCCATATGTTTGATTTGGGCTTGAGTATGTACAAAGTGCGTGCATATTTAGGGCTCTGAAGGAGATTGTTTTTGGTTCTTTAATGTAAATAATAAAGCTAGGTTTGAATTTCAAGTTGTATCAAAGGGGTCTTCGCAAATTGCAGGAAAGTCCTCTGCTACTGTAGAATCACCCAAACAGTACTTTGTCTATAAAAATAGATCTAACAAATACAGGAGGATCCTTCACTAGCTTTTAAGTTGATTTAAATGAGCAGTAGCTTGTGTAACGCTGCTCGTGGGGCAAATCTCAAAAACTCATGGCTGTTCTGAGTTAATTCCTGAATGGAAAATTGACTTCTATGAAGAAAATGGTAGCAATGACTGAGTTGCATTTGAAGAAGTTTCAGACTGAGATGTTACATGGGGAGGAAAGGTTAGTGACCAAAAATTACATGTCTCTTGGCCCTGATCTTGCAGGAGAACAGCATATGATTTCTCTGTAAACATAAAGGTTTTTCTGTATAAGAAACACAGCCTTCAGGTTGTTTCAGTCTTGGTGACATGAGGGCACATGCTAAGTCGTCTGATTGAGTTTTGGGTTTATAGAATTATTTGACTGTCAATTTTATAAAATGTATACTATGAACCAGAACAGACTGACATTAAATAACTTTTATGTAATGTGAGTAATACAAAATGCCTTTGAACTGACACTCCTTTAAATCAAAATCTTGGTTTAATTTATTGACGGAAAGCATCTGAAAATAGCAAGCTACAGTATTCTAAAAATCTGTGACTTCTGTGCATTGATTATTTATATAGTTTCACCAAGATATTTCAGATCTGTTTTCAGTCTGTTTTGGCCACCAGAAATCTACTTAGTCATTGTGGTGTAAGAAAAATTCAACAAAACCTGTGCAGAATAGGTGCAGGTTGGGTTTTTTTGGTTAGTTATGTGTGTTTGCTTGTAGTAGTTAAAATTCTGCTTGTTCCTTGCCTCTCTGTTTAGACCCAGAGATTACATTTACAGTAAAAGGATCACACGAAGGAAGCCAGAAAATTTTGCTGCAGTCTGGCCCCAGCCTTCATATAATCATATTTCACTGCATCATAAATGACCAGACAAGACTGGATATCCTATTACCAGAAGAGGTAAGTTCTCCTTTTGTGTGTTATTATTAAGCCAAATGAAATTAGAACAAGAAATTAATAGAACCAGTAAACTGAACTAGCCTTCTTGGTGGTGAAGTTCTAGAGATGATAAACCTTTCATATGTTCATACTCAATTGCTTTTTACATTATTTTCAGCTGGCTGATGGAAATGAAACAGAGAAATCTGGGGTCCTTTCTTTCCCCCTGAATTCACTCCCTTCGCAGAAGGAAATAATACTGGAAGAGGTGAATGCTGTGAACCTTTTGAAATACGTGTTTCAAAACGTGCTTAACACTGTCCTGATAGAAATAAAGTTACCAAGTAAACAAAGCCACCGTATAAAATTGCACAGCTATTCATTGAAAATGTAAAAAAAATTTAAGGTTGCCATATTCACTTTTAAAGAAGAATATGCTAACAATAATTTTAATAATACAAAAGTCATTGCAAACCTGCATCCCACAATTAGAATTAAGTGGTTTCAATTAACAAAAAATGACTGTCAAATGCACATACATTCAAAACCATTTTTATTTTAAATATATATTGGGATTATACCGGCTAAGAATTGGAAAAAGACCCATCCAAATTATGAGCTTAAATCAGATTTTATTTTGTCTAAATATTAGTACTGGGGGTGCTTTTGTTTCTATTTTTAAAAAACAATTCTTTAATGAGGTAACTTTTCTCAGTCTTGTTGCCCCTTCTAAGTGTGCTGAGAAGTAGTGTAAATATGTAAGTGTGTGGCACATTACCTGCCCCAAACCCACATGCTTATTAGAGAAGAGAAAATTTGATTCCAGGGCAGGGAGTGAGGCTTTGGTTAACTATATAAAAATAACGTCCTTAGCCATATGATTTATTATTTGACAATCACCTTTCTTAGTCTGAGCGTTGCCTGAACTTGAAGGAAAGAAATGTTTTAAAATTTGGTAGTAATTAGCTTTCCCTTTCTCATTTTCCAGGATAATTCATTTCACTTGTGCTTGACAGTGAGAAAATGGTAAGATAGCCTCTTTTTGTCCTATCATCCAGGATTACTGTAAACTAGTTATGTAGGTTTTCCTGCGATAGCTGCAGAGATGAGCACACAGTGTGTGAGTGCTGTGTGTTGTGCTCACATGGTGCCAGGTAAGTGCAAATCTGCTGCAGTTACAGGACCGTGCAGTTCAGTGTGAGTCCCTGAGCCTTCATTCAGAGTAAATTAGTCTGCTTTATGCCTTCTGTTCTCACACATGAATAAAACTCTACTATTCACTTAATAATTTTATTTCCCATTTATGCTAATAGTCAGATCTGCACAATGACTGAAATAAACTCTATTAGTCTTTAACTTTGCAAAATCACCAAAGCAAACATAAGGTAGCCTGGCTTCTGCCCCTTCTGCTTCACAGAGCAGAATGGGAGCTGAGACCTGAGCAGCTGCACCTCTGTCAACCCACTTGCAGGGTCAGAATTACACCAGTGATAGGTAAAATTGAAGACAATGACACTTTATGGTATAGCTGAACACTTCCCGTGGTTCACAGCACCCCCACTATTGAGTGATATACAGAAGGAAAGAAAGGCAGATTTTCACAGCATGGGAGAACTTTGTGCAAATGGAGAGCTGCTTGTATAACCTCAGCCCATAAGAAAATATATTGACATGTAAATCTAACAGACACAGATACAGAAAGAAAGCAAGAAAAATGTTAATCTACTGCTAAAATAGTTGTTTGTTTCTGTAAGGTAAATAATTTGACCTTATTCTGTTTTCAAAATTACACTGTGTGTCAAATCAAATTTGCTGGAGAACAGAGGTTAGTAGCATTAATCCTTAAAACATTCATAATTGTGAAATATTGGTGAAAATTATTTTCAGGACAAGAGTTTGCAGCCACCAGAGGGTGATGTGACCCAGAAGATTTGGTTAATATTTGGTGCTCTCAGTAATAAGTGTATTTATGTTGCTGAAGGCAGATAATATTAGCAGCTATTTGATTGAGTTTGCCCCTTCTTTTCTGAATTTTCTTTGGCTTGTGCTTCACCTCTCTCAAGGGACAAAATACCATATGTCTGTGCACATGAAAAAAAAAAAGTGACGGATATTCTTGTACATTTGCAGGATAAAGTATGCAAATACTTATCTAGGAATATGTTGTGGACACAGGTCAAAGGCTGGATTTCCCAGGACAGAGGCTGAGCAGGGGGTGATGCTTGCTCTGCCATTCAAGCTTCATCACATAATTCATGAGAACTCTCACTTTAAAGACTGTCAAAACCTGAGAATAAGTGATGATGTCATTACTTGAATTTTCCAGGATATCATAGTGATAAACTGGAATGGGTGCAGAAAAAAATATTCTGGAATTACTCCTTTTGGTGATCTTTCCCTGACTTGTGTGTCTTGTCTTTTATTTCCATGTTCACAAGAGATCTAAAATACCCTGGGAACTCCTCTTCATCCTCACTGCTATTTCTTGCTGGCAGTAGAAATGTTTTATTTTTTTTTTCCTCCTTCCTTTATCATTATGCAGACCTGGAAATAACTTGTTTTACAAATGATATTTTTTTTTATTACCTGCGCTACTGATCTTGAATTCGGCTATAAATGATGTGTGCATTGATTTGTCCCATTGTTTTTTCCAGCTCAGGAGACTTGGATGTGCGTTTGGGGTTTAGCCTGTGCGTGGAAGAGCAGGCCTTCCTGCGGAAAAGGAAGAAATACGTTGCTGCTGCTCTGAAAAAGATTCTTAATTTGGAGGAGGATCTGAAAGAGCATGAGGCAAGCCAGTACAGTTCCTAGTAGCAACTGCTCTTGGACACCAGGGCCTAGCTCACGAATTCAAACAAATACAATCCCAGCTTAATTAGTCCTGCTGGTGTGGGCCAGGCCTGGTCTCCTAGGGCAAGGCATGGGCAAGAGAAGCTGTGGCCTGTTAATGTAGCAGAGTGGGGGAGGCAGGATTATGTCTTTATAGACCAAAAACTTCTCAACAGCACCTCAAACAGTCCATTCCTGTTTATTCTGGGTATTGCTCATGGGTCTCAGGAGGACCCATGGGCAGTGGGAAAATATGATTCAAAAATGTTAGTTTGGATTTCAGAGCCGAGAATAATACAGGAAGTAAAGTTTTCAACAAAGCTGAGAAGAACATTTTAACCATTTTTACATAGCTATCTGAGAGTTTCCTCACCCATAGAAAATTGTTTTCTGAAAAGGTCTAATTAATTGTGGCTCTCCTATTCATGTGTTTAACTTCAGAAACATGGAAAAATATCCCCTCCATCTTATTAAGTGACTTATATTTGAACTGAAAAAAAAATCATTAGAGTTTTAACTTAAAATAAAATAGGTTAGAAAATGTAAACCCCACAATATAATTTTTGGAGTTTATTCTGACTTTAGTTAAGATTGAGATTTTTTTCCTCATTATTATTTTATAAAATTTCCTAGATTTAAGATCTTAAAGAGTTTAGGGTAGGAAGAAGTTTAGGGTAGGTAGTATATTTTCTCATTTTTCTATGCTTTTGTTTTCTTCGTAGAGCAGGAGAATTATTTTCTCCGTGCTCTCTACATTGACCTTGGAACACAAATTCCTTTAAGAAATTAGAAGCTAATACTTGAAAGTTAAAAATAGGCATATTCCATGAGACGTGTAAGCATCCACACTCTGGATGCTAACGGAAGCAAAGGGTATACTAGATCAGGAAAAGATTAGGAGAAGAATAGTCTGCCTCTTCAATTACTCCACTTGGATTGTGGAGGGGAAACCCTATCAATGACTGTGCTTCAGGACATAAAGTAATTAATGGCCTGGGGCCAGGAAGGCTTTGGCTATTGTGTGGTCAGGCTGATTACAGGGTGCTGTGCGTTCCTCTGTGACACTGGTCATTGTTAGAGGCAGAATCACGAATCCCTAACCTGCTCCAATGTGGTAAATCCTGTATTTTCTGTGGCAGCTTCTAATAATACACTTTGAGAAAAATTCCAGGGTGATGAGGTTGATTTCCAGTTGTATATTAAGTAAACAGCTTCCCACTCCACCTGAGTGGGTAAGACACAAGCCTTCCTCCTTGCAGCATTCAGGGGGTGGCAAACAAGCCTTCTGCAGCAATCACATCATTTTCATGCCAGGCAGCAACCCTGCTTGTATCAGTGCCTGCAACCTGATACCTGATTTCCGCAGCAAGGGCTGTTTGTGTCTGATACATGCACGGCTTTTGCTCCTTCTGCCTTGCTGTGTTGAACAGGTGCCAGTGGTGGCCATTACGACAACCGGGGGAGGAACGAGATCCCTCACAGCGATGTACGGCAGCCTGCTGGGCCTCCAGAAACTCAACCTGCTAGACTGCATTTCCTACATCGGGGGTTTATCGGGTACCACATGGTGAGAATGACCCAAACAAGGTTTATGTGTTCTCTGCTCAATACTGTTGACTCTGTACAACACTATTAGCTCATGTGGCACTTAACAAAGCAAAGGCATTTCCATTCTCCCCACAATCTACTCTCTGTCCACCTGGAGCAAAGAAACAAAACACACTGAGTAAGAGATCAATCACCACACTCATCAGCTGCCTGTCTCACCACACTGACTCAGACTATACCTGATATCTTCATCTAAATGCTCTACTCCCGTTTCATGTTTTATCAATTATACCTTAGACTAAATGCAATGAATTTGTCTTTAGACTGGAAATTGAAGAAAGATGGGAAGAAGAATTTATGCCTGCCATTTGCTGGTTATTCTCACTTCCATTTTGGATTTACAATGCATCTCCCTCTGGTAAAAATGTATTTGGGGCTAGAAGAATTAAAAGGCCAACAAATGATACCAAGCTAGTGACCTTGGAGAGACTGCAGATACGGTGGCTTGTTGTGAAGCNAAAAGGCCAACAAATGATACCAAGTTAGTGACCTAGTGGCTTGTTGTGAAGTGCTATCTTCTCCCAGTGGGCATAGAGCAGATGATGTCATACTTAAAATAACTGAAGTATTTAATCAAGTAGGTTCTAGGTACCCCCACACCAGTTTGGAAGTGGAGAATATTTTTCAGAACAACACTGAGTTGTGTGTCACTTTATGCAAGTCCAAACTTCAATGGTAGGTTTTTCTTTTAACTTCTCTGTATGTATGTGGAGATCTGAATGCTCCTGTCTGTGTCAGGATTTCAAGGAGACAAGAATGGTCATATGAGGACATGCCCAAAACTGCCCAGCTTTCTTGAGGGCACAAGCTGTTAGCAGATATATGGGAACAAATGCAGGACTAGAGCAGAGTAGTGTTGACTGCTCCCTAGAATACTCCCAACCTTCCAAGAAAGGGATTTGATGAATACTTGTGGAACCTTTGAAATAAACAGCCTTGGTTTCCTTTTCTCCCTTGAATTTCAAGATAATTTTTGAGCCCATTTTATTACATCCAAACCAGGAAAGCTTGGAGGTTTTCTTTGCTCCTGAGATGAGAGTATTTTAAGTGTGTTTACTTTTGAGTTGTGAACCCCATAAGAATTAAGAAACAGGTAAACAGGTTACACGTATGTTTTCTGGAAGCAAACCACAGCCTTACTCCTCTTCCATTATTTTCTACCAACATTTCTTCAGGACCATGGCAAACTTATATGAAGATGCTAATTGGTCACAAAAATATCTGGAGGATGCAATCAAGGAAGCTCGCAAGCAAGTAACCAAATCCAAGATCTGCTGTTTTTCTTTGGATTGTCTGAAGTACTACTATAATGACCTGATGGAGAGGACTAAAGAGGGACATAACACTTCTTTCATAGACCTTTGGGGTCTTGTCATTGAATCTATGCTACACGATAAGGTACTGCTCCTTTCTAACTGCTGAAGTTCTATAGCTACAGTGCAGAAGAAAATAAATCCTGGAATTTATTCAATACTGATCATGCAAATAATTAGTTTAGCAGTTGATTAAATATTATGTATTCTGATCCATTATTAAAACACTGCTCAAGATTTAAAGAGAGGCTGACCTTGAACTGAAGGAGTCACGTCATATGAGTCAAAGGTGTTCTTTCTCCTTAAAGAAAGAAGTACCCTGAGAAAAAATATTTTGAATTGGAAATGAATCATATTGGACGTAAAATATTCTGAATAGAAGAGGCACTTAAAAGTTTGAAATAATTTGCTTCCCTAGCATAAATCAAGATAGGCATTTATAACATGACAAAAGTATAGACTGTGTATGGAGATGGTTCACATAGTGAGAAAGACCATTTTCTAAATATGATAGCAAGTTTTAAGAGATTTTGTTTATTTAAAAAGAGTATATCTTAAGCAATTTCCTTCTGGTTTAAGTTTATACAATGAAAATTTTAAATTGTCATGTGCAATAGAATATATTATTGAATATGCATATATTTGTAAAATACCTTAAAATATGATCATTCCTTTGCTAAGACCCAGCCAAGGAAAGAATTTTACCTTTCACCTAGCTGCATTTTTCCTGGAACTGCTTTTTTTTTCTTGCTGAATTAACTTCTGTGCAAATCTCAAAATCTGAGAACCCATATAGCGTGTAGCTGCTTCTTATGGGATACCTGCTAAGTTTGGAATATCCCATGGCAAATATTTCAGAAAAATCCAGTTACCTGGGAATGGAAAGGAAAACTTTGATAAGGCTGGATAAGGCTGATAGTTCACATTATTTTATTTGAAGTGCAAGTTGTTTTTCACCTCATTCCGTTAACCCTTTTTTATCAAAACCAGAAAGATGAGCACAGACTCTCGGACCAACGGCAGGCAGTGGATAATGGCCAGAACCCACTGCCCATCTATGTGGCCATCAACCTCAAGTCCAACTATAGTGCCCAGGCATTCAGAGGTAATGGTTAGGATTTAGATTTCTTAACAAATTTATAATTTAAATGGTCTAAACTAAGATGATATGGATATAATCAGGTTTATTAACACAATAGTCTTTTAATTCTAATTCCAAATAAAACCCCAAATAAATCAATAAGTTTTCAGATAATAGTGACCATAGCTAAAAAAAAATATATCCCAAATGTGTTTAGCATTTAGAATTTCTGTTCTTTATTTTGCTAAAAGTGGAAACATTGTTATACCACAGAAGAGGTCAAAGTCCCAGTCCATCCTGTCACAAAAATGTTGTAATGAAACAAATTCATATGATGGCTCCACGTGGTCTTATTTTGAACAATTAAAGAAAAACCTTTTAATTTTGGGGTCCAGTGTCAGGAAAATCACTATTTCCTCCACAATTAATTTTCACAGTATTTGTTGAACATGAGCAGCTAAGTACATGATACCAAGTGAATGCTAAGCTCTCTGTCACTAAAGCCCTAGAGGAAACAAGTTATGCATGAGCAACACCTACTTTGGGGTAAGATTAACTATTAAGGGAATGCCTGTGGTTTCATTCAGACCACGGGTTTGTTTTTTTTTTCTGGAGGTTGCTGTATCACAGCCTGGGACTGCCCTGCCACAGTGTGGAAAGACCTCATCAGTACTGCTGGCAATACAGATACAGCCATGGCTGGTGACTGGCATGCTATGAACTAGCCAGTGTCTTTCTCATTGTTTGCTTCCTGGAGCTCTTCTGTTTAGTATTATCTAACAGATTATTGCTTTTTCATGGTCTGGCTGCTGTTGCCATAGAGTGGCTGGAGTTCACTCCTTATGAAGTCGGTCTGCTGAAATACGGAGCATCTATTCGTGCAGAGCACTTTGGAAGTCAGTTCTTTATGGGGAGGATGGTGAAGAAGCTCTCAGAGACTCGGATCTGCTATATGCAAGGTGACCATTGCCTTGAGGAAAGGTGGTCTGCTGGAAAGACAGCTGGGATGGGCGAGCACATGGTCTGTGGTGGACAGCAGACAGACAGGTTGAGCAGGTGTGAGTTTACATTAGCAAGGACATACTGACGAAGTATGTCCACAAAGGTATCCATACAGACAGAGAGGAAGTATCCAATGGGAAGAACTGAAGGTAAGTATCAATTAAGATTCTTCTGAGGCCACTCCATCAATCAGCTTCTATTCCTCTTTCACATTACAGGCATGTGGAGTAGTATATTTTCCATAGATGTGATGTATGTCTGGAATTTGGCCGCTGATTCAGAAGATTTCTGGTGCAGATGGACCAGAGACAGAGTAAAAGATATTGGTGAGATTTTGATATATATTGCTTATGTTATGTGGAGATGTCTAATGCATAAAGAAATGCTGTCTAAGTCAGAGTAAAAGATGAGGAAAGCAAAGCAGAGATGTCAATGAAGAAATTTTTTTCTTCCTGAATTAAAACTAAATTGTGCTTCTTTGGAAAAGCTTTTTAAAAGCTGTACCTTGTTCTGGAGGACATACAGACACAAACCCAGTCTCCATCAGACATATGAAAGTCTTGTTATATCACCTGGTCCTCCTTGGCCAGTAACAACATGGGTACTTGCAGAGGGCTGTTTTCTCCACTGAACTGCCATGGAGAAAGCTTGCTCTTGCTGTTAATTGCACAGGGAACCTGTAGTGACTGGTCTCCTAGCTTAGTTGGTGTTGCCGCCAGATGACATGCCCTGAAATGCCCTTTGAAGGTGTCCTGTTGACAAGTCTCCTATATATTTTGGGACCGCTCTCTCCCATCCAGCACATGCTACAGTAGAGGTGGGCATCGTTTGAGGAAGCTTAGAGTGGAAGGTGGTGATTACTGCCTGGTAGCCTGCTGCCTGCAGGGAGCTGGTCGTTTAATTCACTTGTCTAATGCTGAATTTTATTTGGTGGCATAGACCTTAAGGTCTTATAACTATTTTTGATTTACCTTTGGAGTTGGGGATGATGATACGTGTCGTTATTAGTCACTCCATTTTTTAAAATATTGATAATTTCAGGCAACTATCCTAAACTTAAAATTTCTTCTTCCCATCTTGCAGCAGAAGAACCCTATCTGTCTGTGAATCCCTATGAAGTAGACACGTGTCTATTCACTCCCTCAAGTGTCCTCTCCTCTACTCTGCGAGATGTTTTAACAGGACGTCCAACCATTGCACAGTATCCCAATTTTATCAGAGGCTTCCAGCTGCATAACAAGTACCTGGAGAGTGAAGGATTTTCTACCTGGAAAGGCACAGTAAACTAACATGTTTTTCAGTAATATTCTGAGAAAGGTTTAGGTTTAGGAATTCGCTTAGGATTTCTAACAAACCGGAAGAAATGAGACTGAGTTCTGAATTGCCACTTCTCCCTTTCCATTAAATGGAAAACATGGAAGCCAGATTTGAATGGCATATCAGTTTTGGTAGGAGTGTTGAAGAGTGAAATTTTATCTGGTTCTCTGGGGATTATGTTCCTGTGGATAAAGTGATCTCAGCTAAGGCAGCAAGAGAGATCCCCCCTCTAGGGCTAAAGCAGCCTGCAGTGCCCAGGAAGGAGGGAAGGAAAAAGCAGTAGCATGTCACTTACTCCTGTAAATAATTACAGCTAGAGTGAGGGCAAAATTCTCGATTCTTTATTCTTTGCCTTCCTTCAGAGGAGGAATCAATCTTGTGTTTTGTTTGTTGTAATGAGAAATAATTATGTTTCAGACACAGTGATAGACTCCATCCCAAATAAACTGATGGAAACAGCAAACAATGAGCTCTCCCTGGTTGATACTGGCTTTTTCATTAATACCAGCTACCCACCACTTTTGAGATCGAAGAGGGAAGTCGACGTCATCCTGCATTTGAATTACAGCGGAGGGTCTCAAACACTGGTAAGAAAAGCCGTGCTATCTGAGATCTTTTTCCTTCATGGTCTTTTGGTCTCTAGCAGTTGTCAGATAAACCACCTAGCTTTTCAGCACTGGAATGAGAATTAAATTATTATGATCTAATTTATTACTTAGAGTTATTATGATTAATAATTAAAATTAATATAATTAGTGTTGTATATATAATAATAGTACAAAATAAACATAGGTTTATAGTAAATATAGGTGTTAAATTTTTTTTTAGGAGGTCATAAGATATGTTAAGTACATTTGTTAATAGAGAGTCATTATCAAGCAACATCAATTATGCAGAGGACAGAAAGATTGGGGAAGTGGTAAATAATGAAGAAGTCAAGACAATGATTCAGAGTAGTCTGGACTGATATGTTCCTTCTCCATTCTTGCAGTTTCTTTGCCTTCTCCTTCTGAACTTCTTTCAATAGAATTATGAAATTAGACCTGTGGCTTTTGGATTAATTTTCAAGTTCAGAGAAAGTGTTTTCTTGTTTTGTCTAAAGCAATGTGGAAAATAAAATAAGCTGCAATATCTGCTGTGGTTATGACTTTTTCCATCTGAAATTTAATATCCTGTCAGAGGAAGATTCAAACCTTAGAATATTCCTGTTAGCTGCTGCAGTTTAAAATATCCAGGTCTCTGGATCACTTTTGATTGTTGGTAATAATTTTTTATATATTTTTTCATTCATCCAGCCTCTGGATCAGATTGCGAAGTACTTCTCAGAGCAAGAAATTCCTTTTCCCAAAATTGAGATAAGTGAGGAAGACAGGGAAAACTTGAAGGAGTGCTATGTGTTTGACGAGGCTGACAGTCCACAAGCTCCAACAGTGCTTTTTTTCCCCCTAGTCAATGACACCTTCAAGAAATATAAAGCTCCTGGTGAGTCATCTGTGATGGTAATTTTAACATAAAGTTGTTTTCCTAGTGAATTCTTTCCATTTCATATCTAATGTCTCACTGTCACCTCTGACCTTCCCAATGCCAGCATGGTCTCATCTCTGACAGAAATAACTGGTCTGTGTCAATATGTCTGAACCATATGGACTCCAGAATCTTTCTTAAAGCACTTGAAATGAATACTTATTTCACAAGAACTAATAAAGATAGTATGAAAGCAAAAAATCCAATACTTGTACAGCATGAGATTTCTCAACACAAAATGTTTTACTCACAGATACGGACTTGTCATGCACTCCTGCTTGCAATGAAAGACATATTTACATATTTAAAAGTAATCTCCCACACTGAGGCTTGAGGGGACAGAGATCTTTGATTTTAATTGTATGATGTCCACTCTCTGAGTGTAATAATTTCTCCTGAACTTTCAGGGAGATGGCTATTATTTTATCTAGCACAAGAGTATCTGGTTTCCTTTTTGCTTGTGCTTTTCTCATTTGGGTTAAAAAGACTATGTTGTCCCAACAGTGGTCTAGCATTGCTGCTGCTAATGTTGTTATAACTTCAAGCTGTTTGACTGATGTAAATGTCAAATGAGGTAAAATCATTTGGACAGAGGCTTGATCTAAGGGCTGAAGAATACAGTGCTACTAGTGCAGTAATTTTACTCACCTCTGGCAAATTATGTCTTTCCTTCCAAATCTCCCTTTTCTACCTATAATTATGTAAATACTGATAGGAGCCACATACTGCAATAAAACCTTATTGGTGCATCTCCCTGTGGTTTGTCCCCTTAGGTGTGGAAAGGAGTCCTGAAGAGATGGCTGAAGGCAAAGTTGATGTCTCCAGCATCCTCTCTCCATTTACAACAAGAGAGGTGTGTTTCAGTGAAGAGAATTTTGACAAACTGGTGAAACTGACTGATTACAATGTCCTGAACAATGAGAAGTTGATTATTGAGGCCTTGCGCTTGGCAGTGGCACGGAGGAGGCAGAGGAATTATTAGCCACCACACACTTCATGTCTTCAGTCTTTCATGTGGTCTTTCTTGGGTTGTCTATGGTTTTGTGAGGTCAGGATGTTTGATTCTTATCATTGATACTTGCAGTGGAAATCACATCATCCTAAAGACTCCACCCTGCTCTTCAGACAAAGAGATGGAAAATTACCAGTGGTTTAATCCAAAACAAACTTCAAAGCAGCAAATTTGTTTCTAGTTTTGCTACCAAGTTACTTTACTAATTGTTATGTATATTAAATATAAATTATTATAATTTTGTGGCACATTAAAATTTGTATCAAAATAATATTTATAAGGTGTGTTTTCTGTGTGACTGAACAATAATCCCTTGAACTGGAATTTCTTTGGTAAATAATTAATCCATTGCGCTGGTCTTGCCTATTTAATTATTGAAGGTTGTCATCTTTGATTTGGTTACCCGTCCACTATGAGATTTTTATTTAACTGTCTTCACAAGTCTTTGAAAATAAGTTTCTGAAGTTAATATCAGTGTTATTAAAATTTATACAGTTTTCACCATCAGTAAAAAATTACCCCTAGATTAGATCATCATGTCAGGAGATCAAATGTTCTCTCTGAGCTGCTGTTCTCAGAACCACCTATATTCAGCCTAAATAGTAGACGTGTTGCCCAACTTCACTTTTCTCCTGGAGTTTCTGCTGACTGTTCTGTCTCACTCATCTTTACCTGCCTTTACTGTTCCTGAAGGATGCCCTTGTGATTTTCCCCAATGTTTCATAAGATGGGAAGCGGCTGCTAGCTGTTTGCACAGAATAGGGCAATGCAAGAGACCCTTTTGGGATCCTCTCCAGACATACCTTTCACACCTGTTCAACACTTACAGGCAAACAGACTTTGCAGGGATTGTTCTGAGATACTGGTTTCTCATTTTCAAAAGTCCTAGAGGTCTTCTGGGGGACAGTGGTTGCCAAAGACTCTTCTCACAACTCTCCAACAAGTTCAGTCTTTCACAACATCAGCTTTGTACTGTAGAGCTGTGATTCATGAAGAGATTAGTCACAGGAGCTCAGAAAATGTTTTGTATTATCTTCCTAATGTTAATAAAAGACTCCCCCTTGTTGTGAGGAAATTCAGACAGTCACCAGGGCAGAGTTAGTGTTGAGATCAGGATAGTCTTCCCAACTATCACCAGAAGTGACCAGTTTTTTTGTATGGAATGAAGTTCTAGGTAATGGATGGTAGAAGAGGAATCTTTGATTTTTTCCTAAAAAAAACCCAGCTGATCGGGCATCTAAGAGCAGGTTGGGTGGAGGAGGAGAAGGGGTGGGCAACGTTTTTCACTTTTTGAGCATGTTCATTGTGATCATATACCTGAAACTCTTGAAAAGAGCATGGTTTTCAGGTTTTTACCCTGTTTTTCAGATACAATACTGTATGTTTAAATCTAAATTATTGTCCCTCCATGTGTGAGGCAGCTGTAATTGTGATTTTGTTTCAATACTCTAGAATAGCCAGTTCATGGGATGCTTCTGGGTCAAAGATATCTAGAGATATCTTTGGGTTTACTGTCATGGTTTCCTAGACCTTTTTGTTGGAAATGAAACAGAGTAAAATGGAGGATGTTTCAGTCTGTTTTACAGGGGAAACTTGCTCAACATTAGGATGGAAAAAAGCCAGGTAGGTGCAATATGCAACCTGAGACTGATTAATGCTGCTTTTCCTTGTGTCCTGCTGGCTGACATGAAACCTGCCTTCCTGTCTCTGAGAGTTCCTACTGCTCTCAAGCTCTTCAGTTTTCCCAGTGTTCAATATTGTCTTTTCAAAACAGAGTAGTAATAGTAATTTTTTTAATATATATTATATATTGTAATTATTATTATATATATTTTTAATGTCAATATATTCAAGGTGGATGATAAAAACATGCAGGTTTGTAACTGAGCGTTTTCCTAGTCTCTCTAGGAATATTTTCCTTTTGGGTTACCTTCCTTTGACTACTGCTTCTTGTGTTCTGTTAGTCACCCATCCTTAATGTGTTCAAAGTTTGTCTGGGTGACATTTGTTGGATCTAGTTCTTAGGTTAGAATGTCTTAAAGTGCCAAATATTTTAGGAAATTAAAATTATGTCATTGAAGTTACCTTTATCAATGGGTTCTCAATTCACTGCAAAGTGAAATGAGATTATTTTGAGATTGATTGATCTGTTAATTTTTATAATAGCAAGGGTGATTTTAAAAAGACAAAACCCAAACTCCCATTTTTTTTACTTCTTGTGTACTAATTTTGTGTACTCCCTGAATGAGGCAGGAACCACTTCACATGCTGTGTAGTGTCCTGTGCAGTGAAGTATTATAAGTGTGAAGATATAAAGAGTATGTGAGAATGTGAAGCGTAATTAGCATTGATTTCAACATTAATTTCACCCTCCCAAATATATCCTCTTAGAGGTCACCCACTGAAGGAGCTTAACTCAGATGCACAAAGTAACAAAATTTTTGAGCGAGTGAGCTTTTAAAGCTTTATCTTTACAAGGGAAACTCTCTCACAGGTTCAACACGTGACTTGGGAATTGTTTCATGCAATATTTGTCACTGAAGTATCTGTTTGGCTGAAAGACAATTTACTGCCTGAATAGAACAAAATGGAAGGTAAGATGGGGATAAAATTTCTTTCAGATGCATCTTTAAGTAAAGAACACAGACTCTCTAAAAGCAATGAAAGCTATAAAAAGCTTCTGTATGCACATTGGTCTGTTTGGATGCCCTTGGCCAAAGAGGTCCTGGGCAGCCAGGTGGTCCCTGGATGCTGCCAGTCACCTCCCCACAAAGGACTGCAGTTTGACAGCTCACCTGTGGGCAAGAGCCTTGTGGCCTCCTCAAAAAGTGATGAGTATGCTTGAAAGTGTAAAACATTTATTCAGTGCCTATAACCTTGAAGGGAAGATCACTTTTCAGTCTTCATTACCCTCTAACTCCAAGTTCAGAGACCATCTTCCTGCAATGCCAGAGCCAGGAGCTTTGGTGCAGGTGTGCAGCCCGTGCTCAGCTCCTGGGTAGAGAGGAGGAGGAAGAGGAGGAGGAGCTGGGGATTGCTCAAGTGGTGGTGGCGGGTGAGGCTGCGCTGAGTCAGGCACCCACACACCTGCCTGCCGGCTCCTGGCCGCTTAAAGCACAAGGAGCTGCCTGCCTGAGACTCCTCCGGACACATCACTGCCACGTTTCACAGCTGGCTCAGACGGGGAAAAGACCACGATGGGGCTGTTCTACAGCAAGAGCCAGGTAAGAAAAGGCAAGAGGAGGCTCTGCAATGAGCCGAGCAGGCTGCCTTTGGGGCAGAGGGGACCTGATGTAGGAAGGGATGGTTCGCTTCTTGTATCTTCAGCTCTGAGAATTATCGTGACTGCCAAGGCTGAGAGCAAAGCAGGTTTCTTTCTCACTGAGTTTTGTGACTACTTTGTGTTTTGGCCTTCAGGAATGCAAAAATCTTTAATGATGTAGTAATTTACTATTTTGAAAATTCCCAGTTAATAAAAAAGATACCTTTTTTGCTTCCACCCAACTGGGCTAGGCAAAACAACACACTGAGGAAAAATAAGGAGTTATCACTAATGTCAATGAATGCACAGGGGAAGTAAGGAAACTAATATTACGTGAGATGTTAGATATACCTCTCAAAAACTGTGGCACTTTTGGGGCATAAGGGAATGAATGGTAATATATTGTTATACACTGATCTGTGTATTTATTGTAGTGATACTCCCTGCTCTGTAGGTAGTGGGCATGAAATGTCTCTTACATGTGCTTGTTGCATCATAACACAGTTTTGCTCTTTCCTCTTGGTTTTTGCTGTGGTTTTGTTGGAGGTTTTTTGGGGTTGGTTCTTCTGTTGGAGGGAGGATTTTTGGTGGGGTTTTGTTGTTTTTTGGTTGGGGTTTTTTTGTTTGTTTGATTGGTTGGTTTTTTTTTTTATTATATTTTATTTTTTTTTTGTAATTTAAAGCATTAAGTGTGCAATTTTTCCTCCTTTTATTCCTTTAAAAGGACAATTATCTAGAGGAAAAAGTACCTCAACTTCAGCCCCTACGCATTAATTACCACTTTTGTCTGTTCCTTGCTTAAGATGATAGGGTGACAAAATCAAAGCTGTTTCCTCACAAGTTTGTTAAATGTCTTTTGGTAACCACTTTTAGGTTTAGGTGGTTTCCCAAAATCATAAAAAGGCTTGGGTTGGAAGGAACCTTAAAAATAATCTAGCTTCAGCCCCATCCCCAGGGGCAGGGATATCACCCACTACCCGGGTTGCTGGAGGCCTCATCCAGCCTGGCCTTGAACACTTCCAGGGATGGGGCATCCACAGCTCTTCTGGGCAACGTGTTCTAGTGCCTCAGCCACCCTCTGAGTAAAGAATTTCTTTCGGATATCTGATATAAATCTCTTCATTTTTAGTTTAAAATCATTCCCTCTTATCCTATAACAAGAGTAAAAAGTAACTCTCTCTCTTGTTTATAAGCCCCCTTAAATTACTGGAAAGATGCAAATATTTCTTTTGATACGTTCCTGAGAGTTTTGCTTAAAGGAACATTGTGTGAGCTGAATTATTCGCAGAGAAGTAATTACAGAGCTGTGCCTTTCATTTACTCCTCCTGCGAAGTTTGGGATTAGATCTCTGGAAGGTCCTTTCCAGGTCCTCGTTTTTTAAAAGGCAGCACTGCTCCATATCAGACATAAGAATGTAATTATGTAACTATAAATCAACTGATGAGCAGCACCATTACACCATGATATCGTTACTAATTCCTGCCCTGCTAGATTGTTAGCAGTTTGTTGTGAAATATAATGCATATATACATACGACATTCTGTGAATTTTCTCAGACCAAGATGTGTGTCAGCTGTATTAATAACACAGCAAGGTTCTCTATCACACCATTCTATGAGATTGGGTTGCAAGAGTCAGATACCTCAAGCTGAAGGTTACCACAAGTGTCCTCAGAATAGAAAGTGGAGCACGTCAGAGGAATGGTCTGTGGTCATACCTGGCTACAAACCTTTTGGGAAGAAGTCTATGCACGAGGAGGAGCCTCAGTTTAGAAATGTTTTTGTCTGAAACACTTAATTCAGTTCTACCTCTGACTATACTTCTGTTCTTCTTTTTTGCATTGTCATCCCATGCATTTTGTGTGCTATTCAACAGACAGAACCATCTCCATGCAACTTGCTCACTGTAAAAATCATACAGATGAAAAATGCCAGGAAAGCAGACTTGTGTGAGTATCTTGGCTTTACCCCTGGAGCATCCTCATGCTTGTAAAACTACTCTGAATATATCAAGTGTCACAAACACTACAAGCTATATTTAAAAGAAGAGAGATAGAAGATGTGCGATCCTGGTATGCTGAAGGTGAGGTAACAGTTAGAAGACATTGTTTTTCTTTATATCTTTGTCAATATAACATTGAAGTCTAGCCACCAGTTGTAATGCAGAACACGTTGGCACAGATTACGTAAAATATTTCACATCTGAATCTGCAAATAAATGTCCTTTTATTCACAGGAAAGATTGCAAAGAGAACTTTCTTTATGGTTCCTTCTTACAGTAATGTCCACCCTGTGTAACCCTGAGCCTATCAAAGAATATTTGATGTGAGCTCAGGACTGCACACTTGGCACCTCTTTTGGACTATCATAATTCATTCAGTAATAGGCATGACTCACATTTAGATTTTTCTATTCTTAAATACTTTTACAAACTGCCCAGGAATTATAGTTATGCAAATATTTATTAATGGTCCGTATATATCTGAACTGCAAAAGATTAGAAAAAATGTCCTGAATGACAACCACCTCCTCCTATCTGAGAAGATGGCTGATTGTCTTGCATCCTTTCATTTATACACATAGAAAGGTCTGAATGCAGAAAGTTTCTATATGAGCAGGACCAAGCTAAAGGTGTTCACTTAAAAAGATCCAGCACAAGATATTTTTGTGCCTTTCCAAGATCATTTGCTTTAAGTTCTGCAACAGTTTGTCTAAAGACCAAAGGTATGTGAAGAAGAGTTTCTCACTCTGATTTTTGATGAAGAGCAGTAGGATGCTTTGTTGTTGATGAACACATGTGGAAGAAGAATTCATATGAATCTTCTCACTGGACTACTTCTACAACATGGAAAGCATATTTGAAGCTCAGTTATAGTGTGGAGAGAAATTCCTTCCTACAGCACAAACTTATTTGAGTGTACAAACATGCACATTGAACTGAAGTGTGGGAAAATTGTAACTCTTAGGTATCTCCCTAGATAATGATGTTCTATTAAAACATCTACATGACAATGAGCTTACCAAACTTCTCTTGACCTTTTTCTCATCTTGATCAAGGCTTTTAATTTTCATCTTTAAGCTATTTTTTTTTTTTTTCCTGAATAGGGTTTATTATATGTTTATGCTCTCTTATTCAGTACTAGGAAGTTTCTAGGGCATGGAACAGGTAGTGAAAGGCTCAGCCGCTTCTGCTTCCCAGTCCAAGCGGTGTCCCACCGGCCCATAGCGCTTTCTGAAGGAGCAGTTTGTGTGACAGAAGTGATTTTGGAGGGGAAAAAATTTTGCGCAGAAAAGCCCAGGACAAAGACTTGCAAAAGGTGAATGTCTTACTTGTTGTGGACATTCATCATGTACAAAAAGAAAATCAAACTAGCCAGGGAGCACTGCCTTGCTTATGTTTAAATGTTGAATCTAGTTTTGACTGATAGCTGCTTTTTTCCAGTAACATTTAATTTTATTGAGTGTGAAATTTGTCATCTGTATTTATCAGAAAGATTTGCTTTTAAGCTGTTTGAGGACATATTTTTCTATGCAGCCAGACTTATAAAAGTCACAGATTTCAATGACAGGCTCTTTATCATATAAAATAAACCTATATTAAAAAAGTTTAAATGAATTAATTTTACCTCTGCTTAACTTTTTTGCAAGTATAAAAGCTAGTACAAATTGAATGTTCATAACTTTATAGGACTTCCACTGAGAAACAGCAAAATGGATGTCTTGAGATAAAATTGCAAATGGAACTTTGCTGATTTGTGTAAAACCAGGGGAGTATTGTTGAGTTGATTCAGTCATCTTTTCAGTTCCCTAGAGATTAGCTTGACGCAGGCTTACAACCTCAGAGGCACATATCCCCCATCACCAGCAAAGTAGACTGCTGTATAGGACCATTTTCCTAACACTCATTTTTTTTCTCATTCTTCCTTTTCTCGGCCCTGTTTCTATTACTTTCTCTTTCTTGCGAACTTTTATAGACAGAACAAGTTGGCAAGTGTCACCTATTTTTCATTCACCTTATTATTTTGGACATTTTAAATTGGCTTCTTCTATCTCTTGCCAATTGTGCCTAACCATGCACTAGGTTTCTGTAGAGTTTTTAGATCACTTTGTTTAATACTCATCTAGTGCTTAAAAGGTCTCCCAAACTGGTGCTGCAGGTAAACTTTATTACCGGTCTATCTGCTCTGTTTTCCAGGTAATAGAGATGGGAAAATTAATCTGTAACAAGAGAATCTCAAAACCTCACTAACGTCTCATGGAATAGATAGTACAAGACCTTTTATACGAGTTCAGTCCATAAGAGAGTATTTTTAACTCAGATAATTTAAAGTGTTTAATTCTGCTTCTAAAACCCCGCATCTTTTAACCCCACATCTTTTAACCCCACATCTTTTTCATGCACCCTTCGCACTGATCCCTCAGTGTGTAATTTATAACACTAATTTTCCCTTGTTTGTTAATCTATATCTGATATTATTGATAACACATGTGAATTTAGTGTCTTGTTTGTGCTCTTCACATTCCCCTTTCTCACTGAGCACACCCACATGCTCAGCAGGCTCATTGGGCCTCTTGATATTCCTGGACCTGTGATTGCTTGCCAGTTCCCAGATTTGGGTGTGTTCTCCACAAGCATCCTGATTCCCTAATGGGGTAAGATTTGGATGTGCATCAATCCAACCCACCCTTAAAAACACAGCTTTGTCTGCTGAGACTTTTTCAAATTTCAAGATCTACTGCTCATCTTGGGCAACCACCATATCTCTGGAACAAACAGAAGGACATGGCTTTCTACAGCGTGTGGTTCAGCTTGGGAATTCCCCATGGCAGGAAATCACAAACGCCAAAGTTTATGCAGGTTGCAGGCAGAGCCTGGACAAGTTCATAGAAGAAAAAAAATATCCAGGTAAAGTAGGCTCAGGAAGTCTCTGTATCTTAAATTCTGAGGGCTGAGAGAGCATTAGATTATGTTTTCCCTCTTATACTCTCCTTAGAAACCCATCTATAAATATGATGCATGATGTCCATCCTTGATAAGACCAAAGGTCTTTCCCAAAAAAAAACAAATAAAGTGAGCAAAGGGACTAAAGACCAAGATGCTGCAGAGAAATTAAGTCTTTAAGTGGAGTTAACGAATGCAAAAGCAAGAAAACAGAGTGTTAAGGCTTAAACAATGTGAAAGTAGGCTACTGCATGGGGACACTAAGTTCAGCAACTTTAAGTCATCATTCCCTGCTTCCTGAAAATGCCCAAGATCCCTCAGTGGACATTGAATGTGGGCCCTTGGCTGAATGAACCTTGAACAGTACAGAGTTAAAAATATTTTTCATAACTTTCTTAGTAAGAAAATGATATTTTTTAAGCTTTTACAGATTTTTTTAAACTATGATTTTTAATTTTGGAAACTTCAACATTTGGATTTTTTTGTATGACAAATTTGGGTACTGTATTTTATAAAATGATCAAGCAGGTTTTATATTTTCAACAAAACTTTTTTTTACAGAATTGCAGTAGCAATTCTGCCACATATGAGGTCAATTCATGTAAATGTCCCTTGAGATCCAGGAAAAAAATTAGTGAAATACATTATTGCTTGAGGAACTGTGTTTCACCATGATACTTATTGCAGGAACCTGCAGACTTCCTCTGGTGCTCTGTTCTTAAACTGTTGTTATTGTTTCATTGTTATTTATTACTTCGCCATTTAAGCAGTTGCAACTACACAGCAGCAGCCTATTGTTCTAGCGGCTGCATGAAATATGATTATAAAATCAGAGGATGTGGATTGATAAAGGCAAACAAGGAAGGTTGTTTAGCAACATCTCAACAAATGAGTATTTTAAGGAGGGGTGTAAATGAGATTACATAAATACAGTTTTAAGGATACTTGTAGGGTGCTCCACCCAGAGTGAAGGGCACAGTGGGAGAAAGTGTGAAAACTTTTTCTTGAAGTTTACCTATTAGAAGATGAATACTGAATGCTCCCTGGGGACAGGAACTGATCTCCTTGGGCAGAACAAATTCTGACAGTCTGCCTGTAAATTGCCTTCTGGAAGTACACAGAAGCAGCCCACATTCTTATTTAAAAAATAATATTAAAATTTTCAATGACATCAATTGTCTAATATTTTGCCCTTTAGAAGAGAGTGATGCTGACTTTTCCCCCTGCCCTCAGCCAGATACCTACTCAGCTACGAAGTGGGGGAAAAAGAAGAAAAATACTCCTCTCAACTGGTGTTGATAGCTTATACTTTGTGACTTGGCTGGATCCAAGTGCAGGAAGACCAGGTCAAGGAGATGCTCTGGGCAAACAGTGTTTGAGACCACATTCTTGGTTCAGGTCCTTTCAGTACAATAAGAAAAAAACTATACCGTAAATGTCATGAAAAGGTTTACCTCCCAGAAACAGAGAGGGGCTAAAGGCAGTCCATGAGGAGAAGGATGTTTGAGGCTTCTGCCCAGGTTACAGGTGAGCTGAAGCTTGCAGCTGTTAACATCAAAAAAGGAGATGAAATTAAAATTAAAACATTTTGTTGAGCCTGCTTGAATTTGAGCTCTCTATGAGGCAAGTGAGACTTCAGCTTGAGCCAGATGAGTGGGAGTCCTGTGGTTTGGGATGCAGCATGGGGCTGTGGCTATGGTGTTTTTTAGCATGGGTCATGTTGTTGTAATGCTTCCTAATGGTAAAGCACAATTAAGATCCAGTCCCGCCTGCTATTATCCTGGAAGATAATTAGACACTTAGTGTAATAACTGGCCAAGGAGACCGTGCTTTCATAAGTACCTGCTGCCACACCTACTTTTGGCCGGATATTGCCCCACAGGAATACCATGGCTGCCATCCCAAGCATGTTTGACAGCTGTTTGGGTGTCATGGTGGAGGGGAGGGCCCCAACAGGCCACCGGTGTGATGCTGTGCTGCGTGTATCATGTGAGAGCCTGCTTGCTGGAGGTAGGCCTTGCTTAGGCTTACGTACCAGGGTGACGGGGCTTTGCTCACACGTGGCTGGCACGGGGAGCCTTGCAGGTGTACGTGCAAAGACAGAGGGATATTGCAGTGAGACCCACCAGGCAGGGCACAGGACAGGCTGTGGAGTGCCATTCCTCACACACCTGCTTACACCTGGGCGTGGTCAGGCCGAACACGAGCCTGAGGTATCAGAGATGTGTAAAAAAGTTTCCTTGGTGCTGTAAATGCCTCCCTCTTAACACCTGGAAAATAATTTACAAACAAGAGGTAATGAGGTTTCAGAGAACACTTCTGAAGAGCAAAGGGTATCACCAAACACATTTTGCAGATGGGAAGAGGGAAGCACACTTGTTTAGCAGTTGTTGGAAATCTCCCAGAGAAAGTCAGAGATCTAAATGAAATGTCAGGGCTTTGCTGTTTGACAGGTAGTCATTTCTTAAAGGTGGATGATACAGTGCAGTAGCAGACAGTGACCACTTACAGATGAAAGATAATTGATGGAGTTTCAAAATAATCCTGGGTCCTTTGCAACAGATGAAGTCAGAGCATGTATTACTAACTGAGAAATGTCAATTAAATAAATTTTGCTTCACCCACAGATTTACCCATCTGGATCCTTTTGATCCTTCTCTTAGTGGGGACAAGAGCCAACAGCAATCTGTGCTAACATCAGTCTAGGCTTCCCAAGAACCAAAAAAAGAGTTTTATAGGGACATTTCCTGTATGCACACAGAACTTTGGGAGCTATAAGAATTGTTTGAAGTTCAGCTGATTACCGTGTGTTTTGATGAGTTTTTTTTAAATCATATATCTTTATATATATGACAAATACTTTATCAGCCAAAGTTACTCTTCTTTCATTCAGAGTTACTCAGACAAGATGAATTAAGCCTCAGAGAAGTCAGGGGGGGTGAGGGGAAGGCTGATTCTGTTAATTCTGGAGTTACTCATGGGGAGTCAATAATGGGTCAAGTCAATTATTTTGTGTTTCCCAAAGTCAAGTCTGCCAGTAAAACTGTGTGACAAGACTTAGGCCTATTCAGATGCTGTTCAGATGAAGGTGTGTCTGCTATGCGATGGCAGGAATGCTTGAGTACATGGCATCACAAAAAGAGGAAATACAATCCTGCTAATGGGATTGGCATTTATGGAAATGCTCCCCATGCTATCTCTGGCACTTGTGTAGGTTGTCATCCCTAACTAAGAGATCATGTTCTGTACGGTGACCATCCCTGACTTTTGAGTGTGGGTCCACAAGGTTGTTAATCTAATGATTCATACTTGCTTTTTTTATTTCCTAATGATGATGAAAAATATATTTGCCAGCATATTATTCTGACCTCAGAATGAAAGTGCTTGTTCAGGATGCAAGTCCTGCAGACTGCTGCTAACCACTCCTTCCTACTAAAAGCTCCTATGATGGAGTTCAGGTGGGAAGCCACACTTTGTAACTGGCCACTTCATCTGAGAAAGGAAAATAAAAACACTAAAGCTGCCCTCCCTACATCTGGAAATATTAGAAATAGTAGGTGAACTTCATGACCTGAACACACCTTGAGTGGAAACAGCAGAGCAATGCAATTTTGTGCAAAGAAGCAATGTCAGCTCGCACTGTGCTGGGAAGCACAGACAAGCTTCCACCTGTACACAAAGTGTTGCAAATACCTTTGCCACTCTGGCTGAGGCACACAGATGCAGGTGAAAATAGTGACATTAAGCAATACCTTTTTTTATACAGCTTTATTGCAGAAAACTCTGCCCCAGTACAGGTGCTTTTCAAAGCAAACGTTATCCATCAAACTGTTCAACATTTCAGTGGTTTGCTTATAATCTTCTTCACAGAAGATTAAATTCAATCATTTCATCTCCATGGGTTAATCTACTTTTCTTGAAATTATTTTCTTTATATTTTCTTCAAAAACTCTGGTTGTTTCCTTTTTTAGCTTCCATAAGGGAAGAAAGCAGACTGAAATCCAGTGCCTTGGTAGATGTGCCTTCTGTGAAAAAATTTGGCTTCATGGGAATCTTGAATGCAACAAGATCTTGCCTTCTCCACATTAGCAGCTATTGATCCTAGGGGAAAGAGGATGCTCAGAAAGTAGACAAGACGGAACTTAGAGCCAGAGCTACTCTAGACATATAAAGGCATGTTCATGCTTACCTGTGGAAGCCCAGGGTGTAGGCGCTGAGCTCTGTCCATGTGCAGCCCCTGTCACAGCTGCTAAAGTCTACAGTGGCCAGCCCTGTGAGGCCCCTGTGTGTATGTGCTCCTCTGTGTATGGATGGCTTTTCAGCAACACAACTCCATGGTTTGAATGTTTATTTTTTCCCAGGAATTGGAAAAGAGTAGTTCTCAAGAAGAGCATACTGACAGGATTTCACAATAGTAAAGCAAGATGGTTGTCTAGTAGCAGCTTGATGGTATCTTAGCTAGTGCCAGGCCTGAATTCTGTGTATTGCTTTGTGTACAGAGCTCAAAAATGCTCACCTTACAGGGGACCAGATAGTTTCATTGGTCCATTGCCTTCCTGCTTTCCCTGTCTTCAACAGTAAGTCAGTCTGATTGCTATGTGAGCCTGAGCCTGCCAACAGCTTCAGTGCAGCATTTCCGCACCAAGACTGTCCAGAACAGCAAGAACCCGACATGGAACGAGACCTTCCACTTCACCATTCAGAGCCAGGTTAAGGTAAGAATGCAGACACCTCCAACAGGTATTCTTACCAGATATCAAGCTTACCATATAGTTCTTCAACACTGTAGGTCTTTCTGAGATCCCTTGTTAAATATTCACACTCTCTTACTGTACCTATTTCTATTTTGATGGTTTGATAAGACTGTATCTGCCTGCATAGTCAATAGAGTACACAGAGAGCAAGTGCAATATTTCTATTTTTACATTCTTCCCCAAGGTTCTTCAACAAAAATGAAATATCTGTAGCAAGTTATATTTGTTAAACCTTTCATGTTTATTTATTTTTTTCCCCAGAACGTTCTAGAACTTAAAGTTTGTGATGAGGACAAACTAACTCAAGATGACCATCTCCTCACTGTTTTCTTTGATGTCTCCAAAATCCAGCTTGGAGAAAACATTCAGCTAAGTTTCCAGCTGAATCCACAGGTATGGATCAAATTCAAGGACAAAGTCAAGAGGGTGTGGTCAGGTGAGAATATGCTTGTGTGGAGAGCACGCCAGAGAAAGAGGAAGCAGGGGGGAGCATCCACCAAGAGGCCCTGCAGTATGCATTCCACTTGTCCTGCAAGGTCTACATGAGGAGTCTGCTGAGTAAGTGGATAAGATGCTAGAAGTACAGGATACTAGGAGTATAGCAGATACAACATGAAGGAAATTAGGTCTGTGGCATGTGTAGCAACAAAAGGTGGACACTGGTTTATAGAGAGCCCTGAAGGGCACATATTCATGTAGGGTATCTCTCTTCACAGGAGACCAAGCTGAGGTGACTGCCTTAATTTTCTTTTGCAGGGAAAAGAGGAGCTGGAGGTTGAATTCACAATGGAGAGCAGGTGCGTAAGATGAAATAGCTGGAAGTGTAAGATGGAAACACTGCTATAAATCAGTTCACACTCACAGCCCCCTAACACTGCTAACATCTGAATAAAACAGAAGGTAACTTTGGGTAAAGCGTTAAAGTAGAAGAAATGCATGATGGTGCATGGTATACATGCATCAATGCTGGGCATCCATACACACAGAGAAAAGCAAGCACAGATGCTTAGAGATATCCCAGATGGTAGCTGCTCACCAACCTGAAAGGTATATTCTACATAGAAGGAAGTTTTAAGTTTCTCTTCTTGTTCCTCAGTGTGGGATTCCAGATGTCTGCTCTGTCATAAGAACTTTTTTTCTGTGTTTCATTGCTGACTGTGCAGTTAATGGAGAGAATAAGCATGTAGATGAGTCTTAGTGCTGTTGACTTTAAGGCAAATAGCAATTTCCCCCCTTTTTTTATGGCATGTTGGATGAATTTAGCGGCTTTTTAACTCTGATTCCATGGAACAATTTTGGGGAATAGTGTAATTACGCCATCCCTGTGTAAACTGTTTTTAGTGTGTCAGAAAATGATCCTGTCTGATACAGCGAGGAACTCCTCTGTTTGGTGGATTTCCACAAATGTTTTCAAGTTCAGACTCTAAACTTGAGAGGCAAAGTGGATTGAATATGCATGTGGAATTTCTGATTCTGTTTATCTGTGCTGCCTGTCCAGAGATGGGCTTTTAAAGATAAAAATAATGAAATAATGCTTAAAGAAGAGTCAGAAAAAGAGAAAATTAAAAATGTGCCGGTTTCGAATTGATTGTTTACCATTTTGTCTTTCAGTCCAGATCCTCCTGAAAACATTGTTACTAATGGAGTTCTAGTGGTAATTTTTATTTCATAATCCTTTTCCCTGCTCTATAGGAATGCTTGTTGCAAAGCTGGTGTTAAAGGTATTGTGGTGGCATGGAGGCATGACCAGGACCAACACACACAGCCTAAAGCCGGTGTTGGCATTGGCTTTTCCATGTGCTCCCAGCTAGTGACTCATGCTGGGAGAGGTTAAAGCAGTGAAGACTCTGAGCTGCTGCCAGGGCTCACCTCTGCCTAAACTGAGCTGGGCTCAGGGGTATGACATCCCTCATCTGCATGGGGAGAGCTGGGTACTGTGTTTGGAGAGCCTTCTCCTGTGGCTGATCCTCCCCCAGGTCCTTGCAGGGCCGCTCCTGCAGGCAGAGCCAGCAGATCCCTTCTCTTTCTTCATCTCTATGCATTCTGTTATTTCCCATGGGGAGCTCCAATTCCATCTCCCTAGACCTGGTAGTGGGCTACAGGCTGGCATCACCTCTCCCCTGAGGCATATGCCCCAGGACCCTGTGAGCATGTGTCTAGTGGGCTGGATGAGGTTGAGCTCTGCTGACAGTGAGCACCTTTGTCACTTGCCCCGTTGTCTTTTCCAGTCCCGTGAGGTTTCCTGTTTGGACGTGCAGGTGAACGATGGGAGGCTGAGGAAGGACACTATGGGTGAGCCTTTCACTGACTAATGGAGCAAATCAGGTTGCCACTTAATGGCAGAGGCACTCGGTGTTTTGCACTTGAGCATGCTTGTTTTAAAATTATTTAGGATGCAAGACAAAATCTCACTGATACCAGTGGCCTGTGGAGGTGGTTTTAGTTGATCAAAAATATACAGATTATTCCTGAATCTGGTGAGATGAGCATGTGGTCTAATTTCCCCACAAAATATTTTTCCTCTGTAGTGACATCTTGCCAGATACTTAAAATTTTTCAAAGCAGTTGTGCAAGAAATTGAGGTTTTCTGGGTCCTAAACTGAAGCTAACTCTTGTTGTGGATTTTGGGACAATATAATGGGCAGAATGAGAATTTGGCCTCTTTTACCATCTAATGTCATAGAATTTCTTTAGGTATAACAATATAAGACATGCCACTGTGTGAAACATAAGACACAGTATATTAACAAAGACATTTGCTGCACACTTAATGCAGTGTATCACTGCCATGTCAAGCCCATACTTGTGGAACTGTGCGCCTCCTACGCAATTTTTAAAGTATCTTGTTCTGACATCTCATGATGACCCCAATCCAGCACACTGCTTAAGCACCTGGATGATCCAGTTCAGCTCAGAGAAAAAGTTTGCTAGATGTGACTGAAAATGCTAAAGTTAGGTAATTCTTTTGATGGCTGACTGTATACTTTGAAGTGTGTAGCTTTACAGAATATATTTCACCTTGAACCTTATGGGTTGGTATCTTTCTACATAAAGACTATTTTTAATTACTTCAACAGACATATCTGAAGCTTTTTGCATGAAAGGAAAAAAACCACCAGACATTATTTTGTAAATGCTAGAAATATTTCAAAAGAAATATTGCAGGTTGAAAAGGAAAGAGAAACATGATAGAGTGACCGAGATTTAACTGATACCAAAGAGAACTGTGATCTGATCTGATACAAAAAACTGTGTTTCTCCCAAAAGATCAAAATTTTCAAAGTATCTCAGCAATAAGACAGTATGTATTACTCAAACATTATTCTGGTGTAATAATAAGGTATTTTACACATTTCAGACTTTCAGAAGAGAGTGTCTCCCCAAACTATTATTGGCTGTGAATCATTACCTAATGAACAGAGACATGGTCTCTATCACACACACACACACACATATATATATATTTAAATATATACACATACATATATATGTGGTGCTATAGCAACAGTCACTATATGGCACATTCTGTACACCATCTCTAAAACTGAAACCCTCAGATAAATCAGTCTATTTTTTCTTCCTATAATTTGGGTATAAAAATGACGTCATTACTTTAGGAAAACATATATTACGTTCCTATGTAAACAAATTATCCACATATTTTGAAGAGCTTAAGTTTGAACACCTTTGCTTCAGAGAGGAAGTTTGCATTAACTGTGGACGGGTCGTACGAAGGAACCCAGACCCACACGCTGAGCTCCTGCCTGTGCCCGACGTCCCCAGCCAGGTTCCACTACATCAAGTACAACCAGTCGGCGCTCACTGTGGCTCTGCCGCGGCGCAGACGGCTCAGCAGGGTATGTGAGCACCGCTAACATGTCGCTGTTTCATTGGGGACGTCTAAGAACTTTAGAGGAGATTCTAAAGGGGACACTGCTTTTACCTGTTTTTTCTCCTTTTTTTTCCTTTGGTAGATTAGGTAACTTGTTTATTTTTTGTCTCACCCTTTTTTCCAGTCTATATCAAGTCAAAATGAAAGGGATATGAATGAATCTGTGACTATACCTCTGAACTCGCTTCCTATACAAGAGAAAATAGCAATTGGAGAGGTGAGAACAAGTCTTTCTTAACAGAAAACAGCCCAACACGCATTCAGTTTGGTGGTGTGCTGGTTTAAACCCATGACAGGTGGATAATTAGTTTTAGAGCTCAGTGATTCAGTTCCTGTCAGACATGAAGCATGCTACGGTGTAAGGTGTGAGTGACAGTCACTCTGCAACAATGCAATAGTTACTTTTTCTTTTGTTCTGCACGTGGATCCAGGCATCCCCTGTGAAATCCTGTTCTGAGTTTAAGCTAACTTCCTTGGGACATGTCTAATATGTACGGTCATCAACATAGTATGCACGCTAAAAGCAATGGATATGACCATTAGGACTTATATTTGCAAAGGGAATGCCTGAAGTAGAAGATAAAATAGAGATCATCCATATGTGTATGATTCAGATGTCCAGCTTCCAACAACCTTCCCAAATAATGAATGTTAAACTATGAGAAGCTGAGGGGCCTTAAGCCCACCTAGCTTGGGTGAATGGCTTACTTTTATTCAGCTGACTGTGGTGTTCCAGACTGTGCTGGAACTTGTGAAGGTCTCTCAAAATCCAGACCATTGCTGGCCAGATTCTCCAGCCATGCTGCTAAATTCAAAGATAGCAAAACTCAGGCCCTAGATGGAGTGGGGGAGGAAGGCACAGGAGTAATGACCTGAGCATGCTTACACTGTTTGTATTGCGATTTTCAGGACAGGACAATTGACTTGTACACAAAGGCAAATGAATGGTAAGTGAGTCTCCAGCAAGACCTGATCCTCTAACTGGGAGGCATCTGCTCCTACACAAAGCTCATTTGAAATCAGCAGGGGTCGATGCAGGCTCACATGGGAGCAGATATGTGAGTTCATTATTGGGTTGTAGACTTTTATTTGTGAGGTTCTCCTTTTTAATTGATGGCAAATTAAATCATGGGTCCTCTGTCCTCCAAATTTCCAAGCTGCTAGTGCATCTCAACAATAGATCTTGATTTGTGTGCACTATTATGCCCACAAATGGAGAGAGCAGCTCTGCAAAGAAATCACATTTCTGAATTATGCAAACAAAATAACTTCAAGGCATGGTAGCTGTTTCACTAACCTCACAGCTGCGGTGCCTGTTGGCAGTGGTTGTCCAGTTAGAGGATGCATGGCAGCGCTACTGAAACTTAAAAATTTAATTATTTGAGCAAATAAAACCAGAAGTCTGTAGTAGATTGTGCGTCATGGACAGTGTGTCACGATTTGCTCTGCCTTCCTATTTACATTCTCATTTTCAGCTACAGCAATTAGCAGAGGCCTGTCTGTGGTGCTGTTGTTTCTCATTTAGTACATTATACTGTCCACAAAGTGGTCTGTAAACACACACAAGCACAGCTGGAGTTGTCCAAAGTGACTAATAATATAACAATACCTGTGTCCTGGTCTCAGGACTCAGGGTCTCTGTTTCAGACCAAGAAACCTTGATGCCCGCCTGGGGTTTGACCTCTGCACAGATGAACAGAATTTCCTGCAAAACCGAAAGAAGGTAGTTGCTGCTGCGCTAAAGGATGTTCTTCATCTGGAGGAAGATCTGCAAGAGCATGAGGTAACCAGTTAAGGGCACTTCTGGGGGATTTTTCTCTCTCCTTTCCCTCAAGCCTGGAGATGAGGGATGATTTTTTTTACCTCCATCTGGATAAGGAGTGAGGATTATTAACATCAGCTCATCCTCCAGGGCACTTTGCTACCATTGTGATCTCAGCTGGAGAGTTCAACTGTCTGTTTAGACGAGTGAAATCTCTGTTTCCACTCAGATTACAAGTGAATTAAGTGGATTATTTGAAGGCATTTCAAACCAATAGTTTGGTCTGTGTTTCTTAAAAATCCTCTCTGAAGTGTCAAGACCTAGTATATTCCACAGGGATGTACAGTATAAAGAAATGTTGTTTTATTTCTTAATTTATGTGTTTTATTTTACTAGTGTCTGGATGCTGCTTTTGCATTTCTGTAATCTTTTTGACATTATTTGTGCCTTAATGCCACTCATTCATCTGTGCTTTCTGCTCTTTTTTTTCTGTCAAACAGGTGCCTATAGTGGCTGTGACCACAGCAGGGTGTGGCATAAGAGCACTCACTGCCATGTATGGCAGCATTTTGGGTCTCCAAAAGTTGCGTGTTCTGGATTGTGTTTCATACCTCAGCGGTTCGTCTGGCACAACATGGTGAGGAGTCATTTTGATACTGTTGTTTGCATCTTGCTGTGTTAAGAAAAGCCAGAGTCTCGGTTTCAGGAAGGGTAAAGGTGATAAACTGAGTTATTGCTTCCATCTTTGTGCTATGAGTGCCAAGGTCGCCTATGAAAGAATTATTGTGGATCATGACCTATCCCTAACCAAACGAGGAGACTTTATTAGAAGTGTAAACACTCTTATTCCTATGAAAAATGATCCTTTATTGTTATTTGCTGTTTGACAGAAACAGCATCAACAGCTGGTGTAGCTGCTTGTGTTGCATCTCAGATTAAGTGGTTTTTGACTGATTGCCTTTAGACTTGCATTTCTGCTCAAAGTAAGCTCTACAAGCAGAGTAACTAAAAGATAAAAAGAGACATGTCCAATACTCTACAAGGTATATTCTCTGAGTTTCAAAAGCCTCTTGTTCATTTCTCCCTGCATTCCATCATGTTTCCTGTCTGCAGGACAATGACAAAGCTATATGAAGATGCTGATTGGTCACGTAAAGATCTTGGGGAAGTAATTATTGAAGCACGGAAGCAAGCAGCCAAATGCAAGATGGGGGCTTTTTGCTTGAAAAGTCTGAGGAATTATTACAGAGAGCTGAGCCAAAGGACCCAAGCAGGACATAAAACATCTTTTATTGATCTGTGGGGGCTCATGATTGAAGCCATGTTAAATGATGGGGTAATGTTCATACATCTTTCCTTTCATAAAGTTATTGACTTAATATTTACAACCACTGCGAGAAACTAGAGCCCTGGTCAGTAACTGTACTTGGTGCATAGGCAGAACACCACTTATTCACATTAATAACTTGGAGACACAGTTTATGTCTACACTGGAGCCTGAAGTGTGATTGAATGTAGTAGAAATGTTCAGACTAGCCTAAAGTAAGCAGAATGCTGATTAACACTACAGCTGTGCAAGAAATTTTTAAGGTTCTTAGGTGTTTTTTATAGCCCTATGCTTTTATCTCTCCACTGCTGCAATATTTGCACAAGCTGCTCTCTTGACTTGAATGTAGTGCAGTTGTACCCGTTATGTCCAGCAGTTTGTGGCTTAGTGATAAGAAAGTATATGGATCCAGAGCTGGTGAGATATATTAACTACAGTGGGTGCCTTTCAGCTACTTTGAATTTGATCTCTCAGAATCCTCAATTTCTAATGTTATTGTAATGACACAAGAAAAAACTTTCCAAACTTTCTCCAGAATGATGATAGCTTGAAAAAAAGCTATTTTATTTCAAAATTCTGTTAACATGGTTGACTTTTGTCCAGATGAAACAGATAAAACTAAATACTCTCATTTCATATCATATTTCACACAGTGTTCCCAGCCTCAGTGCTACATAGCAAAATTTGCTAGAATTTAATTTGGCTGAAGTATACTCAAAACCTCCATTTCCTGTATGAGTTGTTGGTGCTGGACAGCTCAAGGACTTTTCTTCTGTGGATGTTAACTTTCAATATAGTATTTAAAAAAAGAAATCTTGATTTGAAGGATCATTAACATGCTGCCTTGAAGAACTCTTATCATTAACAGGGGAAGTATATGATAACAGCTGAATTACCTGGATATGCTGTATATTCTAACTTACATTTAACCACATAAAGCCAGAACAGAATGTGATTTGCTGCTGTCATTGTGTATTGAAACCTGAACATGGGCAGTTATCTTAACAGAAATTGTTCCTACTTTCTTGTCCTCTGTTATTCAAGCACAGAGAACTAAATTTAGGAAATTTATGTCATAGTCTTTATAAGCTGATGTTTTTAAGGAACTGATTATAAGCTAACTCTTTGGGGTTTTTTTTCAAATCTAGAAAAGCCACCACAGACTTTCTGATCAACGTCAGGCAGTGAACCAAGGTCAGAACCCACTGCCCATCTACCTTGCCCTTAATGTCAAGGACAAAGTCGCCACCAAAGATTTCAGAGGTAATATTTCAATCGTGAAAAAGAGCTAGATTTTCACTCAGGGAGATACACTGTGGGGATAGAGTAAATAATAGTGAATTGTTTTAAATCCTCACTCCAAGCCCAGAGAAGCAGTGTTCAGAAATGTAAAGAGTAACTGGGCAGGCACATGATTCACATCAGGAGTTCAGTATTTTCTAAGATCTCTTGGCAAGTGATTGTGTATTTTTGGGTATTAACTTCAGACTAATAACACAACATAATTTCTGTGACAAAGTCTCAGAAATTATATGAGTTCTTCAAGAAAGTGATTCACTAGAGCTTTAAGTTTGCTTAATATATGTTCTGGTCCATGGCGGGAGTTGGAACTATATGATCTTTAAAGTCCCTTCCAATCCAAACCACTACTCTGTTTTTTATAACTGGCTAAAGGCAATACAAGTCAATGTGAGTTCTAGTCCACCTTCTATGAGAAAGCTTTGTACTCACTAGATAAAAAGAAGAAGAATTAAAATTTTCCCCAGCCCTGACATAGTTCTTTCACAAGCCTAAGGACAGTGTGATAGCAGTGTTTGTTGGCAGGGTTTGCTTAGGACATGTGTTAAGCCAGTTTTCTTGTGAGAGCCAATGTCTGACAGGCTTATTCCAAGCCTGGCAACTGGACTATTTTCTATTGTGGAGCTAACCTTGGTGCATGTGTTGGCAGAGTGGGTGGAGTTCACGCCGTACGAGGTGGGCTTCCTGAAATACGGCGCCTTCATTCGTGCAGAAGATTTTGGCAGCGAGTTCTTCATGGGTCGCCTGATGAAGAAACTCCCTGAGTCACGAATCTGCTTCATGCAAGGTAACTCACCAACCTGAAGGAATGACAAGATTTTAATAGAAACATTAATGATTCAGGAATTTGTCCCCAGAAACCTGTTAGCATGAGGCAGCAGAGGCTCTGGGTCAGTCAGCTGAAAGGGTCCCCAGGGAAGTGGTCACAGCGCCAAGCCTGCCTGAGCTCAGAAATAGTTTGGACAATGCTCTCAGGCACAGGGTGTCATTATTGGGATTGCCCTGGGCAGGGTCAGGAGTTGGGCTTGATGATCCTTGTAGATCCCTACCAACTCAGGATATTCTATTATTCTATGTTTCCTGAGACTCATTCAACTGCCTTTGCCAGCAAAGGTGGTTTTATCATTTGTCTAGGACAAAAATAAACTAAAATGTCAAAGAAGTTGTCATGTGCCTTTGTGAGTGCTTTTGAGGCATCATTTCCTATAGCTTGCAAAAACTTTTCAAAGCTGGAAATCTATTATACTCTCTGGAAGCCAAATAAAAAGTTTAAAATAAATCAGTAGGGTGAGAAAGAGGAGAATCAGAGAAGGAGGTGGCTAAAGATATTTCTTTATTAAAGGAAAAAGGAAATGTAAAGTAGGAACATGAAAACTGAATATAAAATTAAAAATAGAGGTCCCAGGTAAAACATGGGGAGAGGGAAAAGACTTGGAAATTTTTTCTGAAATAAGTTTGCCTAAATAAGTTTGCCTTTGGAGTCTACCACTGAAACATATGTCTGAACATAAGCAAAAATTGGATAGAAATAAAAATAAATTATGAGAAGAGCTGGGGAAGGAGCAGAAGGCAGTTCTAAAAGAACTTGTGTTTACGTCTGCATTGCTTATTATACCTCTCCCACTTTCTAGGAATGTGGAGTAGTATCTTCTCCAAAAATCTCTTGGATGCCTGGCATGCAGCTGACAATTCAGAAGACTTCTGGCGCAGGTGGACCCAAGACAAAGTGACTGAAATAGGTAAACAAAAATACCTTTCTCCAGACCCCTCTGATTGGATTACTGCACTCACATTTCCCATTTTTTTGAGCTTTTCTGTGATCCCATTTCTTTCAGTGTCTGGGTATGGGACGTACCAGAAAAATGAAGTTATTTGATTTTACTGAATAGCCAGGGCTTTGCTTAAATAGTGAGACTTTGACAAGAACAAAAGGTACCATCAGACAGGTCTTGGTATAAAGGAGATAGAGATGGGCACATGGTGGTCCTTAAAGTGTTGTCTTTAAAAGGCTGGGAAAGAAATACCCCTGCTAAAGCCTCATGTCATGTATTTGTTAGCCAGAAAGAAGCTCGATTGTTTCTGCATCAATATCTCCTTGCCTTGCACAGCACACCCCTTCCTCAAAATCCGACTAAACTGAAAGACTCAGTAGATGTCACACAAGGTCAATATGGTGGAGCTCTTTCACCAGCTGAGAGAAGCGGCTCCGTACTGAAAGACCATTCCTTGGAAATACTCATGAGAATCTTAAAGACAAAATTCAAGCAAAGCCAGTGAACAGACTTGGGTCACATTTCTATGGACTATGCTTTCCGAACAAAACCCTCCCAAAGTCTTATGTTTGAGTTTATATAAATAATTTGCAAGCTTTGCTGAATTCAGGTGTCCACAACTGAACCAGTTAGAACAATCTACCTTTTTTAAAGTAAAAATATTTTGTTTGAAAGTAAAATGTTAAAAATTTTCTATGCTTTTCAAAATAAGCTTTAAATTTAATATTTAACCTACATGGAATCTAAAAGAGTAATCCCTTAAAATGGGTTAATAAAATTATTTGCCCTGTTTCTTGTTTGCTTGGAAAAGTGAATTACTTCAGTGTGTGCAAAAATCATACTGTTTTATGAGAAAAAAATGTTCTTTTAGTCACATGTAACCAACCAAACTTCATAAAACACAAGTTAGTTTATACTTTTGCCACAAAATTAACTGGAACTCACAGCAGATCAGGGAAAATAATGGATTGCTGAGCTATGAACACACGATTGCAGAAGACACATTTACCCTTTCTCCTCTCTGTGTCTTACCTCTTCTTAATTATGAGTATAATTAAATCTAATGCCATTTATGCTGTGTACCTCCAGAGGAAGAACCAGACCTGCCTGAGAAGCCATATGAGATGGCTACGTGCGTTTTCACTCCAACGAGCGGCCTCTCCACGACGCTCCGGGACATCCTGACGGATCGCCCTGCCGTCTCCAAGTACCACAACTTCCTAAGGGGCTTCCAGATGCACAACGAGTACATCCAGCATGAACACTTCATGAAATGGAAAGGTGTGGATGGCTCTCCTGCCTACATGTCTGTTGGGGCAGGCACAGAGGCTGGGAATTACGAGGGACGCTTGCATGTCCTGAAGAGAATTGAGTGGGTTTTTTGGTAACCTGTTAGTGCTCACTAAGAGGAGGGAGAATGAAGGAACTCCTCACACCTTTCACTTTCAGTGACACAAATGTTCAATTATTTAGTCATTGGGTATTCAAAGTCCTCACTTTGAATAGAAATAAAAATTTCTAGGGTGAGGCTCTGTATATAAGGCAACTTCTTTGTAGATTTTGGTGCATTTCGTGGGTTTAGAAACACAACAAAATGTGAGTGGAGGGGCTGAAGGAGATTTAGGATTGCTGCACACTACCTACCCTAAAGCAAAGGGAAAATCCTGGATAGGAGGGAAGCTCACCTTCCTTTTGCCTTCTAACTTTACAGATGTCCTTTTGCAGTTTTCTAATAGCTCTGAATCTTCCACTCTTTAGATACTTTGCTAGACTCCTCTCCCAATGACCTGAGAGGCAACTCAGAACACCTGGAGCTGGTGGATGCAGCTTTCTTCTTTGAAACCAGTTACCCACCCCTTATGAGACCAGAGAGGAAAGTGGATGTCATCATACACTTAAATTATACAGGTGGATCGCAGACATTGGTGAGAAGCCTCAAAACCGATTTTCTTTCACAGCAGCTTTTGCTTTGCTTTCTACTACTTTCCAAGAGGTGTCTGTGAAATATGGAAATTAGTGGAATTTAGTAACATGCCTGTTTTCAAACCTTAGAAGAAGAATGGCAATTTCTAGAGAGGAAAATATGTGTATTTTTCTCAAACTCTGTTTGAAATATCTCTAAGTTCTCCACCAGCCAGGCAAAGTGAAGTCAAGAAAGTCTACCTGCAATATCTATTACAGTCTTATATATAATATTTCATAGCACAAATATAGTTGGAAAATTTTGTGATTCAAGTGATGAATTTAATCTGCATTGTGCTTATAAATGTAGGAATTATTTTCTTCTTTATTTTAATGTTTATTTTCTAGCAAGAGCAGCCTAGTGAGTAATGCGTTTCTTCATCTTTATATTTGTCTCTTTTAATAAATACATTTTTTCTCCCTAAATAGTGGACTTGAAGTGAGATATCAAATGCATTTACTGCTCTTGCAGAAGTATGATTTGGTTAAAATGCTTATATACGTTTTGAAAACAGTATTTACCACATAAATAGACAGTTTTAAACTTTAAAATATAGAACAGACTTATTATTGTAAACCTGTCTCTGAGGGACACCCCAAAAACCAAAAAGTTCAGTGGTTAAGGTAAGGTCCTGTCAGCTTTTCAAGTGGACGACACTTCAATGGTGCAATTGCACATGAAAAATACTTGTCTTTGTACTGCAGTGGAAACGGTAATATCTTCAACTATATATCTTTCTTGTATTCTGAAATATTTTTGAAATATTTAATTCAAAATTAGATGGTACTTTTTTGTTAGATAGTTTAACAAAGCTCGTCATCACAAATGAGCTTCCTGATGAATGTTTTTAGTGCTATATTTTGAGGTCTAAAATACATTTTTTTAAAATCTCATGTTATTTCAAAAATTCAAAGTTATAGATATGGGGTAGTTTGGTCTTAAAACCCTGCTGAAGTTTATTGAGGTCAACTCACAAGTTATCCTGCTGTATAAACACATAATGGGACTAGGAATCCTACTGTCTTAGACTGTAAATTTAGTTTTGTTTAGATCCACATTTTTTTCTGACTTAGTTTTCCTTTAATTAATGCTGTATAACATGATTTGGATTTATCTGTTCTATGTCTACACCATATCCTCATTTTAGAGATGTACCTTAGTACAGGTTTTAACTCTCTTTGCCATCTTGATATTAGGTATTTTCCTGGAAGACAATTTCCAAATGGCTCCTCAGGCAACTGAAAAGCAGTCCTTGGGGCTGCAGATGTCCACATTATTTCAGGCTGTCTGGCTCTCAGTCTGTTTCATGCAACTTTGCATGAACTTCTGGGCTTTGGCAGCAGTCTGATCTTTGCTATCTTTTCTGTTCCTTGTCCTGCTGCTGTTGACCAGCCCTTGGAGCAGGCTTGCAGATACTTTGCAGAGCAGGGAATTCCATTTCCCTGCATTGGACTGACGGATGATGAGAAGAACCTGAAAGAGTGCTACATGTTCGATGGTGCAGACACCCCAGGAGCTCCTCTGCTGCTTTATTTTCCATTAGTGAATGACACTTTTCAAAAATATGTAGCACCTGGTAAGTTTACAGTACCCAAATAACTTTATTGATTCAAGGAACATTCCCACTCCCTGAGTGTTTTCTCCTCAACCCAACAGAACCCCCCCTTTGTTTGTTTGCTTGTTCATACTAGTGAATAGATGCAAACTGGGATGAGTCAAACTTTTTTGCAAAATCTGGCGAAGTCCTGTGCATAATTTTATTTGTGTCTCGATGCAATTGAGGGAATAGAAGAAATGTGTTCCCCAATTAGTGGAATGGAAACTAATCTCTTCTTATAATTTCCAAGAGTTTACTTTAGTGTATAGAAAGAAGCATATTTTTAAAATTATGTGTGGTTTTATGACATTCTTGGTGAGAAACACATCATAGAATGGTTCTGTGGAGGGCTGCTGTGCCTTCTGTTTAGGCCATTTAATATCGCTGGTTGAATATGCTGCTGGGATATCAAAGCAATAGTACATAAAGTGTCCTTCTGGATTAGTATTTGAGATGGAGGCTTTGCTTTTAAGATTATTTCCAAGCCAGATAATATTCTGCTTCCTCCTGCCCTGTATATCTCTATTCCTTTTAGTTTGTACTGTACCAAGGAACCTGCCTGGTAAGCCTTGAGCAGTGACCCCACGAAATGATGTGCCATCAGCCGGCCAGTAGATGGTGCTGATTGCAATGGAAATGACATTTAATGGCGCTTGTTTTATTCCAATAGGCTTTGTTCATTAGTAGATTTCTCAGAGATCATAGCACTGCACTTATCTTCATAGTAATTGCATCTGTGATCTCTCCAGGTTATTATTAACCTATCAAAGTATTTCCATGGGACTATACAAACATATTCCTTTTTTTTTCACTTGACAGGCATGGCACGTACTGCTGCTGAAATGGAACAGGGCAAGGTTGATATCTCCAGTTTCTCCTCTCCCTATTCAACTAGGGAGGTCTCGCTGAAAGCAGAAGATTTCAACAAACTTCTGAAGCTGGCTAATTACAACATAATGAACAACGAGAACATCATTCTTCAGGCCTTGCGCATGGCTGTGGCACGGAAGAAACAAGCCCTGAGCCAGCCAGTATCACAGGCACAGCCCTCTGCTTGAACAGCATTTTCCTGTCCCTTACGAAGCATTTACCAAGACAGCATACATGTGATAAATATTTCACCATTCTTGACAGGGGCCACATATTTCTAAGTAATCTTCTCAATCTTATCCAGAATTGTGGTATTAAACTGAGCAGTTTCTGTTATTAATATCATCTCATTGTGATGTTCAAAAGATGAAGATTCAGCTGTGCGTGATAGAGAAATAGAATTAGCTCTCTTTGTCTGCAGTCTGTTATGGTATTGGTGGTTAGTTGCTAATATTTTTTTCATATGCAAAATATTTTGGCATTGGTAGCGAAACCATAAAGCCCTCTTCAGACACAGAAGGTGGTGGCCATGCAGTATCAATTTAAAACATTTAACTTAGGTTTAATAACCTGAATTAAATGGCCTTTTACCTTTAAGAGTTTTGTTTCCCAGGTGCTTCTATTTGGTCATGAATTGTCATGAAATAAATATTTTATGAAGGGTGTTTAATTTTTCAAATTTGTGTTGGACAACAGAGATATGGATCAGTGCCATTTAGGTCTTTGATGACATCTATTCTTATAAATTATATCAAACTTAAAAATTTGCTTTGAAGTACTACTGCTATTTCATCTCACAACCGTGTCCTGTCCCAGATCACATATATATTCTGCTGTTATCTCCCCAAAATGAAATTTTGCTTTAACATCATCTGGAACTTGTTCAGTATAGTGTATTGATCTATTACAAAAACAGAGAGCATATGAAGGGGATTGGAGGATGTATGGTAATTGAACACTGGAGACATGCAGTAAGATACCAATTTTCTGTTCATTGCATCACAGTGTATCCCATACTCAAACACACTTAAGGCCAGGAAGAAAGGTCCAGCAGAGAGAGATGTGGAGCTTCTGTTTCTGGTGTGAATTCTTCCTTAGAGGTAACTGGAGAGATAGAGGTATTCTTTTCTAGGTCTGGAGCTGGTTAAGAAGTTGTTTTTTACTGGTTTTATGTAATAGTTCCACAGAAGCATTGTGAAAGAAAGGCAGATGCTGGCATCTAGGAGTTTGCCAAGGGTCAGCCAAGATGAGCCTTACAGGAGTCCCTCAGAGTCTGGCCTAAAACAAGTGAGCAAGAGTTACAGAAGAGTACCTTGTTTCCACAAATTTTCCAATAAGGTACATAGAAAATTTCTGCCTTATATTCTAAAATCCTGCTCACTGTTTTATATGAGCAGCCACTCATGAACTCAAACTAAGGTACGTGAACTGTCAAAAGGGATGTCATGACTGACTCCTTAACGCCTGCCGTGGAGGAGATCATTATATTTGTCAAAGTCCTCCCATGGCTGCAAAGTTCTGGGCATTCCATCAGCTTTGCAAATTCCATAGGCTGCAAGAATTCTGGTGCAATTTAAATTCTCAACTGCTGTTCCTTGTAGGAAATATTTTTATCAGGATTAGATACTCCGTTTGATTTTGCCTGTGAACTTCTTGGTAGTAATGGTGAGCACTTCCAGGTTTTACCTGCCTCAGTCTGGTTGGAAATCACGTATACCTGAGACAATGGAAACGGCTTTCTGTAGATGTCTTGTACAGCCTGTTTCACCTTTTGTATGTCCCATCTCAGAATTTGTGATGCACCCTAAAATCTCAGATGATCTGAAGCAAACCAGAAATGGTAGCTTCTCAGCCGCTGGCATGGTGTCTCATATGTTCACACTAGATGTCTTGTCCCAGGTACCTCTTCTGGCACTACTACAAGACTTTCTTCAAGCAGAGGCAGCTTGACAGGCAATGTCTGGGATGGGCTCTCTCCAGCTCCATGCCTGGCAGCACTTAGTGTGGAGGAAATTCCTGCAGAAAGGACTCTTGGGTAGGAGAGGGGACAGAGGCCTAGAGACTGGCCCATTATTTTCCTTTCTTATACTGAGCTGAGGTAGTGAACACATTTTTTGTGAGTAAAACACCTCTTTTTATATACTTTCATTATTAATATTTCTGCTGTGACTGTGTGTTTCTTATTCCATTGTTTTTTGCTTTCAATAAACTGTTATCTCAATCCATAAATCTCTCCTTTCGTCCCTCCCTTACTGGATGGGAGCAGGGAGAGGAGGTGGCTTATTTGGAGTTTAATTTCAGGCTGGTGTTAAGCCACCACAGGGTGGTCCAGTCATTGCTTACCTCAGCTGAACACTCCTGTGTTAGGTCTGCATGGCCATGTTTTGTAGCAAAGGACCCATACTGGAGCACTTTGTGATGAACTGCTCCCTCTGGGAAATACTCAAATTGGAGAAGATCATGGAGGATTGTTCTCTGTGGGAGAGACCCTATGCTGGATAAAGTGAAGCTGCTGGGGTGGAGGAGGTACCAAAAATCAGGAGTAAAATTAAACTCAAGAAGAAGGGAGGGGTGGGGAAAAGGTATCCTACGATGAAAGTTTTGTCTCTCATTATCCTACTCTGGTTTGGTTTGTAATAAATTAGGATGATTTCCCCGAGTTTTTTTCTGTGATGTCAATTGTGCTATGGTGAGTGATCTCTTCCTGCCCTTATCTCAATCCATTTGCCTTTCATTAAGTTCTTCCTCCCCCGTCCAGCTGACAAGAGTGGGGTGTGTATGATAAAATGACTTTGGTAGGNAAATTGGAGAAGATCATGGAGGATTGTTCTCTGTGGGAGAGACCCTATGCTGGATAAAGTGAAGCTGCTGGGGTGGAGGAGGTACCAAAAATCAGGAGTAAAATTAAACTCAAGAAGAAGGGAGGGGTGGGGAAAAGGTATCCTACGATGAAAGTTTTGTCTCTCATTATCCTACTCTGGTTTGGTTTGTAATAAATTAGGATGATTTCCCCGAGTTTTTTTCTGTGATGTCAATTGTGCTATGGTGAGTGATCTCTTCCTGCCCTTATCTCAATCCATTTGCCTTTCATTAAGTTCTTCCTCCCCCGTCCAGCTGACAAGAGTGGGGTGTGTATGATAAAATGACTTTGGTATGCACCCACTATCCAGACAAGATCAAACCACCACAGCTTCTCAGTGTTGCTTGGCTGTGTTTTGTTGAGAGTTTGGGGCTCTTTTGGTTGTGGCATTCTTGGGGAGGTTTTTGTGTGCTTTTTTGGGTTTTGTGTTGTTGTGCATGTGTGTGTGTGTTGTGGATTTTTTTTTTTTTTGAGGGGGAGGGGTTTACCTAAGGGGAAAACATATTTTTCTATATCCTAGGTATTAACAGGTGCTCCTGCCCTCTCATCATTTTTGTGTCCCTCTTCTGGACTTGCTTCAACAGGTCCATATCTTTCCAGTTCTGGGGGCTCCAGAACTGGATGCAGCTCTGCAGCTGGAGTCTCACAAGAGTAGAGTAGAGAAGCAGAATCCCCTCCTTCAACCTGTTGGCCACATTTTTGAAGCTTTCACATTGCTTTAATTGAAAAGTTATTGAGGGTAGATTCCGTATCCTAAAATGGTCACTTACTTCAGTAATTTTCATTCAGAGAAAAGCTGTAAGGCCAGAAATCACTCTCTTTATTGTGTATTTTCCTTATGTGTGAGGGTGGAAGGGGAAGACAAATTGTGACTGCTCTGAGCATATAGTATCACCTCCTGCAGTCCTGAAGAGGTGGTTTCATATCAGATGTCTGGGCATGGCAGTAGCTGGACCCATACAATGGCTATTGATCTACTGCTGCGCAATTTTCTACCATAAATTTGAAGATTTCTGTGTCATTTTTACATCATAATTGGATGACACTGCATCGTGTTTAAAATAACAAAATGTTAACATTTAATATGAATCAATGTGTGCCTTAATATGCAGAATTTGAGAGGTTCTTTTTGTCTTTGTTCACTCAAAAGTTCTGTGTTTGTGGAAGGCTTCTGAAAGCAGGAAAATTTATATCCCACTAAAAATATATATGAATTAAAATGGGGAAACATCTACCAGTAAGCAATTTCAGTCCCTCTGTCTCCAAGAAAAGGAAAATAAGTGCAATTTGGTTGAAGAAAAGGTTTTCTAAAATTATTTCATTTACAATAACTTTTCTTTGCTCATTGTGGTGCTGTGTTCCTACACATAGCTAGTATTATCTTCTCTGGTTTGTTCGTTGCTGAGGCTGCTAAACCAGAGATATCCATGCATAACTGCTGTGTGTTATCACCCCCTTATCTTGAATTGCTGATAACTCTTGGCACCTTGTTGTGTACAGCCTTCCCCAAACACATACCTCTGGTATTTGGCTATCAAATAAACTCAACAAACTCCCTCCCCTTTTCTCTCCATACTTTCCCTTTCATGCAATGAGGAAGGTGGGGCTTGGATAAACCACTTGCTCTTCAGCAGGTGCCTTCTTAAATTTTGCAGAGGTAGTTTGTGAATCACAGCTGTTAACTCTAACAGTGAAGTGACAATCCATCTCTGACTTGTATCTCTGACTTGGGAGCAGGATGGGCTCATACTGGAGCACTCATGAGGTAAGGGTGTGAAAGCTCTAGGAGCTGAGGATGGCCTGGGGTGGGTTTGTGGATGGGATTCTGGTCAGGAGAAGTGAACTTTTGAACTTTTATTTCTATTTTCATGTATGTATTTACTTACATATAATAATTATTATTAAATAATATATTATTTAATATATATTGAAATATAATAAACTACATATTAATATTATATTTAAATAAATATATATAATATAGTATATATTTATATATTCTATAATACATATTGTATAAATGTATAATATAAAATTTATATTAGATACTCTATTATTATTTAATAATAATAATATTAAATGATATTATTACACATTATTTATTTATGTAAGAATGACTTATAACTTTGCTGGTATTAGTTGCCTTGTGGCGGCACTCTTGGTAGTGAAGTTTGGCCACAGTGGGTGATTCACATGGAGGCTGGGAACCATTCTGAAGTGCCTCACAGGAGCTTTCTGTGAACTTGGAATGAATCTGTGGTTTGACTCAAGCGTTATGTAAGCTGTGCTCTTTCACAGTGCAGCATCTGCCAGCTGTGGCTATAAACAAATATGGTACCCAGGTAGCTGTGCTAGCAGCCACCTGATAGTGATGAACACAGGAAATATTGATTAAAAAACATTATTAGTGATGGTCTTAGTTTTATATTTGTGCATGACTGATGCCTTGATCTGTCTCAGAAGTTGTGGGGGGGTCTTTTTGGTTTTTGTTGTTTGGGGTTTTGTGTTTGTTTGTTTGTTTTTGTTTTGTTTGTTCGTTTGTTTCATGGAACATGAGTGGAAGGGAAAGCCCTAAAACTGTCTATTGAGTTCCAGGGAATGAACATACTCAGTCTCCTTCTCAGTTTGGAAATTAACCTTTAGTTTGCTATGAACAAGTTATTTGATTATTCTGTGCCCTGCTTCCCTGGCTGTATAATCGAACTTCTCTCCTTATGCATGGATATGTGTTAAATGTGCATTGATGCCTGCAGATCTCAAATGGGGCATTCCCACAGCTTAAAAAATAACACACGTGAATGTCTAACCAATCTGGTCAAAGAAAACTAAGAATGTACAAACTCATCTTTTTGAACAGAACGTGGCAATGGTCTGTGTGTGGAAAGCGTGCATAGAAAGCAGGGAAAGAGACTGTCCTCTCAGCTCCTCCCCTTGCCCTTAACCACTGACACAGCATCAAGAGTAAAAGCAGAGGCTTCTTAGAGGTAGTGGGGTGAGGGGAGACTTTTTCCACCCAGAACCTAAACCCAGACAGATGACATTAAAACGTGCACTTCTCTTTTGGAGTTAGACATAATAAAAAACAGACCAAGGTTAGCCTATCATAATCCAGGAGTGATAGGAGAATTTGTAACTTCTCACCTGGACCAATTCCTGACTCTAAAAAGGAGTGACAAAACTCCCTTAAGGAATTTGGTGGAGTCATTTTGCTAGCAGAGAATGGGAGAGGAACTAGCTAATGCTTTCAGTGAAGCAATAGCTGAAGTTCCAGGTACTAAAATCTGAAAGAATTGATAATCATTTTGAGTGAGGTCTGTTATTTTCCTTTCCTTCTGTACTTGACATTTCAGCAAATGATCCTTCTGCAACTATTCAGCATCTGGTTTGAGGGGGGAAATTTGTTAACATCTCTTCCAAAGCTGTTTTCTTGCATCTGCTTTTTTCATGTTGTGCTGCATTGTGCTGATGGTGTCTCACTTCACCAAACAGTGCCGCAAAAATTATTTCTTCTGTTAATGACATATATACACAGCAGAATATTCCCTCATTCTTTTTCCATTTTTTAAACTCTACGTACATGTGATTTTAATTTCCAAAGTAATTCAAGCAGTTCATCTTCCAATTTTGCTGTATGGCTTTGAAAACTCCAACAGGAATTAGTGGGAGAGCATGTTTTATAAAGCATAAACAATTTAACATTAATGCAGGTGATAAATTTTGTCATTTTTTTCTGCAGAGTGATGAATGCCCCTGCTGTTCATTCTTTGTGAAAATCATAAGAATGAAAAACCTGAGAAAGGCAGATCTGTGTGAGTATCACAATCTTTCTTTGCACTTTTCAGTAGTTCAGTTCTGAAAGCAGAGAACACATGCTTGCTACTGGGACTGTAACTGGTATCTCTATATGAAGTGATGTCATGGTTTCAAATATTGATGCATATTTGAATTTGGACTATGCCTTGAAAAGAGTTTTATATAAACAATACCTTTTGGTTTATAACATGTTACTATTATCAGTGAAAATAGCAAATGTCTACTGTGGTGTACTCTAAAGTACCTTAACTGCTCACAAGGTTGAGAGCCAGTTTTGATTAAAAAATTCAGGTGTTAATTCTAAGTTGCAGTTCTTGAACTTCTTTTTGCTTTAAAGAAAGAAAAAAAAAGATAGAAGGGGCTTTATACATCTCATTGTCAAACTTCTTTTTCTGTCAAAAATCTCACTTAAATGTATTCGAAGTAGACTTTTCTGGATAAACAAGTACCATTGAAATGTTTCTGAGGACTTGGAATGGATGAAAGTAAAAGTGAAGAGATAAAAATCTCAGCAGTTACTCAGGCAGGAGAAAGAAAGCTCAATATCTCAAATATCTGACAGAAAGAACAAATCAGGAACAAAATGGAAAGGAAGTGAATATGAACCTTTGTGTACCAAATAAGACCATGTGAACACAGCAAGTATATTTGTCTCCATGGAGATTCCTATTAAATTCTTGCTTTCCTGCCATTGTGTCTAGCACAGGGATATTGCCTTTTCTTTAAAACAGCAGACCTTCAGAGAAAAATGAAAGGATGTTTCAATTCCCTCTCTGTCATTTCTATCTCAGCTGAACTGTTTTCTGACATGTTAGCAGCCCAAGCGAATTTCCAAGTTGCCCTGACAGGCAATAGCATCAAGACAACCACCTGCAGAGCTGATAACCAAATGTGTGCCTCTGGCTTTAAAATCAGGGATGTTTCTCTCTTTCTCAAAATTTTATAATGATTGGGAATGATTATCTTACATTTTTAAGGACAATAGAACTTCCAGAAACCCATAGCTATTTATCTTAGCTGTTTATCTTTATTAGTCTTTATCCTGTATCTTCATTTTGAGCAGATGACTGATTACCTGACTTCAGGTTTGAAGCTTTAGCACTGGAGATTTGCTTCCAAAGCCAGATGTGGAAGAAGATATCTGCTAAAAAGAGGCAGAAGAAGCAGTGCTTGGTGACAGGGTCTTAGAGGAGCTGCTTCATCCATTCCCTATGCCAGTTGCCTTTCTTTGTTGTGTGCAAGAGAGCACCACATTTTATTTTCCTTCCGATAATCAGGACTAAGTTACCAGTGTCACAGCAGAGAGTCAGTGAGATTTTATCTCCCTGTGCGTGTACGCTTTCTAAGAGCAAATGATTTTGTTAGTGGAGCCATGCCACATGGTGTGATACACACAGCACAAGAAATGAGAGTGTTAAAAAGCATTACATTGAATGAGAAAACCAGTGTGAGAGTGCAGTACAATTCTTTATGTAACTCACATTTGTTTGTTTTAATTACTATTTCTGTACAATATAAAGTTGTTAAGAGAGACAGATATGAGGACAGAGAGTTGAAAGATGGCACAGAAAGAGCTACAAAGAGCCCTTGGTGCTCTGTTGGAGCCACAATCTGCTTTTGGAAGAGTGCCTGTCAAGCATGAGTACACTTTACTTTCATTCAGCTGTGGCATTGCACATCTAATGGGCCCTCTTTGTGCAGAGGGACTGCTACCCACAGTGTCCATGTCTTGCACATGGACATAAAACACAGCACTTATTTTTTTATTATGGGTTAGCTGTGGCAATCACCTATAATCATGCTATTGACCTTTCCTGTGTATCAGAAAAAATGCTGTGTTTGTACATGGTGTAAGTGTAATAACAAGGATTAGGCTATTAATACGCATTTAAGTTTGTTGGGAGTAAGGCTTACTCATGAACCAGAAGGAATTGCTCCCTAATTATGAAGGTTATCAGGTAACTATAATCTAAGCAATTCATATCATGAAGACATGGCTGTTGCAACTTCTAGGCATGCTTGAGTTTGGCTAAATTTTTCTAGTGCAAATCTAAAATGATAGTCATACCAGACTAGTCCAAAGTCTCATTTGGATTGAGAATATGTCCCAAGAACTGGCTTATAATAAATACTTTGGGGTATGACAAACACTGAACCATGCTTTTCCCTGCCCCACACTCCCAAGAGGTTTTTGAGGTCTGTGGCTGAAAGATCTGGCTTCTGAGTCAATAGTAGTGTTTGCATTTAATTGTCATACTCCAAATTATTGGCTTCTGGAGGTCATGAAAAGATTTTATTTTTATACTTGTAATCTCATTTTGCTCTCAACAGGAACCCAGATACTCTTTTTCAGTGTCACAGGAAAACACAATTCCCAGTTTCAGGATGTTATTCTTTGAAGAGGTCTATATAATTATATTGTTAACTAAATAGTTACAGACATTTCTTTTTTCTCTTTGCCTTGCATGGGCAAGAAATGCCTGCATGAGAAAACCTGGTCCTTTTCAGGCTGGTGTGAAAAGGCCTTTTTCGCATATTAGATATGTCAGCTCTTACACCAAGTCAACTGTCCCCTTCTATTTATCTCAAGAATTGCAGAATGCTAGTCATTATATAATTGCCTCTATCTCCAGCTTTAACACTGAGACAGCTTTGTAGCTGTCAAAAATCTTCATAAATACATCCAGCTTTTCTGCAAAATCTGCTGGGAGGATGTGATTTCTTTGGAACTGTCCAACAGGGCTTACTTATGGCACCAGCAAAGTGGGGAGTCACTGACAGCATCAGAAGCAGAAGTCACAAGCTAAGGTGCCTGGGGTCTCCATGTTTGTGTTTTCCAAAAGCTTGTTCACCAGCCAAGACCATTGGAAGAGCATGTAGTTTTTATGTTCACATCCCACAGCTATTTCATAGAGAAGCCAACTTTATGCCAGGCTCTGCATTTCCATCATTTAACCATGGCAGAATTAGTTTCTGGAGAGACTTGTCTGCCAGCCAAGTACCACTGCATTTCACCCCATGTACTGCTTATAACAAGAGCTGGATGGGTGTTGTGTAGACTCCCCAGAGCAGATCTTGTTTTCAGCGTGGCTGCCTAGACCTGCCTTGTTGTGCACAGCTCCCACTGGAGCACACCTGGCACTCACTGATCCCAGAGGCTGCCACTGCAGTCACAGCAGGCCATGGGCTGGCACAGCTGGCAAATCTGGTTTTGTGTGGCCCTTTTCTCAGCGGCTGGGCTCACTGATCTTCCAGGAGATAAAATATCTTCTACACTGCAAATTGAGATCCATGGAAGAGAAACCTGTTTGCTTCGTGGGCTACAAGTGAAATACAAGCTTAACATTTTCTACATATGTGTATTTGACAGAAATACTCCATTCAGAAAAAATGTCTTTAGAATTGGTGACACGTCCTAACTGGTATTTAGAAGAGCCCAAGACTACAAAAACATTTTCCTGGAATAGTCTACAGCTGCTTTTTATTTGTTTGTTTTCTTTAATATGAAAAGATAATCAGCATTCTTATTAGATAAAGCTTTAGGCATCTCTTTAGGCTTCTCTTTAGCTATAGCACTAAATCTGGGTCTTATTAAATCTGAGCATGTTGCTATGTAATTTCATAGCAAGCTCACAATACTACACCGCCTATTGGTTTTAAAAGTTGGAAGGTAGTAGTACCAATTTTTTTTCCTTATATCACCTAAACCCTGTGTAAAACCATCAAAATAACAAAACCCCTTTCAATGCCATGTTCTTCAAAGGAAACTTGCGTGTGTGGAGAAGACTGATTGAAGATATGCTCACAACATGCTGTGTATATTTCCTTTTACTTTACCTCTGACTGTAGGGCTGGTGAGAGAGGGTGGCAGCAGTCTTTGTGCAAAGAGGGCAGTCAGGCAACGTGAGCAGCACCAACAGGCATCGGCCTGGGCTGGCCAGTGCTAATGGCACATTCACTTTAGGGTGAAATTGCTTCCCATGGTCATTGATGTTTGCAATGGTCAAGAGTAATCCTGGGATGTGGTCCTTTTAGAAAGAGTGTTAGTGTCTTTTCAGGGCACATCATTTCGGTACCTGATGTCACTGTCTCCCCAGATAGGCTGCCTTTGCATTAATGGAGAGAAAGCCTAAAAGAGCCCAAGACAAATGCTTGGCAAGAAGAACCTGCACAAGGAAAGAGAAGTCATTATGTAGGTAACTGCCAAGTTGCAACAAATCCTGTAAACAGGGATTTCCTAACTGGTTAAGAAACAGGTATAAAAGCAGCCAGTAATCACAAGATGATCCTCCCTGTGATGTCATATCCCAGAGGGGGACTTTTTTACTGCAACAGTGAGCTTAGATTAGATCAAGTTCAAGAACTAATTGCATAACCACTGAGATACCTGTTGAAATGGAGGCCTGGTCTTGACTGATGTTTATAATAAAGTCATAACCACGATTAATAATAGGAGTAACAAATAAATGGATAATCTCAGTGAATACGATGTGAATCAGTTTCATAGATGCATTTCTTAACAACCTCTGTTTCTTCCTATTCAGTCTTCTTTTTGTTTTCATCCACTCATGTGAACCAAGTGTGCTTGTGTTCTTCCTCGGTTCATTGTTACCAAACACATACATAAACCTAGTTTCCCTTAGGTAACCTGTTTTGTATTTGCTAATCTACAAGATAAATTCCTTTGTTTTCCCTTTATCAAGCCTTTGATGGCCATGATGGAGTGTAGTGTATATTGTTTTATACACAATTTTAGTGTATTGTATTCATAGTAAATAATGTGGAGACAAAAAGCCTCCTCTGTGCTTTGTGATAGCAGCATAAGCTGCTACTAAAAAGGACAATGTTATTTATAATCAAGAAGATCCCTACTTGCTCTGCACATCTCCTTACAGCTTTGGAAATAATTGCATCTCTTCTGCTAGGTATTAGTGGTTTGTATGTAGGTGTACACTCATCTTCTTGCAGCCATGGTGGCTTCTGCGCGCTTCTGTGCGCAGGAACAGAAAGCTGTTCTAGTGGTCAAAGGTATTGTGTGTGACGTTCCTCCATGGCTTCCTTTAGATACTTGGTGTAGTCTTAAAGAAGAGTTTCTCAAAACCATAATTCCTCATTTCCAAAGCCAGGCCTTCACCAAGGACACCAGGAGCCACATACAGGCTTTAGAAAGTTGAACTGATTTACTGACTGAGAGACTGGTGAAAGTAAGGAACCTTAGGTAAATAGTAGGCTCATCTCTGTCTCAAAAAGAAAGGTGAGATCAGCTACTCTGCTCTACTACTGTACCAGGGCAGATGGCATTGCATCTCCTGTCCTTCCTTGAAAAGGTATGAACTTTAAGGACTGTTGTGATGGTGCTATATGTACCTAGTAGGCTTCATTGTCCTCTTGTTTAGTGGGGGCTTGTAGTTAACAAGTGGTTGAAACAGCTTTCAAAATATTTTATAATATTTTAAAATGTCAAAACCAGTTTTAAAACAGGTTTGAAAAGGGTGGAGGCAATGGAAATGAGCAAGGAAGAAGCTTGGGTGGAGAAGAGAGGCTGGAATGAGTAGGTGGTGATGGCAGCAATGTAGAACCACACGGTGCTTTGAGAGGACACAGGTCCATGAAGGATTCATGATCCTTCACTCTTCCTCTGCCACTTGGCTTGCAGAGTTAAAAGGCAGTGACAGACTCTGCTCAGGAAGTACCTTTCTAGTTTGCACTCAGAAAACAGATAATTATGAAGAAGAGCGTTCTTTGATTTCTGAATAGGATTTCTGTTTACACATTTCCTCGGGCTGAGTTGAGTAACTCTTTTTTTACCATTTAAGAAAATGGGCTGAGCATTGCCTTTTCCCATGCTTATAGTCTTCCACATCTTCTTTAAAATTATTGTACCTTGGAATTTTTTATCATCCTTGATAAGGGCCATATTTTACTCTATATCCTGCTTACTGTTGCACAATTGTGTGTTGAGTTTAAGACCAAAGTACACTTAGCTTGACACTAAATACTAACCACAAATTTAAATATCAATAAACCTGTGTTGACAGTACGAATTCATAAATAACAGACACTGATAATTCAATTATTATAATTATTGATCTTTCATAAATAACAGAAGATTGATAAAAAGGTTTACTCATTACAAGAATTGCTCCTCGAGTTTTTTGAAGTATTTGTTTGATAGGCTGTCATGATTTAGGAATGGTACTTCCCATTTTAGTGCTCCCACTAAGGCTTTTCCAACAAAGTGCCACTTGCTTCTCCTGCTGGGTGGGCTGGAGAGGAGAATTGGAGTAAAAAAGGCTAAAGATTATGGGTTGAGATAAGAACAATTTACTGGAAACAGAAATGAGATAAGAAAGGAAGCAGTAACAGCAACAATATTAATGAAGAGACTCCCTTTCCCTGTCTCCCTGCAATAACCTCTAGATCCTGGTCATACCCCCTCTTGGCTACTGCAAAAATTAAGCCTCTTCTGGCTGGAACCAAGACACAGGGCAAAGGTACAACTTCTCATGTTTGATATTTTGTTAGGAAAAGTAAATTTCAATACATTTTTGTTCATTGAATCCCAATAGATTTTATCCTCCTCAGTGCCTGTCCTGGTTTCATCACAAACAGCAGTATCTGCAGTTCATCCAGTTATGCATTACACAGTGTAACTGATATCTATCATTAGTGATTCACTCCTTCTCTGCTCTCTAAGCAGGGACACGTTTTGTTTTATGCATCTGTCTCTCTTAGCGTCCCTACCAATGGATGTAGATGAATGCTGCTGAGGTGATTGGTGTGATAAAATCACAGCTCAATAAGGCCTGCAGTATGTCTTGGTCACTGTGGAGGTTTTGAACACCTGGAGTAGTGCCAGGGAAAGCCCTGCCCACAGGCAAGATTCTCAGAGCTTGAGGTCCTTTATCAACGATGGTCTCTGGAACTTTGGGCAAACTTTTTGCTGAATGGAGGACACTGATCACCTTGTAGATAAGGACCAAGAACCCAGATGTGATTTGCTATTATGTGGGAGGCCAATTCAAAGCAGAGAAGCTAGATTTGACATGGCTGGGATAGTTTGCACTGCTGAGAAGATACATGAGATTGTCCCCATGGGACTGTGGCTCCTCTCTTGGGCACTGTCTATGACTGTACCCTCAGCAGGAAGATTCACTCCCAAATTTCGGTGCTATTGTTTGCATTGTATTCTGTTGTTAAATTGACAATAGGTCTGAATATTTTCCTGACAATGCTGCTCACCTTTTCTTACTTGTTTAAGATTAATCTTGGTCAAGAATGCCTTGTCAGAGACATTTCTGAATCAAAATAATTATGTTTAAGGAAACAGAAAATTTTAGCTAAATTTTTAAAACAATTTTGTTTCTATTCCCTTACTGAGTGAACAAGATTCTTGTGAACACTTTCTGAAGAAACAAAATTTGGGAGTTTTGATTTGGTGGTTCAGCTCTTTCTGGTATTGATTTTGTTCCCACTCCTATTTTCTTTGAAATCCACAGCATTTGCTTGTACTGCTTGCAGCCTGTTTCTAAATCTGTTCCTCTGATGTTTTCTTCTAATAATGGTTTCTTTAGGTGCGCTGACTACCCTCTGTGTCTGGATCAGTGTTGATGTCTGACCAAGACTTAGTTTTGACTAGTTTATTTTTAAAAGGAAATGAAAGAACCTTCTTAAAATCTTAGCTAGTGACAGAGCTGAGATTGCACCACATTATCACCCCAAGATGGTCTAAGGTGGAACAAAGAAAATATGTTTCATAATATTTCTTTTCCAAAAGTATGCAAGATTTTGGGTCTTACCGGCTGATTATCTGAGGGTGGGAACAGTGAAATAGTGGCACTGCTTTTAAAAAGTCTAAAAAGGATATGCCTATGGAAATGCATGATTTGTAGCTAAGCTGTGCATAGGCTTCTCTACATTACATTGTACTGCTTTTTGTTTTGTTTTGATTATTGTATTGTGATGGTACCTGGAGACTCTATGCATGAATTTAGGCCTTGTTCCTCAGACACTGTACCTGTTTAGAATGAAAAGGTGGCAACTCTTCCAAGGAACTTACAGTCTCATTTCATATGCATCAAAGAAAGAGGTTTGGAGTTGTTTTGGAGACAGCATCCAGCTGTCTGGTAATTGATCTCTTGGGCTGGTGTACCACTGTCTTATCACTTCTTTCCCTGAGAGTCAGCCCTGGCAGGGAAATGGCTTAGTTGTTTTCCATGGTCTATAATTGACATGACATGATTATCCTGTTTTCTGCCTTCCAGCATAAACATGGACATTACGTGGCATCATTTCCATATGACACCTTATAGGTTCACCTGGGCTGGTCCTCATCTCTTGAAGCAGGATGAAATTTAGCTTGCCTGTCACTGTTTCATACATGTCTGGGTACTAATACAGTCTGAAATGAGTTACCTAAAAAATTTACAAAATCTCTCTTGCTAGAGCTAATCTTTTAAGAGCTGGAGCAGTCTTTTAATTTTTGCCTCTGTTCACACATAACACAGATGATTATCCTCCTTGTATCATTTGGATATTACAGAACTGATTATTTGACAATATTTTTGTTGTTCAATTAGCAAACTCAAGTCTTTCAGGCCTTTCTCATATGCCAGGCTGCCTAAGTCAATCCTCTCCATTTTGAGTATGTTTAATAGCAGGTAAGAGTTTAAGCATTTTATGGTGAAGGGAGGAAAAGAGTGGAAGAGAATGCAACATGGAAGACACTGAGTGAGCATCCACATATTCCTCTCCAGGGCTAAAAGTGTATGCAAAAGGATCTCAATGCTAAATCTCATCACCTGCACTTATGTTTAACATTGTGCATTTAGGGTCTAGTCCAAAATGTAATTAAATTTGTGTTGTAAGTTGTCAGATGCATCCTGCAAGATTTTAGTTCTGGGGTATAATTTGTTATTCTTTGTGCAGTGTCCTGCATTAATTGCTTGTTTTCAGAGTCAAATATCTTTGTCTCTATCTACATTCTTGTCTTAGGCTATGCTGAGACTGAGACCTCACTGGTTGTTGACCTAGTTGGTGTTAGATGTGGATCATCAGATTGCGGGACTCTGTTTTTGCACTTATTAAGGGTGAGCAGCCTTGCTAAAGCCTAGACAAACCTCTCAGATTGGTATAGGTCTGTTGTGTTCCAAGAGGATGAATAACTGAACCTAACACAGCTCTAGCTAGATACAAAAGTCACAAGTTTAGCACTTCTTTGATACTCTGAAAATAATGTGTCTTTCTTCTAAACCAGGATTCATAGCTTGTATGTCCAACAAAGAGATGTACAGAGAACATCCCAGACCATAAATTAACAAATTCTCTAAACCACACATATATCATTAGCAAATACAGTTGCTGAAGAAATAGCCTGCTCCTCTGGCACCATCTGAGGAAGTAACTATGCAAAGTTAGTATGATCTTTTTCAAATGTTAAAAATCAATGAAAGAGTTTTTGAAATTAGTGTGTGGGAGACAGCTAAAGAAATAGTTTAATTTCCAATTAATTTTCATCAACAGGAATATTGCACATATTCTGCATTTTAAATTTGCAAATGCAGATGTCTCTAATTCTTGTATGTAATATTAGGATATTTTTTAACATTATTGCAATGTTAAAGTAATTTCTTACCTGCTATGGGAAGCAAGGGGGAAACAATCAAGTGCATACCGAAAAACTGGAAGATGTTTCATGTTCAGACAATATTGGAAGACTTGAAAGATAAATCATACATACCTGATTGCAAAAATTGCTTTAAGCAACACCTATTTATTGCAGCATGGTTTACCCCACAAGTTTAAAGAAAATGCAGAAGGAGAACCAGGAGACTGGTAGAGAAAGAATAACATAATTACTGATCAGACTTTCTTCCTGGGTCACATCCAAGCAGATTACAAAAGTGGAAAGGATAGTTATCACTGTGTTATTGGTGGGGAAATGCAAATGGAGAAGCAAGATAAATTTAAATTAAACCAATTGCCCAGAGTGACTTAGCAGTCTTTAACAGATCTGGGACTGGAACCAACATATCATGAGACCTTTTCCAGCAGGTTACTCAATTAGTCATGCTGCCTCTCAGCATGTATGCCACAGTACCAAACTGCCTGTTATTATACACAAATCTGAGCTATACTGTGAACACACAACGAGTTCTTAGAGCTGGAGACATTAGAGACAGCTGTAGTTGCCTGGCAGACAAAAGAAATGTCAATTCCCTAGACAGAACAGCAGATTTGCTCAAAATGGGTGGTCTGGAAAGGGTGGAAATTGTGGAGAAACTGAGCTCCACCATTCTTTGCTATGTTGTCAGGGTCTCAGTTTGTTACCACAGGTTCACAAAGCATCAACTCTTTCACTCTCTTAGGCAAATGCCCTGCTTTGCTCCCTGCTAAAAATCTATTATCTCCTTAGCAATATCAGAGATTCCTAACCATCATCAAATACTCCACATATATCAGACTGACACACAAAGGGAAAGTTAGGTGCACAGATAGACAAGTACCCAACTCACCTCTCACCTGAAAACTGTGGCAACCCACAGCAGAAAATTCATCCACCCCATGTGGCAGTGCCAAGCATACAGAGCAACCTGGTCTAGTGTGAGGTGCCCCTGCCCACAGCAGGGAGGCTGGAACTAGATGGTCTTTAAGATCCCTCCCAAACCAGGCCATGCTATGATAGCTGCGCCCACCCAGACAGGTCTGGAGACAAAATAAACCCAAAGCAACTGCTGTGTATTAAGATTTAATGCCATACTTGTAGCTCACTGTGCAACCTTCACTGGTAAACGTCGCTGTGTGACATTACCACCTTTCTCAGAAATTAGAATTTTCTTCTCCATCAGGACTCAGAGTTTAAATCACAGTAAGATAAAAGTGCACTGCTATTTTTGCATATTGTTTTTCATGGTGAAGGAATGTGATCACATGTTGGGAGTCAGCTCAGTACATGGACTGGATTACACATATGTGGGGGCAACAGAAAGGTAGTGATTAACTACTGGTTACAGAAAGGAAGGTGGTTGAAAAAGTACTTTACTCTTGAAAAAGGTTCTCTTAAAATGCGTAGGCATTTTTTTTCTCCATCACAGAAATCTCTTGACTTGCAGCCAACAGAGGACATACCAATAACGGGTTTGTTAAGTCAAACTGGCTCTGTGTACTCTTTTCTTACCAGTTTTCTTTATTGCAGTAGTTTCTTTGAATCTCCATTCATGACCTGAGCTCCCACTTGCAGGAGGTAACAAATAGCAGTGAATGGTTTTGAATAAAGGGCTGTCAGAAAAGTTATTGAAACATTTCCTTTCTTCAAATTTCTGTATACATTCAGTGCTATAAGGCTATGTTTTAAGACATTTGTAGTAATTTGTTAGTTACAGCATATCTTTTCAAATACAGTTAGCCAAACCGATTGCTACGTAAGCCTGTCCTTGCCCACTGCTTCCCCAGAGACTGTCCGGACCAAAACCATTAAGAACAGCAAAGATCCAGTGTGGAATGAAACATTTTGCTTCAGGATCCAGAGCCAAGTAAAGGTAAGGTGCAGAGTACATTTGTTTTTTCTTTTGGGATAGAGATATCATCATGTGATCAATATGTAGGGCAAAATAAAAATAGAAATAAATATGTGTGAAGGACTACAAGGAAATGGGTAAAGGGATTTGGAGCAGAATGTAGCAGCAAAAGTAAATTTAATTTTCTGATATGTAAAAAATAACCAAGATATTTCATAACTATTCCTATAGTGTTCTATCACTTTTCACTTTTTATTTCCCTTTTTTAATCACTGCTTTTCATGAATAAATGTGAAAATTTCAGAGTAAATTGAATAGTGTAAAAGATATGTATGAGCTAGGTAATGAAAACATCACAGGGCTGCAGGTTTTTGACATTCCTTCGTAATGACCAGAAATAAATTTTAAAAAAGTCACAAAGCAACAGCTGAAGTTTGCAAAAGAGAGGTTGATCAACTTTTATCACCATAAATGTTAAAGCTTAGGATTTGCAAGTCCCACTATCTTCTCCCTCCAAAAGACAGCGTCAGGGTCCAGGAGTCCACAAAGATCAGTGGTAGGCTAAGTAAACCAAGCTTATTTGACACCAGGGGCAATCAATCTCTGCTTAACAGCTTGCACTGTTCATTTCCTAGTGCTGGTGCCAGATCAGGACTCTCTAAAGTGGCAAATCAGCGGGACAGTCCCTTGGCTCTCTCAAGAACTGAGAAACTCCTCCAAAAGAGCATTTGGAATAGCTCAGTGTGTTCCTACACCACAGGGTCTCCAGTGAACAATCCCTCTTGCCTTTGACTGCAGAAGTTGCCCATCATATGTGTTCTCAGGCTTTCTGCCATGGTTAGGTGGTACAGGTCCTATTTGGTATAGCTTTCAGCTTTCACATGTCTGCCCATCTGTGGCCTACAGCCAGTGCTTTCCCTGCAAACCTAAAATAATTCCAACTTCTTTCAAAATGCCAGAGAGGCACAACTTCATGAAGCCCTGTACATTTATCAGAGAGGTGAAAGGCAAAGGAGAAACATTGCAGCAAGGGAACAAACACCCAGTGAACTGCAACTCTTGCACATGGGCACCTGCTCTTCCTGAAAGGTTTTTCAAAACTGCAATACCACACAGAACAGCTAAAAAAATATCTTGGCCACAGAAGCTGCTTGAAGTAGGTCTTCAGGAATAGCGTTTGGGAAAACCTTTTGTTTATTTTCAGTAAATTTGCAGCAGGAGACAAGACGTGGCCTTAGCTGGACTAATTTTCAGTGTGTGGCAACAGCAGCATGGTGGTGGTGGCTGTGGCTTGAGTGTAGGCTGCAAAAATGTATCCTGGGGATCTGGGACAGCCAAAGCTCAGTAGTTAAGTCTCTTGCAGGTTTCTCTGTACATATTTCAATTCATGTGCTCATTCCCTCCGAGCAGAGCTAGAGTTTGCTGGTCTGGCTATTTTCTCCTTTCCTGTCTTGTGTTTTGCTGAGGTATTCATCTTCCCAATTATGGTAGCAAGAGCTCAGTAAAACTATATAATACACCTTCACTGTGGAAGAAAGGACCTGTTAGGGCATGTTTGTGCTGGTTCTTACCAGGAACAGCAGTGTTTACTGACAGGCATCTGTTTTGATGAATGTCTGACAAACAGTTCTTCTGACAAAAGGGCTTCCCAGGCTTATGTGGTGGGCACAGCTCTGAGAGGGTGACCCTTCCCAGAGCTGGTGGCACACAGCCCTACCAAGGGCTGTCTCTGCTCATTACCTGGCTCCCAGTGATGCTGCCCTCATATTCTCTGTCAGGAGAGACAGACACAGTGAACTGCCCAGACACTCCTGGCTGCTTCCCACACAGCATCCCAAGAGTGCAGTCAGAGATCTCCCTTGGCCAGCCAGCACCCTATGCATGGCTCTCCTGGCTAGCTGGGAGTAACTGAGACTGAGAATCAATTGGTCACTCAGAAAATAAGTCAGTCATTTAAGCTAGATAAGGGTATTCTATTGCAGTAGCACAGCTAGGAAAATTGATTTGCTCTTCAGTGCAAGCCTGCCTTCTACTAACTGCAGGCTATTGCTTTTAAGCATATCACCTCCATCACCTTCCATAATCCTTTACAGGCTTTTTATAGTTGGCCTGTAAACCAAGGTGCTGTGGCTGCTTGTCTCTCCTCTTGACAGTATGTTTCTATTAGGAAGTGTCATGGCTGACCATGGTGCAATACTTTTATATAGGTGGCCTTAAAGGTCAGCAGCATTTCTGTCTTCTGACAGTAAATTGCAAACTCAAGGTTATTTGCCATCTCTCCTTTGCTGGTTTCTTGCAGAATGATAGATGTCAAAATTGAATGCTTGGATTCTGGAGTGGCTTCCTTTCAGTGTATTTGTCTAGTTAATCGCTTATCACATTTAGGTATGGATCTTTCTGAGATACATTATGAACTTCTAAGACAATAAAGTTCACGTGCTCACTCTCTTTTATCCGTGTGTTTGTGTGGGACCATGAGCCTTTAATAAAGTCTTTAATAAACATCAAGCCTCTTAGCAAGTTTCAGTTAAATCTGATGCATAAGTAAGAATCTGAGATAAGCACTCCCTGTAATTTGCATGAAAATGAGCTGCTGAGTATATTGAGGGAGGCCTGAATTATTGCCCCACTGAGAAAACAGCAGGTAAGGTTCACTTACCCAGCACTCTGGGAGGCATCTCTGAGACAGCCCATGTCTAGCTACCAATCAGGCACAGGAGTGGTTGTAACCATCTCTGTCCATCCAAACAGACAGGTGACAGAGGAGGGAGAGGAGGAGATTTATACAGTGGGATTTGTGCAATTTAACAAAAGCATATAGCTTTCTGTAGATTCTATGGTAATTACCTGCATGTGATCTGTTTAATAATTTAAAGGATAGAATTATGCAACCATGAAGTAATTATATGGTATATTCTTAATGTATTTTAATTGCTGCTTATATCCAAGGATTTTTATTCTACCAATAGTAACAAAGTCCTGGGCACTAGCTGGTCTCCTACAGTTCAGGAAAAAAGTGGTGACCTCAAACCAGATTGAAGGCCAAACATATTTTTCAATATTCAGTCATTCTACTAGCTTTTGTCATTTAAATTACTTTGCAGGACAACTCAGCAACAAACCTGACTCTGTGTTAGGTTCAGAATATCTTTCTTCATCTCTGTGTGGATGCAAAGGTTGTGCATGCTGTCCCACTTCTCCCCATTTTTTCTGTGTTTTCCTTAACATGCTGAGCACATCATCTTGTGTCTCTGCAAGTCTCAAAATAAGATTGTAATTCTGCATCTCTTTTCACAGAATATTCTTGAGATGAAAATCTATGATGAAAATGCAGTCACTAAAGATGACCTCCTCTTCACTGTTCTTTTTGATGTTGCTAAAGTCCAGCTTGGAGAAACTGTTCACTTGACATTTCAGCTAAATCCAAAGGTGAGTGATAAAACTGCCTTGGTCACCAGAAGAAAATACATTTTTTGATATTGCCACTTAAATAAGCTCTTTTAAAGCAACTGTAGGTAGCAGAGTTTGTTTCTGTTTGGTATGCACATCATATACCCTATGAAGAAACTTCCAAACCTTAATCAGCAAAGTAGACAAGGACATGATCTTGAAGGCTTTTGCTAGCTCATCAAACCTCTTAGCAAGGTTTTTTTTCTGACACTAGAGTTGCCTTTTTCTCCTCTTTCTTGACTCTGTTGCTCAAATAGGTTTTGTCTGAAATACAAAATTTCATCACCATTGCACAAAGTTTCTTTGTTAGAATGTCTTTTCCTGGCACAAGCACTTGTGAGCTTGGGCATACTCTGGCACAGATGATGCAGTATTCACTTAAAAACCGATTCCTTGCCCTATCATTTTTTTTGAATATACCAGAAAATAATCCAAAGATCCATACTGAGGTGCTAAAACCAGTTGATGGCCGGCTGCTCAAACTATTTCATTGTTTCAGTGCGCCTGAACACTTACATGATGACTTAAACATGGGATTCATGTGGATATTCAATTTAGATAATTCTATAGATTTGCTATTTCACTGATTTTTCTTGTAGGGTACATATGGGTATTTAGCTCCACAGTGGTTTCAGCAGGCAGTCTGCCTTAATTTGTCTGGGCACTGGTCAATGTGTAGTCCGTGTCACAGGGGAATTGAGAATGCCCTCTTCTATACAGCAGTATCCCTCTTCAGATAACATTACACAGTAAAAATGCAAGCCTTTTAGGCCAACAGTTAATGCTGCAGGACTGCCTGCCTTTCTACTCTGCCTCACCACCAAACAGAACAGGGCAGTTTCACCTGAGGACTGATGGTTAACAAAGGAGAGAGAACACTTTCAAAATCACTCTAACTCAAATGCTTTTGCTCCTCACATTATACCCTGGAGAAGGAAGGAAATTTTATTTGACTAAAGAACTCTTTCAGGAGCCAGAGTAGTAATTGACAATCATAGCTAATGAGAAAGAAAATTAATTCAGATGCTTATAATAAATTAATTTTTTTTACAGACGCAAGAGATGCTAGAGGTTGAGTTTACATCGGAGAGCATGTGAGTAAGACCCACGTAGAACTGTGGAGTGCCCCTTTGCAAGCAGTCAAACAAATGATAGCATTTAGTATAATGTATTCTAAAATACTGAGCAGGAGAGCAATAGCTGGTGTTGATGAAGTTAGTTGCATATTGGCTAAAACTTTGTCTTCCTTATCTATCACGAATCCTACTTATTAATTTATCCTATTAGTTATCCTATTAATTTATCCTATTTATCCTATTACTTGGTGGAAGAGGGAGGATAATAAGAATGGCAGGCATGATTTTTAAAAAAAGGAAAACACATTTCACATGTCTCCCAAAATGAAAAACCAGTGACATGTTTGAGACCATGCTGGACAAGACAAACTTCAAGGAAGGTATTATTCCTTAATATTCATTCAAGGATGTATTTAGGTGATACTACTTCTGATTTAATTTTTTTCTCTTTCAGTCCAGTCCCTCCTGAAAAGCTTGTGACTAATGGTGTATTAGTGGTAATTTTAAACTTTTGCTCTTTTGTCTTTGTTTTCATGATAGCGATAGGAATGGTGAATCTGGCAGGTGCCCCAACACCTTACTGCAGGCAAGGCTGAAGGGATGGGGGAGGGAGATGGAGGTCAAACACAGGTAGCCATCCTGTTGTGCTGCTCCCTGTGGGAGGATCTCTTAGGAAAGAATATTCACAGTCATTTGGGATACCCAGGTACCTGTTTACCACCACAGGCTGAGATCAAGCCTATTGACAAAGCCTGAAATGGTCTTTCATTGACTTACTGCGGCTTGTATCATTGCTTTGGGGAACTTCATGGCCATTCTGTTTTCCCCACTCCACAGGATGATATGGAAGTTGCTTTCTCAGCTGCCCTTAACTCATTACTTAGAGGAGGTAGCACTTGACTGTCCAGCTTCACCAAATCAGGGCAGCAAGGACATCCCTATGATTTGGCCAATCCATCAGTTTACCCTCAGGAGGTCTCAGCACACTCCCATTTGCCTCCTTGTTATTTCCCTTCTCTTCCCAGTCCTGTCCAAAGCCACTGCAACAATTCTTCTTTCAGTTGAAACCTGTCACATTTTCAGAGTGCCAAAGTCTTTCCCTTATCAGCCTAACAAACACAGGGCGAACTGTTTTCCAGACCCCAGGGACTCAGGTGACCAAAGACAGATAGCAGTGAAGTGACTCAGATATGGTGTGTTTTATATAGTTGAATCTCTCATTGTTCATCCCTGCTACAGTCTCGTGAAATTTCCTGCTTGGAAGTCCTAGTGGACAACAGATGGACAAAAAAAGAACCTTCAGGTTAGACTTCAAACTAGAAAAAAACCCCCTTATTTTATGGTTAACTGGCTTTTCTTTGTTAGTTCATTGCTTTGGGTTTTTTCTATCTTTTGGTGTTTTTTTTTTTTTAATTACTATTATTTTAGTTTGGTTTTGGTTTTATTTGGTTTTGTTTGTTTGTGTGGGTTTTTTGGTTGTTCGCTTTGTTTTGTCATTTTTTTATCTGATAATTTCCCTACTTTGCTCTTACAATTAGAGCACAGGAACTGAATGGTTAGGAGTGTATACACAGGTTCACATATCCAACAGTTATAGTGTGTCTGTGCTAACTAACTGTAAAAACTGAACTTTGAAATTAAAGGAATTTATCTTTTAAGTTCTGTAAAGTAAAATGAAATATATCTTTCTATCTCAACTTACATTTTGTCCAATTTGCCTGTATGTCTGAGTTTTTAAAACATCTACTGCAGCTTTATAAGATTTTTGGTGTTTTGTGGTTTGTTTTTTTATTTGCTTGTTAGTTTTTCTTCTCCTATTTCTTGTAATGCTCCCTTGCTGGATAAATAGAATTTGGAAGATTTTAAGCATTGTTGAAAGGTTTATATATAAGCTTCTGAATGACCATTTAATGTCCAATTTCTGGGATCATAGTCGTTAACTTATCTGCATATTTTTCATGTTTGGATTTATTTTTTTTTAGAAAAGGACTTCTTGTTTTCAGTGAAGGGATCATATGAAAAGAGCCAGACTCTGTCGCTGGGCTCTTTCTGGCAACCTCTGAAGCCCCTGAATTTCCATTACATCAAGTACAGCCTGTCAGAGCTGTGCATGGCTCTAGCAGAGAAGCCTCATTTCTGCTCGGTATGTGATCATTAGCTTGAGCAAGCACTGTAAACTCATGGTTTTCTACACTTGACTGAAGTAAATGGAAAAAGTTTGTATTTTTAAGAAAGAGCTATCTTTCATGAATTTCAGCTCTGAAACAGCATTGTAGCCCGTAAGACATACAAATATTAAATGCCAACTTGAAAACTGCTGGACAGGGACCCCATTTGAAAAATGTAAATTGGAGACAGTGCTTTTGTATGGTGTATACATTAAATATTTTTCTACATTATAACTTATTTTTCAGTGTACTTCAGGTGAAGACAAAAAAGACTCCTATGCATCCCTCACTATTCCTCTGGATTCACTTCCACACAAGGAGAAAGTGGCAGTAGCAAAGGTGATTGATACCAACTTCTTAGAATAAATGTTAAGCTATAGACCAAAGATCAATGGACATGAGTTAATTAGATCAGTGCAAAGCAGGGGTTTAGCTATATAACTGTTAGTGCTCTTAGCTTCCTAACAATTCCTAACATTATGGACCTGTACATTTCCATATGAACCAATCAGAACAAAAAAATCACAGCCAAACACATGACAAAGGGATTTCTGTGAGCACCTCAGCTATTAACACATCAGAGCAAATGCAAATTACGAGGCAGGATGGAGCACACTTGCAGGGCTGGTGTTGGTTTTTACTTTATACTATTCTCTTTATCCTTCATATAAAACAATATAAGGAAAATAAAGTGTACTTGGAGAAGTTTTAAGATTTAGATGGATTTTCTGATTATTATGGCTTTGTGACTCAATGTGGTTTTTAGATAAGGAGAAAGGCTTCAGAGCTGATGTTAAAAAAAGAAGATAAAATTATCTCCAGTGTTTATATTCTGTTTTTTTTCCCCTAGGATGAGACAATCAATTTACATGTGAAGTCAAATGAATGGTAAGAAATTCTGTCTTTGGGTTTTGTGGTTGTGAAAAAAATATTATTTTTTTTGCCTTCTTATCTATTTCTGTAACTAAGGGAGAAAGTATTTAGTCAATGATTATTTACCTATTCACCTATGTTCATCACCCATGTCCAGAAGATGGTTAACTAAGCTAGATGAAATTTCCTGTTATACTGCTCTATAGAAGTTCAGTTTAGATGGGGAGAATAATGTTTTCTGGTTGCAAAATCTGTAGAGCTATCTATTTAGAAGATGTGTTTCCTTTCCTTACTTGTAAAAAATACGGAGTATTTGTATTTATAAAATATGGTGGCCATGAGGCAAGAAATCCTAAATATTCCACTGTTTATAGTATCCATATATGGATTGCAGTACTTATGTTAGACATTTCCTGAAAATCAGTGCAGTAATAAAGAATATTTCTTCCTGTAAGATTTTGCTACTTTTTGCAGTTCATCAACCTTTTTCTCTACCTTATCTATACTGTAATGTGCTTTTGTGGGGTAACAGCAGCTTTTCTAAGCCTCATAATAGAGTTGCAACTTGTAAGTAAGCATACAGATATTAATTTTTAGTGATTGTACATACCCTGTTTAACCCAGGTCCAGAAACTTAGATGTTCGCTTGGAGTTTGATCTATGTACGGAGGAGAAAAATTTCCTGCAGAAAAGGAAGAAGTTTGTGGCTTCTGCTCTGAAAAAAGCACTACATTTAGAACAAGACCTACAAGATCATGAGGTATGGGGAGAACCACAGGGACTGTAACATGCTGCGTAACAGGAATATGTTATGCTCGTAGCCTTTTGCATATTGTTCCTTAACTAGCCCTAATACATTCACAGCACCATGTAAAGCATTGAGGAATGCTTTTCTACATTTTCTACTTTAGATGAAGCAATGTGAGAGCCAGGATAGTATCAAACCCTCTTGACACACATTTCTTCAGAAAACGTAATGGCATAAATCAGATTTTTTTTTTCTCTATTTCTTTTTCATCTGTGTATTATAGACGTGGAGGGTCTGGCTGTTTTAGCTGATCATTCAGTCACCAAGACCTCCTAAGATGTTTTATCAGATTTTTGGAGGGACAAAATCTAACAGTTAAAATTATTCATAATACTGGCTGATGAAAAGGTGTCTTATTATAGACTCTCTCCTCTGGTGCTCATCATCTCAGCTGTAGTTCCTCAAATGGAACAAAGACATTCAACACTTTTTCTCTAATCTGCTTGTCTGAGCTAGGGTTTGTATTTGTTAATGTCCATGCTAGCGTGGGGATGGTTGGTGCTTCAGGGAGGGAGCATGGTCTGTGACCAGGACCTTGAGAAATGAAGAACCAGTTTGAGAGCTAGTTAAGTTTTGTTCACCTGTGTTTTCTCCTTTGTCCAGGACAGGTGGACCAAAGACATATTGGGTAATATACGACAGCATGGTTTTAGACATTATAAATTATGCTCCTGCTCAAAAACTGATCATATTACTACATTGTTTCTCATTGGCACAATAGTTTCAATGAAAAAACACCAGCAGCTTCTTAAGTATAAGAATTTTTAGGGGAAATACTTATAACTATTATTTTCAGATTTTCCAGAAAGAGAATATTTCTTTATAGTCAGATAAATCCAAATCAGAATACTTTGCTTTGACCTGAAATGTCCAATTTTAATCAGGAAACTGCTGAGTATTTCTTTGATGCGATTGCCTGGAAATATGTGTGGAAAATGTCAATGGGCTCATCTTCTCTCAGTGGGTTTCTTAGAGAAATTTGTCTTCCTGTAACACAATTTAGATTTCCGTACAGTTAGGCTTTCTCACTGCAATAACATACTCTAGGTACTTTGTAGGAAACGTAATCTAGCTATTATGCTTGACTTACAGAGATGAGCTCTGCTCGTAATCAAAATAGAGCTCTCAAGAGAAGATGTTTTGCTAAGGAAAATGCAGCCTAATATTGAAATGCCTTGAAACAATAAGTTTTGATAAGCCAGCATGTAAAAATTTACAATCAAAAATGATTGATTTTGATTAAAATCCTCAAAACCAGTTGGGTATTTTTTTTTCACAAAATACACACTTTTCTTTTTTTTTTCATCCCTGCTTGGGGAAATGGTGAAATATTGGAATTTTTGTGGGATTGACATGCTACATTTCACTCAGCTCTGATTACTTGTGCTGGTAAACAAAGTGTTGCTTACCACTGCTGTGTTGATGATTAAACAGGTACCAGTTGTAGCAGTGATGACAACAGGAGGTGGCACCCGGGCACTGACTTCTCTGTTAGGCAACCTGTTGGGTCTTCAAAAGCTGGGTCTCTTAGATGCTATTTCATACATCACTGGGTCATCTGGTTCAACATGGTAAGGAGATCCTGAACAAAGACATCACTCATCACCTCTACAGTCTGCTGTATGAGATATTTATTCTCTTCATTTTTGTAAAGAAAGGACTACTGCTTCAGTCTTAAGCTTTTTTTCTTTCTGCCTTAGGAGCACATTGCCCAAGCCAGTGAATTGCCTAGGTGCTGCTAACAATTCTCCTTTGTTTCAGCTCTGGAATCTTACCTACTGAGTCACCAGGGTGCAAATCACAGCCTTGTGCATAAACCTCAGTAGCAAGGAGGGGCTTTTTTCAAGTCTTCAAGTTTAACCAGTGATTTGGGAAACCCCTCTAAATCAAATTTTTTTTCAATAATGAACTAAGCCCAAAAGATGCTGTTAAAGAAACTCAGGTAGTTAATTTGCTGTGGACCTTAAATCCAGGTCTAAATAGTGAAATTTTCTCTACATATGACAAAAGCACGTTGTTTCTTTTTCCCAGGACTTTGTCACATTTGTATCAGAGTGCTGACTGGTCACACAAGGATCTATCAAGACTGATTGGTGAAGTCCGCAGACATATGACCAAGTGCAAGCTAAGCTGCTTTTCCCTGGAGAGCTTGAAATACTACGCAAAGGAGCTAAAACTGCGGAAGCAAGAGGGATACCAGATCTCTAGTGTTGATTTTTGGGGGCTTCTGCTGGAAAAAGCATTAGACGATGGGGTAGTGCCTTTCCCATCTTTTCTCTAAGAGCTACTTGAATGGACTATTGTATGAAAAATGAAGCTCCAGGGACAGATGCCTGAGAGCATGCCAGCATTATCCAGCAGATGATTTCTGTTGATTAACAAAGGGGTTTTAGAACTGTTAAGTTTGGAAAGGCCTCTGTGTCCAGCCACTATCATGTTCACCACTAACCTGTATCCCCAAGTCCCACATCTACACAAGTTTCAAACACTAGCACAGATGGTGATTCCACCACTTCCCTGGGGAACATATTCCAATGCTCACCAGCCTTTCAGTGAAGAATTTCTTCCTAATATTCAATTTAAACCTCTTTGGGCAACAACTTAAATCCATTTCCTCTTGTCTTATCACTTGTTACTTGGAAGAAGAGACCAATCCCCACTTGTCTACTACTTCCCTTCAGGAAGTTGTAGAGTGATAAGCTTGAGCCTCCTTTTCTCCAGGCTACTCAATGCCAGCTCCTTCAGCTGCTCTTTGTAAGACTCTTTTTCTAGACCCTTTCCCAGCTCCATGGGCTTCGCTCCATGTCCTTCGCTGGACACGCTCCAGCATCTCACTGTTTTTCTTACAGTGAGGGCCCCAAAACCAGACAGAGCACATGAGATGTGGCATCACCAATGCTGAGTACAGGAGTGCAATCACTGCTCTGATCCTACTACTGCTGATCCAGGCCAGGGTGCCACTGGTCTTCCAGGCCACCTGGACACACACTGGCTCATATTCAGCCACTGTTGACCAGCACCCCAGGTCCTTTTCTGCTGGGCAGCCCCCCTTCCTGTAGTGCTGCCTGGGGTTGTTGTGACCCAAGTGCAGGACCTGGTTCTTGGCCTTGTTGAACCTCATATGATTGGCCTTGGCCTATTGATCCAGCCTGTTCAGATCCCCCTGAAGAGCCTTCCTGCTCTTCAGCAGATCAATGGTTCCGCCCAGCTTCCGTCTGCAAACTTGTTGAGAGTTTTGTCCCCACATATCTCATAATGCATAATTAGCAGCCCAAGGGGCTTCTGTAGAGCAGAAACTATTTCTCCTTCTACAAGTATGAGTATCTGAGAATCTAATTGAAGAGTCGCGCTCTTGGTTTCCTCTGTTCATCCCTGTGAGAACGAATTCTCATGTGAAGTGGATGTATTTATGAAAAAAGAGACCATCTTTTTAAAAAGCATCCTACAACTCTACCTGCAAGTAAACAAGCCTATGTGATGTGTAAATGTTTAGATCACTTCTTGGTTAAAAAAATGTTTGGACACAAAATGAGTCGAGAGAATAGCAAAATTAAGAGGGAAACAACTCTGTAATTTGCTGTACTCTTGGAAGCCCGTGTATTATGCTAAGAAGGTCCCTTGACTTTGCTCTTTGTCTTTCATCAATTCACAGAAAAACAACCACAAACTCTCAGATGAGCAAGAGGCATTGAGTCAAGGTCAAAATCCCCTACCTATCTATATGATCCTCAACATGAAAGAAGATTACAGCCTTTCAGAGTTCAAAGGTGATGGCAAAAATGGGCTCATTCGGTGTTTAAACCATCTGCATTATCAATACTTCAACCTCATCTAAAACTGACCCATTTAAAACAGGTTTTTTTCCTCCTTAACTTCCTTTTCCATTTCCAGACTTTATGCCTAGGCTATGGGAGAAACTTATTTTCTATGGCGCAGGAGAAATCTTGGGGAGGTGTTTAAGGACAGCCAAGATACTCATAAGCCTTAGCGCCACATGGTAACTCAGGCTGACACCTCTTGGTATAAACTTCACTTAAGTTCTCTTTGGAGAGGATCATGGGAAAGTTCTGAATGAACAACACTGTGAAACATTACTGAGTGAGTGGCTGACACCAGTTGAATGGTAACTCTACCCTGAGGAAGGCCAGTCTGTGGTCACCCCACAGACAGGGTTTATCCTGCAGCTCTCTTTTTGCCTTTTCATAGTCCTTCCAGCAGGGAAGTAGGGATAAGATTAAGATTTAAAAGTTTGTTTATGTCTCTGCAGAATGGGTGGAGTTCACTCCTTATGAGGTTGGGTTCTTAAAATATGGTGCCTTCGTTCATGCAGAGGATTTTGGCAGTGAGTTTTTCATGGGTCGCCTGATGAAGAAACTTCCTGAGTCCCGAATCTGCTTCATGAAAGGTGATGTGCTCTTTTGCAAAAATTGGAATTGCATAAATAAGTACTTTAATATAATGCAAACCCTGCAGATTACAACCAGTGCCCTGCATGATGCAGGACTGAAACCAGTTGCACGCCATGTTGTTCTTGCCTCTGACTGAATTCCTTAGACAAAGGAGATGGGCTAAAAGGACTGAGAGGAAATTTCAAACTGTACAATTCACTGTTACTTTTGACTTGAATAGTGATGTTCATGCAGCAGAGTTCTACACAAAAAACATTTGTATTTTGAAACCAACATCTTATAATCAATTTTGTCAATGAATGGCATGACCTTAGACGCCAAAGCAACGTTGTTACTGAGCTTATGATAAAATACAGCAATTTAGAATAGTTTTGTGAACTGTTACTGATACTTTTGCAAGTTTAATAGTATTCTAAATATTTTGTAATTTTGCTACCATGATAAATAATTGAAATTTATCATTCCTAATTCAGAAAATTGTGTAGTACCCAGTAATACATGAAAAACATATTTTGCAGGTTTTATCCAATTCTTGATTTAATTTTGCATAATACTGGAACTCTCTGTTACACCCCTTTGTACGTTGGTTCTCTGGAGTAAAGTTGTCTGCAGACAAGTCTGTCTGCTTTTAAACAGATATTTTACATGTAAATAAGCACAAGACACAACTGGATGCTAAGGATACAGGTAAAAAAATGGTTAACTTATAAAGTGAAAAATCCATACAAGCAGCAACACCCTGTGGTATTCCTTATTTGGTATTAGGAGAAGCTGTGAATGTCTGTATTATGCAGGAGGAGTCCAGAATCATATTGCTCCAAACATGAGGCAATAGTTGGACATAAGAAAGAAAAGATTGTGCTCAGCCACACAAGCACTAAATCTTATTTCTTTTTTAGCTATGTTAAGAGCTTTTAGTGATGACATGAGTTCAGGAAAGAGTTGTCTAATGGAAATACGCAGACTACACAGGATCCAAGAGTATGGATAGATTTGAAAAGGGCAGGAGAAATTTTTGCAAAGTAAATCTCACTGGTGGCTCTGAAACCCAGTAGTTCAGATGTAGCCACCAGAACTAGAAATCCTAAATCCAGGAGCTCGAGATACTGGAGAGTATGCTGGAGAAGAGATCCTTTCATCCTTCCCTTTTTCCTTTGCTCTTCCATGAAGCACTCTGTTGCTGACTGTTACAGGTATGAGGTAGGTCACAGAGCTAGGTGGGACTACAGAGCCTTCTTCTGAACATGTTGTGCCTTTGTTACAGCTCCTCAATAGCAGTGAGGTAGCGTGTTCTTACCCAAGGTGGCCAGATAGCAAGCATGCCCAACACATCTCGCCTGGGCTGAGTTCTGTTCTCAGCCTCAGCACCTGAGCCTGGTGATCCCATGGGTGTACCTTTATAAAGGATAAATGTTGCCCTCTAGTGATACCACCTGCAATGCCCTCTTGCATTACTATTAAAATTTGCTATTAGCTACAGCCTGACAGTTTAAAGATAAAAGCAAAGTGCCATTTGCAGGGAGAGGAAAGGCCTTGTGTAAGAGCAGTGGCTCGAGCTGGAAAGACTGGATGAGCTTATGAGCGTGCAAGTCCCTTTATGTTTCCAGAAGAAAGGCTGGGGTGTGTAAGAGCTTGTTTACTCTCTTCAACTCTGTTGGGCTAGTAAAAGATACCATCCCTGTGCATAGTTCTTACTTCAGCCAACATAGGTACGAAGGAAATTCAGTGCAAGAGGTTAGGGAATTGCTGCTATGTAATTATAAACAAGTTCTGAGGAGACAAGGATGTTCAAAAGTCATTAAAATGCAGGAAGAGTGTGTAACTCCAAGGACTGAGACAACCAGAAGAGTTACAGAGTGAGAAGATACCAAGACAGGAGAAACCAGAGGAGATGCCTTCTCATAGCAGGGTTGAACAGAACCTTCTCAAGCTGCTGGGAGATGAGGTTGTCTTGAGAGAAACTGGCCAGTAATTATGTGCAAATGAACTCTGCTTGACAGATAAGTGTAGATCCAGAGAGCCCCAATCTGATTTCCTGATTATGCATTTCTAATATTTCTTAAGTAAGTCTATTCTTATAAGGACTTCCTGTAAAACAGAAGGCTCTTGGATTTCTGTCTCATTCTAGAAACAAGCCATGTTTTAAAGGGAATTGTATTTCTGTTAATGATTTATGGGATAAATAATTATTTATTGTGCAACTCAAGTTATTACATCCTGTACAATGTATGGCTTTTACAAAGCTTTCACTGGTAGACATTTTCAAACATAAGCACAGCACTGCACTGCACTGCCTTCGCTGGTAGAGTTCCTATTGGGGCCTGTGACAGAGCTGTGGAGGAAGAGATACTTTTCAAAATTCAAGAGACTTTTGGAGATTTCTGCACTGTAGAAACATTTTTAGATGTTCTTTTATGTGGGATGGCAAAAGTGGGAGAAGTACTATGGGAATGAGAATAATAAATAGAAGGAGAAGGATCTCTCTCAAAACACCTTGTGCAGAGAGAAATTTTAGAAGGACAGCAAAGACGTCTTGTATTTAGAGGACTTTTCTGCAGACTATCCCAGACTGTGTTCTAACCATTTGATTCTTGACTGTCCAGGAGCAGCTTCCAAACCTTTAATTGAGTATCCACATGTATATGACATACTTTGTAGACCAGACCCTTGTTTTATAGGAAATGGCATGGTTTTGCTAACTTGCGACAGTTGCTTATAGGATGGAAAATGTTGGTTTGTATGTGGCAATGAATTACAGTGGCTTAAGGCCACAATATTTTAAACTACTTAGGCTCCTCCTTGAGCACAGAATATTAGTTGCTGAAAAGAATTTCATACAGTTTTTGGTGATAATTTGGAAATCTCGAGGCTTTCCAATACCCCTTGCAAAGCTGAGAGATTATTTTTTTAAAGGGATATTTTCCGTTAGAATTTTTCTGAAGACGTTTCCCTGTTCTCTACCATTACACAGGCCTATGGAGCAATGTCTTTTCGTACAACCTGTTGGATGCCTGGCATTCGTCGGATCCTACACAAAGGCGCTCACTGAGGTGTACCCAACACAGCACTGTTGATATTGGTTTGTTATGTTTCTGTTTTACCTGTTGCCTCATAAATCCAGAGGCTTCATGTTGTCAGCTGTATCTAACTAGGTTTCCTCTCTGAATTTATTCAAAGCAATATTATTTCCATTAATCTCTCTTAGACTGAATTTACTCAAATATAAAACTACTGAAGGTTTTAAACAGATTGTTTTTGCCAGAGGCCCTTTGGTGAACCTCCATGTTGTAACAAACACCTTAGTGCTGTGTTCTCTGTGTGCCTCAGCAGCTGGTGCTTTTCATATATTGTTATTGAAGACTTCAATTACATGCAACTCCATCTCAGTTTTCTTTGATCTTGTTGTAAACCTGTTTTTTTCTAAGAGGCCTTGGTTGTCTTTCCTGTGTTCAAAGACAGTTAGCAAGTTTGGTTTATGGGTTTCTATCACTTTCTCCATGGAAGTGTTGTAAAGCCCTAAGCTCAATAAGTCAATAAATGCATGTGATAGAAAGTCATTGGCTCTCTTCCCAATCTCATGAGGTGCTGTTTAGCATATTTTATTATTTTTTTGCAAAGCTGATTTTTATTAATTTTGAAAGAAGTTGGTTCAGATTCTGACCCTACCCTAACCTTCACACAGGGAATCGATCTAGGAGTTCTATCAAAGAATGGATCACTTTTCCCAGTTTTAGCAAGTTTGTTCCCACTCTGTTTCTCATGGAATAGGCTTTACTGAAGGTTGACTTTCTTCTTATTCCTATTTCAATATTGATTTATTCGTATGTTGCATTGTCTTATTGAGCTTTTCTTTTCCCTAGCTAATATGAGATGCCTCCTGTTATTTTTAGTATTGAAAAGAACTGTATTAAAGCAACAATTTGTTCACCTGCTCTATCTTTCAGGAGAAGAGTCTTCTCCATCAGACGGGAGACATGAGTTGGACACTTATTTGGTCACCCCTGAATGTGGCATCATGGGCATCATTCGGCGGATCCTGACAGAGCGAGTGATGGTTTCAAAGTTCTACAACTTCCTGAAGGGGTTCCAGCTGCACAATGAATACCTTCAGAGCAAAAACTTCTGTTTATGGAAAGGTATGTCCTTGAATATAATTTTTTTACCTTCTTAGATGGTTGGTGTTTTCATCAGTGAAGAGAAGACAGATAATGAACATTTGGAAATGAATATTTCAAGATAACTATTTAAATTTCATATAGTCAAATCATCTTCAGTAATTTCCTTGACTCCAGGGAAAGAAAATCACTGCTCATCTAGGGTGCAAGAATAGCAGCATGAGAAGTGAAAGAACTCTCTTTTTTAGCTTGAACAGGTCTTTTTTTTATGCATGAAGACTGAACATCTGTACTGTGTCAGGGTCTTCTGGAAAAAGAAAAAAATGTAATGGAGAGCCAAGAGGCATTTTTCCAGTTTTTCCTTAGCCAAACAACAGATGTACTGTTTCTTCAGTGAATCACTCATCATAGCAAATATTTCCTTTAAGATATCCACTCATCATAACAAATATTTCCTTTTAGATACTGTACTAGAGCATTTCCCCAATCAGCTGACAGAAACAGCAGAGTTCATGTGCCTGGCAGACACAGCGGGATACATCGACATCAGCTATCCACCACTCATGAGGCCAGAGAGGAAAGTGGATGTTGTCCTGCACTTAAACTATTCTTCTGGATCACAGACTCTGGTGTGAAAAATGCTGTTTTCTTTGATAAACAACTGCTGCCTTTTAGCCCTCCTTAACTCCTAAACTCAGAATAATTTATGTAGAATAAACTGATTCTGGGAGAAAAGGATTCTTGGTCTACAGCTCCCTGTGCAGGTCTTGCAAGTGATGCTGGTATATCCCCTGAGAACAGATGTAATATCAGATTTCTAAATATTTTGTTTGAATTTGCCCTCTAATAGCTAAATGCTGTCTCCTAGACCTGTGTGCTCCTGTGACCTCCACTCGGCTATCTAGATTACATTTACATGGAGTTTTTTTCTGGTATTAGTTACCACCACTGGTGAACTCATTATGGTTGTGTTGTGATGTTCATATAAAGTTATCCACATGCAGTGTAATTAGAAATATTTTGTCCAGTTGTCTTTAGAACAGTACCTGGATTTTTTTGGTTGTTTGAAATTGTGGAAAGGAATTGTCCTTTGACAATATTTGCTCTTTCAGATACCATCTAATAACCCGTAATTCCTGCTGCTAGATATGGATAAGACAGAAATTCTTGAGGACTAAAATTTTCATACATGCCAGCCAGACTCAGGAAGAAAAATCCTACTTTCAAAAATTGCTAACACACCTGCAAGATTAACATTTCAGTTAAGATGATAATTGCTCCCAGATCACTGTTTGCTTACATCACTTTTCAAAACCATTCTAAGGTATCTAAGACAGCGGCTCTTAAATACTTTATGATGAGTAAAAAAAAATTGTTATTTTGCATTTAAAAACTGTACTATTTTAGATTCTTGTCCATTATACTTGTTTCAGGATTTTCTCCAGAAGAGGCACCTTTCTGTATCCTAAGCTTCTGGGGCCACCCTTCCCATAGTTGTGGATATTTTACCTATCTTGTAGAGATAAAGACTAATGAGGAGAAGGAGAAGGTAGAACAACAATCAGGAGTGCAATTTGAGTCTTGAATTTTCTGTTCATTATACTTAGTATCTCATGTAAGAGACAAGGACAGAAGAAATGTTGACAGCAAACCCTGATCCCAAATCTTTGTGAAGGTCTTTCGATGGATGCATTGGGAAAAGTGGTGGAGTGTGGTAGAATTTCTGACCTTTTCTTCTTTTCTGTCTGAATTCAGCCTCTGGAAGAAGCCTCCAAATACTTTCAAAAGCAGGGAATCCCTTTTCCCAAAATCCACATGAGTGAAGAAGAGAAGAAAAATCTAAAGGAGTGCTACATCTTTGAAGACACAGAGACCCCAGAGGCACCGACTGTGGTGTTTTTCCCGCTGGTGAATGACTCCTTCAGAAAATACAAAGAGCCTGGTAAGCCATGGAATGGTTCTCCCACCACCTGGCAGCCTTTTGGCTGTGGGACGGGCGACATGGTACAGTGTGGTCTCCACCCTCCCTTGCTGTGCCTCCCATGGGAGAGAAATGCAAATGAGGAGTAACACTGTGCCCTACCTGGAAAGTGGGAGATGGAACCAAAAATCTATATCTCACTGATGATTTTTCTTTATTTTTCAGGTGTGGAGCGCAGCCCTGCTGAGATGGCACAAGGCAATGTGGATGTTTCCACCATTTTTTCCCCCTACTGCTTAAACAGCTTTACCTACACAGGGGAGGAGTTTGATAAGCTGATAGAACTGACCAGCTACAACATTCAGAACAACGAACATCTGATCCTTCAGGCTTTGAATTCAGCCATAGAGCAGAAACGACAGCACAAAAAATAAGCACTCACCTGAGTTTCAGAAAGATATCTGAATGACTTTTTCTTCCTTTCTTTCTTTCCCCTCTGGAGAAGAATCAAGAGCTGTCTTCAAATGAGCATAGTAGACTTTGGAACGTAAAGATTTGTCCCAGGCTGTGGTTCCTCTCTACCACACGGTTATCCTAGATCAACCAATCAAACAAAATAATTAGACTTGCACTTTATTTATGCTGGATTTCACTGACGGTGAACTTTTTTTCCATGCCTATACATGTAAATTGAAGGTCAGTGAAAATTTGGTTTGTTGAAAAGTTTTTTAAATGAATGAATCTGGGACAGCAGTACAAATTCTTTCAAATTTGTTTTACTATTGGAAACTGTATGTGAAGTGAAGACAAATGAGCTACGGATATTTAATTTATTCCAAATCTAGTGCAGCAGAAAAATACATGATAAATGTGGATAATTTCAAAGAACATGAAAACTGTACTTTCCTATAATGCCAGCAAGGAATTTTTGCTAGAAATAACACGCCAAGTTAGACATAAAATATAATCTGAGACATCATTTGAAAAATACACATTTTATATACTTCTGAATTTAGAAGTTTTATTACACCAGCACTATTTAATTTTTGAAAATCTCTTGGAGACTACTGTTTCAAGCCATATTGTGAGTCAGGATCAGCTCTTCCAGTGCAGGTATAACTATCTAATCCACAGTTCTACTTTCCACTGAACATTCATGATATTTAGATGATCCAGCTCAGTATCCACATCCTGTTAATTTCAGTGGTTTTCATAGTATTTCTTGTTATTATAAGACGAGATGCTGTGAGAATTAAAACATAAAAAACAGAGACACAGGTTTTGTGATCAGAAGGCAAGCTAAGTGCCCTTACACTGATATCCATAGATAACTCATGGGTAATTGCATGACTTTGTCAGTCCCTGCCTGTCTTGAAGCAACGTAGGATATATGCAACTACTATAGATAGCACAAGGTAATTTGTTGAAACTACTTATTTTTGAGATGAAGACCAAAATTATTATTTGCTTCAGGAAGAATTTTAATAAGACAAATACTATGTAAACCTGTTTCATCATAACAAAGATACTAATCTAAAATAAAAAGATATCATGCTTCAGTCAGTATCGGTTGCCCTTAATTACTTAAAATTTAAATAAAATGCAGCAGCTTGTCTGTGCTGAAGTAACATGTATTGGCAAACACAAAGCTATGAATAATGTATCATAGCAAAAATAGAAAATTAATTTTTAATTCAAAATTAAATATGAACTTCTAAAAGGTTGAAAAATTCTCTTCCTTCTTGTTATCATGATCTGTCTCTCTTCCTTCAATCATTCCTTTATGCCTTGTCTTCCTCTGTTTTTAGTCTCCCATGCTCACCTCTGATGACCTCAGTGCCTTTAGGGGTGCTGTGTCCTTACCCTGGCTGCTTTTCCAGGCCCTCACACCTTCATCCAATTTGCAGCCTGGGTTCAAACCTCTGGCGTGCTGAAATGGCTGTTTACTTTCTGGTGCTCATCAAGGGCTCCCCTGTTTGTGATCTCTGTTGCTGAGTCATCTGGTCCCTCTCGGCATTGCCTCTCCGCTGTCCCAGCTCTACTTCCCTCCCAGGCTTCCCTGGTTATCATTATGACAACCCCATTTGGTGTGACACATGTGTTTGCTACTTCTCCCAACTGCCCATCTTACAGCTGAGGTTTCAGGCACCTTCAAGAGCTGCAAATGAAGTTCCTACCCCCGCCATCCAAGTCTTTGATGACACCAAATTTCAAGAAGCCTGCTTCTCTCTTCCCAGTCCTGCCTTTAACTATACCCCTTTGCTTCCCTTGATGTTCTCATTTGCTGGTTTAACAGTGAGAAGTCCCATGTACTCTCAGCATGGCACTGAGATGTTCTCTGCTGCACCTGCCAGGGTGTTTGTTCCACCTCCCAGTGGAACACCTGCAGAAGATTCTTGTCATCTGGCCTTGCAGACCAGCAGGGAGGTTTTGTGTGGCTTTGTGTGCTGGCATTGTTTTGTTCTGGTTCAGCATTTAATGGGATATGTTCCCTATGCTCTGACTCCAGGCTGTACTGAAGCATTACAAGAATGTAGGTAACAGCTGCAGATGCAAGCATTTGAAAGCGCTTTTTGGTGTAGGTTGGGAGTGTCCCTTTTTACAGGAAAGAGCGGCCTCATGGAATTATCCCTTTGAGGAAGAAGACTAACTAGAGGGGAGAGAAGCACTGCAAAAGTCTAGGCTCATGCTGTATCACGGTGTTAATACCAGCAGGAGTTAACTTGATTTTTCCTAAATGTTTTAATAGATGGAGCTCTTGGTACATGTGGTAATAGGAGCTACAAACACCTGACCTCCTTAGTTGTAATTAATATGTTTTGAATCTTTTCTGTGCCTGTCTTTTCCTTCTTACCTATTCATTATCTATAGTAAGTGAAGGGATTAGCATGCAATTGTAGCTGTGCCCCAGCCCTTCTGATTATCACAAAGGTGCATAAAGAACTGGGCAGCCCGGTGAGCTGACTCAGACCACAGGAACCTAAGGAAAGCAGCAGTGGGATTCCTTAACTCCTCAAGAGACATGTGAGAACTTGGGCAGTCCTACTGGGTGAGCACCACTGAAGAAACAGGAGCTAATGGAATGGTTGAGAGCATCATTTTGTGCTGTTCTGTAGTGCAAGGAGTGATCAAATCAGAGATTATTGCAAACATTCTGAGTGAACTAGTTATTCGTGAGACTCCAGGTTGCACCATGCGAGTGATGGGAAATGTGTTTCCCACAGCAGATACAGGAGAACGTGGTCGATAGGACTTCCGTCTTAGAAACCCTGTGCTAAAACCTGCTCACATGTAAAGCTCTGCTGTGCATGTGCAACATCTCACTGTCTTACTGGAGTGATAACACTGCAGAGGAAGCCATCAGGGCCTTAGTTCCTCACGCTCTGGTCATGGTATGCTGGTCAACAGTTAAAATGGCTGAGAGTTCTGTGTCATTCATGCCACTGACCCCTTGTACCTTTGAGTTCCTTCTGAAAATCTCTCCCTTGCAGGGTTCCCGCTGAAGCCCAGCACTTCTGCAGTGTTCAAAAAGTATTCCTCCAGCATACCTCCCACAATTCCAGCTCATGATGTCAAAATTCTGGGATGTGACATCTTGTCATGTCTCATATATTTTCCTCCCTGGGTTCTGATGTCTCCTTTGCACTCCCTCCAACCCACTGTTGCTTATCTCCTTTTCTCCATTCAGCTGGACATCTCATCCAGATGTCACAGCCTGATCTCAGCTGCCCTAATGATTGTAGTATTCATGCTTGTTCCAAAGAACCAAACCTCCATCATTCAAACCTGAAGTTTCTGGAGGAGCAAGTACAGAGGGATATGTGACAAAGGGGAAGGATTAAGAATGAATAAGTTAAACTAAGATGGTATAAAATGTGAGGAGGGAGAAAGTACAGAGGAAAAAACAAATTATAATACTCCAGAAAAAGTGAAAAATGGCATTTTAGCTATGAGGTATTGAGATAGACAAAGAAAGAAAAATACATTGAAAAATACTTTGAAATCCAAGAAGTCAATCATAAAGAAAGTACGGCAGGGAATGGAAAGAGGGAAAGAAAGAGGCAATCAGGAATTAAAAGGTGGTGGACACAAACACTTAAAACAGAGATAAAGATCTATCACTTTCTATTTTTTTTTCAAAGCAGTCTTAATAAGCTGGTCCTTTAAATAGAAAAGTAACTAAAAATCTCTAATCTAGAAAATTTCATAGCACTAAATCTTACTGCTGGGGTTCTGACCATGTTTCTGACTGGGAGTACCTAATATGCACACTGCAAGTACTTCCTCACTCTCATCTCACTCTTCTTTTTTTCTGCCCTTAAACACTGGGAAAAGATGGTTCCTTGGCCCCTAGCAGTCTAACTTTTCCTGCCAACTACTACTTATTGCAGCCTTCTCTTGCTCAGCTAATAATCTGTATATTAATTTGCTCCATTCCTATTTCCTTTCTTCTGCTGAGGAAATAGAGCATCCTTAGAGACTGATAACTATCAGGTAAGGAGCTGCAAGTTTCTACATATATTAATATGTACTTTTAAATCTTGAGCAAGTTGTTTCTTCAATTTTGCAATTTCTGCTATTCAGCTGGATGACACCCAGTCTTAAAAGCAACTCATGCTCCAAATTTCTCCTTGAGCTGCATTTCTTTTAACTTAATATCTACTTCATAAATATACGATATAGCTTGTTTTGACATTTAACAGATAATATGATAGCTTACAATTTGTTGAAGATTAAATGCTTTGGTCCCACATACAGAAAATAATTAAGAAAATCCTTCACAGATATTTAATAAATACCTTTTCTAGTCATTCTTTATCTCTAGTCCATGATCTCTGCTGGTGCAGGAGTTGATTGCCTGTAACCCACAGCTGGGTTTGGGCATAGGGAAAAAGAACTGTGCCAGTCATATTGCTCTTGTTCTGGTTTTCAGCTCATGGGAATATGATAAATTTGCACGTAGTCTGCAGAAATGTGGAGAATGAACACTGATTCAAAAAGCTTTGGGAACTGCTCTTGTAGAACTGTAGTCCTGGGAAACTGTCTCCAAGTACAGAAAAACATCCCAAATTGAGAGAACTCCAGGCACAGAGGACTTTCTCACTCTACAGGTAACCACTGAGGACTGTAAATTTGTAACATGCATAAAATCTGAGAGACATAAAACAGAATATAAATTTACACTTCAATTAGGCAGCTCTAGGACTGCTATGGTAAGTTCTGGGCTTTATCCAGTGCATTAGTAACTGTAATGTGAAAGAAATGTATACAGGTATTTAACTGTGAGTGCAACAATGTACGAAGTCATTAATGATGGCAGCCTCTCTACTGGGAAAGGAATACCTCTCAGTATCAGAGGTTTGTTCTAGTTATATGCTAGATACAAACAAATGCTGATGCAGCTATACAATGGATATAAAGTACCATACTTTTCTCAGTATGACCTTAACAAGAATACATTCTATTAATTTTAAACCTTATGGTTTAAAATTTATTTCCTAGAAGATTCATTTTTACTTGTTTCAAGGGTAAGATAACAAACAGCACATGAGTTTTCTTTCCTGCTCCACATCTCCTTTCTTCACTCACTGCACAAGTGGTGGCCTTTGACACGACTCCTCTCCAGCAGGAAGAGGACGTAGCTGAGCCTGAACTCCCATCTAACTGCTCTCCAGTGCTAGTTTTTGTATAGAAGTATTTATTTGTCTGAGAATAGTAAGGTGGTCACAGCCAGTCCTGGTAGTGCTCCCACCATGTTAGAATAATCTCAGGCTCATTTTGCCTTGCCTGTTGGAAGCTAGGCAAGCATATATTGTTGCAAGGCATTTAGGAGGACACTGGTTGTCAGTGGTTTTGGTCCAGTCCAAGACTGTGATTAAAAAGGCTACATTTGAACTTGTTGAAAATTTTGTCATGTAGCTCCTTTTCTCCACAGCTTGTCTCTGCAGTCAGATGTACCACAGGTACCTTTGCCAAGTAAGTGATGCTTCTGCAAACTGTGCTGCAGGATGAGTAAGAAGCCTAAGCAGTAGAGGAAGTACAAGGTTGTGATAAACAGATAAGACTGTGATATCACTATGCTAAAGGAGTAGTGTGCAATTTGCTGCCAGGGCAACTACATTTAACTCTTTGAAATAGGTGGTTTATTTTCCTTCATCTATCCTTAAATTATTGAGTTATGTAATGTAAAGAAAAAAACATTTCCACTTGAAGCATCTGCTTTTCATTCTCCGAGTTGAAACCATCCAGCTTTGTACTTTCAGATTTTAAATGAGATGACACTAGTTCAGTTGTTAATGAGAACCTTGCAGTTTTCTTTCTTGATGTTGTTCCCTGTGGAGTGACTCAGATGTGATCAGAGTACCTGGATTTAGCTGAAGGCTGTACAGATCATTACAGATGGCCAAGTGTGCCTGTAATGGGGAATTCACTCTCCAGACATGGAAGTCTGTACACAGAATCCATCTTTCTTCTCCACAAGCTTCCTTGAGGACAGAGAATATCAGCTTTCTTAAGCTTCACCAACTTTAGAGGAATTTCTATAACTTCTCATCAATTATGGTAATGGTTCTCTGAACTCACCAGCCTTGGGAAAGTTGTCCTGCTCTAATGATAAGTATCCTGGTATTTTTAGTATCCCATGGCAGGTTTTCCAAGGTCAACCAGGTCTTCTTTTCTGACCAGATTAAATAAAAAAAAAAAAAGACAAAACCCCAAAAAACCCCCCAAAACCAAACAAACAAAACCCAAAACAAACAAATCAAACAAAAACAAACCAAGGAAAAACCAACCAAACAAACAAAAAAAATTCCCCAAATGATTGTTGTTCTCTAAATTAAGCTGCAAAAGGAGTTCTCCAGGATGTAGCTCAGTGTCCATGACCTGAGGCCAACAGATGCTCTTGTACTTCCAGTGTGGGCAGAGCTACTTTTCATGCTGGGAATGCAGATGCTATGACACAGCCTACTGTTACTGGAGCTTCTAGTTATTGATTTGTTTTTCTGTGTTTGAAGATGGTAGTTTCCATTGGGTAAGCCTGGAGATGTTAATCTGCTCTTTTGTTCATGTTCTTTGCTTGAACAAATCTCTGTAAAATAAAAATGTTAAAACTTAACCACTGCATACTGTATTCCATTCATCTTGACAGAAGTTTCCCACAGTTGTCATTTAAAGTTGAACTGCCTTTCTCTGGAAAACGTATAAAAGCATAACTCTTACCTGCTTTGAATAGCTATTACGTATTTCTTTGCGCCTTTTTTGCTGTATTTAAGGTACTGCTGGGTGCAGCAGTAGTGCTGGGTCATGCCTGGAGCCATAGGCACTGACTTCAAGACCTCTGCTACCCCCTGCAAGTGTCCCCTCCTCCTCCTCCTCTGCTGTCCTATCCCACTCCAGTTCTGCTGCTCCCAGACTGTCAATCATCTCCTCTACTTAGAGCTCACTCTGCAAAATGAAGCTCCAGCCCTGTACCCACAGCACGACCTCTCTCCCTGGGGAAGAAGGACAGGGAGCAGCCCAGGAGGAGCTGGGAGCTGCATGCCCTCTGTCAGGCCATGGCGATGGCCATCTCCAGGGGTCACTCTGTGGCACAGGGCTCTGCCCCTCTTCAGGCACTGAGCTCAGGTCCCCCGCCCATGGGGAGGCACTGGCAAAAGTGCTCAGGGCTGTGCCAGCATGCGGGGAAGTCACCCCAGTTGTTTAGACACAGAGGCCTTTTTCAGAGTCCAGTTTCCCCCACACAGGAGCTGTCCCTGCTCAGGGCATGGAAGAAGAGGGTTTGAAGGAGCAGGCCCCAGCAGCAGCACCCTCCATGCTGGGACTCTGCACACACAGAAAAGGGTGGCAGCAGTGCAGGACCCGTGGGGCAGGCGCAGGCTGGGAGAGGTTCCCAGCCAGAGGAAAGTACCACATTCCTTTTGGCTGTGGTGCTGGTGCTGTAAGGTCCTTCCCTGCAGCAGTCTATCCTTGGTGCTCCTCTGCCTCCGCAGTGGGAGGGGAGTCCTTTACTTAGAGAGATGAGATGGGTGGGGCCTCAGGTCATTTTATAAAATAACAAGTCATTGACTCCCACAGGAATCCATCCTGCAAACATGTCTTGGGAAGTGCTGCCCGTGGAGGTACCAGGAGGAGACACTGAAAACGTGTCTCTAGAACCTCTGCCCACAGAGATGGCAGGAGTAAATCCTGAAAACATGTCTCTAGAACTGCTGCCCACGGAGGTGCCAGGAGTAGAGCCTGAAAATATATCTCTTGAATTGCTGCCCGTGGAGGTGCCAGTAGATCCTGAAAACATGTCTAAAGGATTCCTGTCCATGGAGGAGCCAGGAGTAGATCCTGAAAACATGTGTAAAGGATTCCTGTCCATGGAGGAGCCAGGACTATATTCTGAAAACATGTCTAAAGGATACCTGCCCATGGAGGAGCCAGGACTATATTCTGAAAACATGACTAAAGGATTCCTGCCTGTGGAAGTGCCAGGAGTAGATCCTGAAAACATGTCTAAAGGATTCCTGCCCATGGAGGAGCCAGGACTATATTCTGAAAACATGACTAAAGGATTCCTGCCTGTGGAAGTGCCAGGAGTAGATCCTGAAAACATGTCTAAAGGATTCATACCCGTGGAGGTGCCAGGAGTAGATCCTGAAAACATGTCTCAAGAATTGCTGCCCATGGAGGTGCCAGAAACACTCTATTACATGAATAAAGGGAAGACCATGATACCATCTAATGGACTAGAGGTAAGAGAACAGCTTTAAAGTTTCGCTTAAGGTCGTCTGCATTTGACAGAAAACAAAATCCTGCTTTGTGAGTTTGTTTGTATTCAAGCTAGTGTGCAAATTTGCTGTCTGATGGGACTATGCAGCAGTTCCTCTGCCTGAAGGAGTTTAGGGTGAAATTTTCTTTTCAAGACTGTCAGCTGAAAAAGTCCTTCTGAATCCGCTGGAGCCAAAGATCTCATCTTCATAGATAAAATGAGAGAAGTCAGAGTAGTATAGGGACAAAAAAGGATAAGAAAGGGGAAAAAATGAACAGGGGGAGAAACTTTCTTCAGAGGACTGAATTGTCAGCCTTTTTTCTTCTGCAGTTAAATGCTACTTTTATTAAAGATCTCATATTTCTGTATAAATAACAAGATTTTGGCATATATTATGGTATAATAATGTGTCAAACCCATTATTCTGTTATTGAAAATGGGATAAGGACAGGATAGAGACCAGGAATAGAGAACTGAATTTCATTTACGCATTTCCTTTGTGGTTCTTAATGTTTTCATTTTGCTTTACATTCTCTGCATTGTTTCAAGATTTGCATTTAGTTTTAACTGTAGTACATTATGCATTTTTCTGTGTGCTCTGTGACTGGATGAAGGCACATCACATCAGGAGGTGCTTTGGAAATAGAAACAGAATATTTTCAACATTTTTTGGTGGAAACTGGCTTTTAATGGCGCTCTACAAAGTACTTCAAAGGGGGGCACCCTACATTGTAGAAGTATTTTGGAACTTCTCTTTCCTGAAAAAGACTGGAATATTAGATTTAAAATTTTGCAACTGCAGTGTTTCACATTGTGTGTTCGAATTCACAGAAGATATTCTGGGGTATTTTAAACTGAGGTTTAATATTGCTAAGTGCAGGAGTAGATTGCCAAAAGATCCCATTCAAAACAAAAAGCAAACCTTTACCACTGGATGAATGTGGAGACACCTTCCAGGTATCTTACAGCTGTGATGGTCTTCCTTCATTTTCTCGTTGAAAGGATATCCCTGGCATGGATTTTGTGCCAGTGTGGACCAAAACATGTGGTGGTTTGTTCATTAATCTGGGTGCAGTAACACAGGTGGGTGTAACCAACAGCCCTTCTAATCAAGGTCTCATCATAAATTATTGCCAGTAGATATTAATTATCTATCCTGATAATGCTGTTGCTGTTGTTTTAACATTATCATTTATCGTTTCTTTCTTCCTTTCTTCAGGATGGAAGCTCAGGCCTCGGTTCCTTGGGAGATGGTGAATGGCAAAAAAGGAAAGATGACAGTACTGGGCCAGACGAAGGTGATTTCAAGGTATTAAGAACAAGAGAATTTAGAATCAAAGAGTGCTAAGGGTTTTGTTTTTCTCAAAGGGAGGAAGGCTCAGGTAGATAAAAGTATAATGACAGCAGCTTGAGTGTACAAAGGAAATGCTCCTAAATCTATTGCTTGAATAATTTTATTCCTCTTATGTTTATGATTTTCATAGAACATAGAATGGCTTGGGTTGGAAGGCACCTTTAAAGGTCATCTTGTTCCAAATTCCTGCAATGAGCTCCTTGACACCTTCAAGTAGACCAGGTGGCTCAGTTTCCATAATTGCTTGTTTTATTCCTCTGTTACATTTTATTAGGAACAGAGTGAATATTTAGTATTTTTATGTTTCACTTACTTGTAAAAGAAGTCCACTGGTGAGCTTTCTGTTCCACAATACCTTTTGTGACTGAAGGGGCCAAAAGTACCAGTGAGACATACTCTGCTGCAATGGCTTTGGTAGTGTGATCTCCATCCTTGCAATTTAGGAGGGAGTCCTGGATTACTGAACCCTGATCTTTCACGACTTCTGTGCTCCATCAGGACAGAAACTGTTGTGGGATTCTGGAAAAGGAGTGATGCCTCAATGTGCTAGGGCTATTTTTGTGCATGAGTGTCAGTCAAAGATATTTTTGGTTAGAAATTACTGGTTTTGATGGGAGTTCTCATTCTGCTACTGTGCAGTGAGTCTGGGCATTATTTCTAATCAGTCAATGGAGAAGTTTAAGAGTGATTCATGTAACAGTTTTGTCCCATGAAGTGCCTGCTTCTGAGACAAATAATTCTGTGAAAAATTGCGCTATAGTCCATGCAGACAGAGCAAAATGAAGCTGAAAAGGAGCTTTGTCTGAGAGTTGAAATCATACTGTGAACATGCAGACGGGTGAACTTTGTGATAAGCTGCTTACCAAGTAGTTCTGTTGCAATTTGGGTGCTCAGAAATTTAAACAAATTCTTATTCATATTCACAGGATTAATTTTTTTTTTTTCACATGCACACTTCGAAATTTAGTTATTGTGTATTAGGATTACTATTGAAAAAAAATTAGTGGTGTTACAAGATTATACTGTATTTTCACAGGATATGTTATATGATAAGTCTAGGGCCTTGGTGGCATTTTATCTTGCAAATATTTAGGTTACAATGTCTGGTATCTCCAGCCTGGGGAGATACTAAATTCTGGACCATGTCTAGGATGAAGAATTCTGTAGATAGTAAAAAGAGGTGGAGAAAATTATTGATCAGTTTTTGGTATAATATCTGTTCCTTACAAGGGGTCAAGAACTTAAAAGCATGATGACAGCAAGAAAAAATATTTGAGCTCCTGGGTTATAATTACTTGTGATAATTACGCATATGACAAGTAACTTCTTGTCTCCATTTCTTAATCCCACACAGTGATGTGTTTGTTTTTCTATTGTGTGCTCAGAATATAGACTTAGATCAAAGACATTTAAGGGTCATGAAATTTCAAGGGGACAGATGTGACAGTAGTGGGCCAAAAAAATCATCTGATATTTGCATAGCCTCCTTCTAGACCACTATATTGGTCCTGTCTCACACTGAAGGGCAATGTTTTACATTATAAAATTACAAAATTCATGACAATGCATCAGTGATAGACTGAGTTGGTTTTTCATGTAGTTACAGAGGCACTGTTTTCGTCTGTGTTCAGAATTCAGCACTCTATCCTATGCACTTGCATGATCATTATTCAGCTTTGTCAACAATCAAATGTTCATCTAAAGGATGCATATACATTTTTCTCTCCCCCTAATTTTTTCTCAAGTATTAATTTTTCATCACTGAAACTACCATAAGGCTTAAATATGAGGGTCTCTGCTTGCTCAGATATATTGTCTGTTAGAAATGTATGACAGCATTTGCCAGCACTGCATGTGTCTTTACACCAACGTGCTGATTTTTACCTGCATTAAGAAATCTGTGTTATTCGGGCCTTGGCTCTACTTAGGCCCATGCTAAAGTAACAGGCAGAACCAGAGCAGAGCTCTGGTATTTCAGACATCAGTGTTTATACCAAAATATTTGAGGATTGCAGCAGGTCTCATATAATAATGCATGTGAGGGAAGGAGAGTGGAACAACTGGATGCGTAGTTATAAATTCACCATGAGCCATGTTTTAATAAGGCTAAGATGCATCACATCTCAGGTCAAGTCATACCTCATTTCCCTGCTAGACATAGGCTCCTTGTTCTTTCAGACTTGTGCAGCTGGGACAGGTGCAGCTCTTAAACAGAAGAGAGACAGGTTAAGCTCCTGTGCAAAGCAGGAGCTCTGGTTCCTGCTGGGCTTTGGAAGTTGGAAACAGCTCTTGAGATCAAGGGAAGAGTGGGGAGCTGCCACACTGCAGAGCAAGATTAGTATCAAGTTGTGACATCTGCTTCTGGTGCAGGTTGGGTTCAGTAATGCGAACAGGAGCTGAGGCAGGCAGGAGGGCTGGGTCCCCGCTGGCACCAGGCTCCTTGGCCTGGGCTCCTTGACTCCCACAGGGGCCAGAACCTGCTGTCAGGAGCAGCTCCAGCCCCAGGCTCAGCATCAACTGGAAAGGCAGGAGTCAACAACTCTGAGCCACCCCCAGCCCCGCAGTGCTTGCAGCAGCATGGCTCCAGCAGCAGCTCTGCTCGGCTGCACGAGCTGCTCTGAGGCCAGGTGCCTGCTGGTCTGAGGCCAGGTGCCTCCTCTGCCACCCTGAGTGTTGGTATGGGGTTGTCTAAAATACAGACTGCTGAAATTACACGTTCCAGCACACCTCCCACTTCAAAAATGAACCTCATAGAATCAAATGAGGCCACTTCCTATCAGCTCAAACCTTTTAAATGTGGTTTGTCTAATCCATATTTGACATCAAAAATGCAAAACATATGTACCTGAGATATACCTATAGATGCCTTTGAGAATCAGTAGTCAGAAAGAGAGATTTTCAGAGTGTGATGCATGTGCTGTGGTAATGCCTACCTTAGGATGAGAATCCAGAAATGTTCAACATCTGCTAGATGTAAACACTAATTTTACAGCTATCTGGAATTAGGTGTAAAGAGTCTCAACCCTCAGATGGTTCACGCTCAGCATAGTTTCTTTCTGTCATATTTGTTCTACTTAGAGAGGGCAGAGCAGTATAAAAGGGTACTGTTTCTTTTCTATGGATGGGCTATCCTATTGCTCTGGATACAGTTTTACATATGGAAATAATTTTGAATATGCAATTGAATAGTTGAAGTTTTCAAATAGACCTATTTTTCAAAATCTGAAGACGTCTGATTGTTAAACATCTGCAAACACTAAAAGGTAAAGGTAATGTTAATACTACTGAAAGGGCAATGCAATTAACCTGAGTTATCAATCAAATAAAACGTCTCTGCAGATTTATATAATAAGTAATAGAAATAAGAAATAATGCTTTTATTTATTAAATATAATTATATATCTCTGCATTTATGGGATCACTGTGCAGTGAGAGTATCCATCTTGTGTTGATCAGTATTTGAAGTTTTGGTTTTTGGAAGTGTCTGTCAAGCACAGTATAATGTGCATAGTTGCATTCCTCAAAAGTTTTCAAGTCCCATGATGAATGTATGTATGAGGAAGCAATTACCTGAAGAATACAATTCTTGTGACCTTGCATATACCTGTGGATGTGGAAAGAATTTCCCCTGCTGGAACCAGAGTTACTGTGGCCGTATGCCTGGAAGGGGCTTTTCCATCTGAGTGTGGGCATTTTTAATTCATTACTATCCAGCTAAGACTTTTGCTACTATTGGTGAAAAGGTGGTCTGATTAGAAGAAGAAATGTTACTAATAAAACCCATGAAACACACAGCTTGTGAAAAGCCCTGCTGTGGCAGCAGTGATCTTCAGCATCAGCAGCATGCTCACGCACAGCCCTATAACCCTTAGCTCAGGTGCCCTCCCCAGCCTAGAGGAGGTGAAGGAAGGAAGCAATTAAAGCATCTTTTCCATAGTGGAGCCTGATTTTGTCAAGAACGAGGAAGAACTTCGGAGAGGTGGCTGAGAGCAGCAGGTCTTGGCAGCCTGCCATGGGGCATCCCAGCACATCCCACGGCATCCCATGGCTGTAGCAACCTGTGGCAGGGATTGGTGAGTGATGTTCACAGCCTGACTGCAACTGTAAAAAACTCACACACTCTTTAAGGAGACCTGACTCTCAAACAGCTCAAGATAGACTTTCACATACCACCAGCTCTTTGCACCATCAGCAGCGAATGATTTGGTCCCTGGCTACCATCTAGTTAAATTAGAACTTGGAGATGAACAAAAGGAGTGTCCTGCAACATCCTGGGAATGATTTCATCTCAGCAGAATGCTTCTCCAGGCCAGGAATGCAGGAATACCTTAGACAAGGCAAGGAAGCTATCTTTGCCAAGAAGGGCTGCTGAGCTAGTACATGACATAGAAACACATGGTGGAATTATTACTGGGTGATTGCAGGAAAAATGTGTGGATGCAGCAGAAGTTTCTTTTCATGGGTTCAGTAGATGACACGTTTCTTCAGGTTGGTGTGTAGAAATGGCTTTTTCAGCCATTGTAAAAAGTAAATTGGTTGTGCTAAAGGTATTTTTAAATGTTGTCTGATCATTGCAGGATGGTTTGTGGAATACTATGCAGTGCAGTTGCACAGCACGCTGTGGCACGTAGTTTTCTTTGCTTCCTCATCACAGTGTTGCACCAGCATGATGAAGACTATCAACTCATGCAACCAGATGGAAGACATTCCATATTTCATGTAGAAAATCAGCAGCTGAGTATCTGGTTGGAGGATACCTGCTTATTGATGATGATACAGTTTTCTCACACACAAACTGAATTTGAATTTCAGGATCTCTGCATTATTCTTCTGTCAGTTTATAACTACTTTGGAATAAATAACAATCTAAAGCGAGCAACAACCAAGTTTGTGGATGTGTTGACTGCTCCTGGAGGTTCAGGAGTAAGTTCTCTTCTCTTGATCAGTGTTCTTGGATGACTGGTCTCTGTTTTGGGAAGGCAGCTACAAGTATTCTGCTGTCTGATGGAACATCTATGCTAAACCAAGCACCTAACACAAAAAAAAGAATCTGAAAAGCATTCAATCAGCGCACATTTGACTGTTCTGTTGTGGAACTGTGTGACTGAGATAGTCTACAATAAGTGAAGGGCTGAATGTTCATATTATTGGTATCACAAGCTGGAAGGGTGTAGCTAGCAATTGTCTGTGCTGGCAGAGGCTCTTACATGAAGAAGCCTAAAGGCTGAAGAAAGAAAGCTACAGAGAGAAAAGCAAGTTAAAAGAAAAAAAAGAAAAAGAACTCGAGTCACCCTCTGGTCTCATGGACTCTTGTCTCATTAAGGAATCCTGCCATTTTAGAGCTCCACAGCCACTTGTGATGTGACAGGATGTATTATAAAGCTAAACTACTGCAGTAATTTACAGCAGTGCTTCTTGAGATGGATGCATGCCACACATGCCTACATCTGAATATAAGCATGACTTTAAAGAGGGCTGGGATAGACCTGCAGAGGTGCAAATGTTCCAGGAATGCCAACAGTCTGCATCACCAGAGTGCTCATGACAGAGAAATTTCTGTTTTCAAATTCTGACTCCTCAGCTGGGAGAAAGTGGGGATCATTCATATGACAGAGGAATCTCTTATACCATCATAGTAGCTTTGTGCCAAGTATCATACCATGTTGCTCTTTTTTATGGGAAGTGCAATAAAATCAGAAGAAGAGACTTAAGAGGTCTGTTCTACATTAGATGGAGCTGCTGTTTGGAAAATCCCAGTAAAACTTAATTTCCCTGGGACTTCAGAGAAACTAGCAGCGTACACCTTGCTCAGGGACTGTCACCTCAGAGTGCTGTACTGGATGCAGCTGTGCTACACGCACATGAGCACATGCTGGGAAGCACCAAACTGGAGACAAGCTGACAAATTGACAATTTGCTGTGGTGGAAATCTCTCTGTATATGGAACATCATTACATAGCAGCAGCTCTCTTTTTTTTTTTTTTTGTTAAAGCTATCATAATAGGTGTTAAGTAAATGGAATAACAGAACCCGTGTCTTTTGTTTTATACATGCATGACTCCTGTTTTCTTTGTCTCTGTAACTAGACCCTGGTGCATCATGTTATAGTTGTCATAGGTGCTATTTAAATACATTTCTTTTGTTTAAGATGCTACCAGAATTAATTAAAATAGCAAATCCTCCTAGGAGCAGAAAAACTAGCAAGGCCTGATCACCAGGTGAATTCTACTCTCCCTATTGTCTTTGCTACCACCACTGGCAGGAGCCAGGGCTGTCAGGATGACTGATGCCTGGCTCCTGCTTTTTCCTCAGGTAACTGGCTGGTGGCATCTGCCTCTCCTCTAGTGCAAGCACAGGTCCTGATTTCTGTAGCTTCTCTTAAGCCACTGATTTATAAATTTTTTTTCAGTAAAATTTCAGTAAATCTTTCTGTGAATCCTGCATCTCTGAAATTGATTTTCTCATGCCAGATAGGGAAAATCTGGCTAACATGTTGGAAAGTCATTGCATGGGAACCAGGAAGAAGATTACCAGGTGGCAGAAACCATCTAATATTCCTTAAAAAAATAAAAATAAAAAACCAAGAACCCACCCAAGTTTTCTTCTGTCTAAGAATCACAAATTGCTTTGCAAATAATGAATCCATTGGTTCTCACTAAAGCAATGCCACTTGTCAGAGGAAGTTTTGCTGGAGCTGATCCAGGAGCTGGCAGCATCTTGCGCAATCTCTGGAGATAAATGCCTGAGAGAATTTCCCCCATGTTTATGCAGATCCTAAGGAACAATGAGTTTCTGCCTTCTAGGGCATATGCTGAGGTGCCTAAACTCATTCCTAAGATGTGAGTGTGGTGATCCACCTTTCCTAATTACCCAGAAGAGTCAATTCTTCTAATGAGAGGAAGGGTAAATTAACAGGGTGTAGAGCTGTATTAACATGGATATATTGTTTCTAAAATATGAAGCACTATCTTTGCACAGGGTACCTCTGAGGACATATCCTTCCACCAGTTGCCTGCAAATTTTGCAGCTTCTGTAAGGTGTTTTTTTCTCTTTTGAGAACAATTGAAATAGAAGGTAAATAGATTTGGTAGGCTGCATTTCATGAAGAAGCACTAAAAGAAGTAAAAAGCCATAGAATTCTTGAGACACATGTAAGAGGGGTGGAAACGGCAATGGTTTTTAAGAACTCTGTAAAAATATTTTAACATAACGTGATATGTTAGAGGAGAGAATAGAGGATTCTAATCACATACTGGAAAAGTAATTTGTTGTGATGAAAGATGCATAATTATCTTTCCATCTGTAAATAAGACCCTTTTTCTCTGTTCTCTTGAGAAAAAAATTTGGTTTAAGTGAGGTTCTTCCAGCTTCTGTCTTAACATCTATTTTATCTGCTTGTTTATAATTGTTATAGGAAGTCTCTGAAGTGCTATAGAAATAGAAGGATGCTCCTAAATGAGAGGAAACCTGTTGATAAAAATAGCAGTTGTCAAAAAGAATGATTTGTGGGGCTCTGCTGTAACCACTTATGCAGGTGGAAATGTTTCTAGGAGTGTGAGGAAATAGCCATGTGTCACAGGCACAGGAAATGCTGATTTATTTATTGACTTGGTCAAAATAGCTTTTTGCAGATAGCTCTGAGCCAGACAGGTTTATGGAATGAGCCAGCAGGAAATCGTCTTCCTTAGAAGAAGGAACTCACATTTATCTTCTAATTATAAATAGGAAGAGGGCCCTGCAGCCACAAAACCTGGAGAGACTTGTTTTATTAAGATTAAGGCTGAGATATTTAAAGGGAACAAAGGAAGTTTAGCACTTTCAATCTTCAGGGTTTTTTTGGGGGAAGATAGTATGCTTTATTTTTTCTCCAAAGGCAACCTATACCTGAATCTTTAGATCCTAAATCCTCTGGAAACAAAGCCATTGGTTTATCTCATAGCTGTGGTTTAGAAAAGCTCACATTACTGTTACCTTTTTCCTGTACAATGTAAATTGCAGGAAATCTATGTTTTTGAAGCAGAAGGCAAAAACACCTCTTAAAAAGTGATACTTCAGGTTTATCCCATGGGAATCCACAGCAGCAGATATTCTCCACAGCACTTTTTTTCAATGTTATGGGACTGTATGTGTGGTTACTAGGGGGGTTGACTGTAACTCTGACTGATGGCGTTTTGACAACTTCATCATGGTGCATTTAATCTGTTCAAGAGACTTACTGTAGTAATGCTGTAGACTAGACTTGGCAATTTCAGAGTGAAAGGTTTTGCAAGTATCTCACGGGCTGTGTAAATTGTTAGGGATTTTTCCCTCTCTTTTCTGCTCTGATGAGCAATCTGGAGTCTCAGAGTAACAAAACAAAAAGACTGTGATATATATAAAATGTTAAGGCATTTTTAACAGCAGAAGCTTCATCTGCAAAATAGTGAGATAAGTGACCCAAGTTTTACTAACTGTATTTGTGCTTTGTGGCACCCAGCTAGCTTGCACATTTGAATTTTTTTCCCACCAAAGGCTTATTTAGGTGCCCTTTTTACTGTTCCTCTCTAGATAGAATCCTCTCCTTGCTACCTGTTGACTGTAAGGATCATCCGGATGAGAAATCTTCAGCGAGTGGATGCCTGTAAGTATCTCCATTCTTAGTGGTAACTCAGGAAACAGGCAAATGAGATTTTTTATAATTCTGTAACAACCTTTTCTAAGTGTTTCTGAAATAACCCAGTGTTTATTTAAATTAATTGTTATAAACCAGGTCAGTCCTTGCTGCTTGCTTGCTCTTTCATTGTTCTCCCTGTGCTTTCTGACCAGTTTCAAGACTTGAATGTATTTCTCAGGATGAGTACTTTCTATCAAGAAAGAGTTTCTGACAGAGGTAGATGCAAGACTCCATTTCATGTTTTCAAAAACAAGGGGTAATTCTGCTGATGGATTGTAGCACCTTGGGAAATGTGGCTGGGAGGAGCAAATCTTTTCAACACCCTCAGTCTTGATTCTGACAAAGGTGAATTGAACAGGAAAAAGCTTTTTATAATCATTACCACTTAGGCTAATGCCATAATTAATTACCCTGAAAGGACAGTTAAAAAAACATGCTGAAGGCTGGGTGCTTGGTCCTTTCTAAGGCTTCTGCAGCAGTCTTGCAGTTGTGCAAGAGTGTGAGTCATGTGGCAGGAAAGTGGTGGGAAGAGAGTAAGTTGGAAAGGAAAACACCACTGTTCTGTAAAAGAACATTGACTATCCACATGTGCACTGAGGTGTTTCACACAAAATAGACAAGTTAATAGGTTGTTTTGTTTGAGTAAATAGAGCTACATGACTGCCTGTGAAAAGATGGTGAAATTAGTTGGAATGAGTGTGGAAAGGAAATTATTTAACCCTCTTGATTCTCCTGTTTCGCTGTGAGCAGCAGTGATTGGCTCTATAATGTCTTGCACATAAGAGTCAGGAAAGATTTTCTGAGAGACAAAGATCTGGATTTACCATGCAGCACCATTCCTGTCTTGCCTTGTGGTTGTCACGTGTTTTTCTGGAAGGTGTATCAGAGGATTTCCCTGTGTCACAGCTCTGAGTGAGGGAGACAACAGCTGTATCCTAGGTCATATCACTAGGCTGCACCCTCTGCACTTCCCTCCTGGTCCATGGGTGTGCCACATGCGTGGTGAAGCAAGAACACAAAAAGGTCTCAGGGACTCGTCAGGGACTCATCTCAGATCTTCTGCATGTCAGGCAACAAGGCAAATAATGAGGTTGTAGAAAGACATTGTGCAAGCAGAACTGAGGCAACATTTTGCATTAAATACACAGCTGACTAGTTTGGCTGCATCTACTCATGTAATTAAGGATTGCTTGATATGCTTTGTATCTCAAAGTACAGTTAAGATACAGGAATGATGAATTACATCAGCAGAATAAAGTACTTGCCAGCCAAACAGCCGTCAATCATTGATCTTGAATAATAAAGCCAAAGTCGTATAGTAGTTACAAAAAATCCCTTTTAATGCATTTTAAAATCAATAGCATTACTATACATATTTTTGCAGTTTCAAAATTCTTCAAAGCATTATTGTCTGCATGGAATTTTCCAGATTAAAAATGAATAAATAAAAACACTTGAGGAAACAGAATAACAACTGAAACAATTTTTACATCCAGAGGGACTGAATAGGCTACAGTCCTTAAGAGTGAAAGTGAAATTATTGAGAAGGATATGGAAGTTCTTGCTACAAAAAGGAGGAGGCAAAGAATGTGAATAAGGAGTCATTTTTCACAAGGAGGCTGAGAAACAAAAGTGGTGGGGAGGTAGAATTAAAGAGATTATTTGATTGTAGACAAGTACAGTGAAATCGCTGTCAGAATCTCATTTTTAAAGCCAAACTAAGATATGAAATATGAAATAGAGCGGGAGGGGGAGAAGGCTAGGGCCTACTCAATATTTTCCAAAAAACTTTTCCGTCAGAGGAATTTTTTTTTTACTCAGTAAGAATATGTTGATTTCTCCATAACTTTTTTTTATAAAAACTATTGACAGAATTAAGCTGTGTTGTTGTTTCTGCCTTATAATGTTAAAAAGTAGAAAACCAATAATTAAGGTGTCTATTGACCTATCACAATGCATATATCATTTTTCTAGCAGTTCTGGATTTTTTCCCTCTCACTTGGACAGAAATTCAGCAAGGCTTCTTGAACGCTTTCAACAGCATAAAATGCAGCCTCCAACCAGTTTGAGACAGTCAGTAGCTGTAGGGTGACATGGGGCAAAATATAGTGGAGAAAGAAAGAAAAGAAGAAGAGAAAAAGGTCCTGTTGCAGAGAGGCAAGATTTTGCTTTTCCCCAAAGATCAGTGTACAAGCTCCTGTTCCCTGCTCTGCCTGCAGAGTCCTTACCTGCTGCTGAAGGATCATCTCCATTTACTGCTGCCATGACTCCTCTTTCTCAAGTCTCATATCACAGGACATCCATTCTCAAAGCTACTTCCTTTTGCATTACATAATAGCTGATAATTTTATTGTTGAGAACTGCATCAGAGAGGTTTTCAAGGTGCTGAAGTACTTTGCATAACCTCAAAGAAGAAACACAGTAAATGGCATTTTTGTCTGTAGCTGTTTGAAATATACCTTAATTTAGTTGTCTGTGAGAAAGGGGATGTAAAATCCTTCACTAACTTTCTTCCGGTGCCTTTTGGGAGAGAGACTTGGTCCCTCTCTTCCTGTAGGTGGCAGTTGGTTAAATGCCAATGTCTAATTTAATGAGCTCCTTCTGGAGGAAGCCTCTGCCATCTCATACAGCAGATGTAGTTCTGCAGCTCCTTTCACAAACCCTGACAAAGAAGATCACTGAAGGCAGGGCAGAGATGAAACCTTTTGCAGTTGTTCTCAAAAAGTGGAGGAGTGTCCCAGCCCCTCTTACCAGACAGCAGCTCAGGGTTAGTGTGTGTGTGCATGTGTGTGTGCATGCACACATGAGCACAGGAAAGTTTATTGGCTGAGATACTGAAGTGGCTGACTAGAAGAAAAAAATTCTCAGCCTTTTTTTTACTACACAATTATCACTGTTGTCTGTAACTCACGCAAGGGAGAACAGAAACCATCTCCTCTTCTTGGTCATCTTGTAGTCCCTGCTTTTTCCCTCTCAGAAGGGAATCTTGAAAAGTTATATTGCATCAGACTTTTCTATCTTTGAGTAACTTATGCTTGTTTTTGGTACCAGTTGCTTCAGTAACATTTCCAGTGTCCTGCAGCACTGCTGCCTTTGGCACATTAGCAATTTTGCCTCTCCCCTCCCCAGTAAGCCAGGCTGATTGCTACGTGTCCTTGTGGCTGCCGACTGCATCGTGTGAAAGGTCGCGCACTAAAACTGTGAGAAACTCCGACAATCCCGTGTGGAACGAAACCTTCTACTTCAGAATCCAGAGTCAGGTCAAGGTAAGGAGCCCAAGTTATCTGCTTGAAGCAGCTTGAAGATTTTGTGAATGTACCTCCTGAGCTGTGCCCAGGAATTGTTTAAGAGATGGCACACGATAAAGGACTGCTCAAAGCATTTAGGAGTAGAGATGACAGAGTTCCTGTGTCTGTTCAATGGTGCTACATAAGGAGGGCCAGAAAGTGGGCTCAGTTTTGAAATTTTAAGGAAATGAAGGATTCTTATGAGTCAGTGCAAGATGGATACAGAATCTGGGAGTTACCCAAGCTGTTGAATAGGTATAGCCAATGTATTTTGTTACAGCAATTAAAATGAACTAGGCAAGAATGAATATACAGTATGTTTTTCTAAAGGGGGATGATATTTAATTTCTGAACTTTTCTTCTCAAGCACATCCTCAGCAATACTTTTTGCCTGGAGTTAATGATGTTCAGACTGAGAAACTATAAGAAATTCTTCTCCCTCTTTTTCCAGAACGTGCTGGAGCTCACGGTGTATGATGAGGATTTTGCTACTCCAGATGACCATCTCCTCTGTGCACTCTTTGACACTGCTAAACTTCCACTTGAAAAAACAGTGATCCTGAACTTCAAGCCTAGTGCAAATGTGAGAGCAACTAAGCAACTATAGCAACTAAGAAACTGATGGAGAGTTACAGAGCAGTTTCAAAATCTTTCTGAACCTGCCATGGATTACTTATACCAATAATGAGTACATGAACTGCCATTCAAACTATAAGCACAAAAACATGGTTTAAAAAATAATCAGAATTTGAGAGTCTGAACTCCTCTTTGCATTATTTTATTAATTATTAAAGACCATAGGACTGAAACAGTGCATTAGGTAGGGGAGGGATCTAATTGTGAGCTACCTCTGAGCAACACCAAGACCATACCGCTGTTGCAGGGTGAATTATCTGCATACTTTTTTCACCATGTAATTAATAACCTGAGTAATTCCCATAATTCATAACCCCCTGCACCCTTCCTTGTGTCTACTTTCACCCCAAAAGGCAAAGATGAAGTTGCCCCTGTGTGGATCCCACTATGAATGGATGATGATTCACTCTGTTTCTCAGTTTCCCATCTATAAAATGGGAGAAATAATCTTGATTCCCTTTGAGATCTAAGGATGAGATTGGCAAAATACCTCACATGCAGCTTCTTGCTACCAGGGACAGATTCTGGTACCAAACTAGGCCATTCACAACCAGCTTGTACAGATCAACACTGCTTTACTCAGGGTTGTATAACACGAACTCTGAATCACTCACTTACACTGTTCTCTGTTTATTACAGTAGAGTAATGGGTGTAAAGTATGTTTAATTTCCAAGATAACAACCAGTACAGTAAGTCATGGCAGGACAGTGCCAGGAATCGTTGGAAGAAAAGGGTGGAATTCAAAAAACAAAGGAAGTTGCACATAGTCTTTCTGCAGCGGCTTCACACTAAGAAATAGAAGTATAGGTTGTTTTGATGATATAATGAAGTCAGAAGGAGATGAGGAAGGAATAATTTAATCATCTGGCTGAAATGTTGATTCAGACCACCTAGTCTGAAGTATTTATCATAGGCTACTCATTGCAACCAAAATGTTCAATATTGCTTATGAGAGAGTTGGGTTTAGACTAGGGACAAAGCATTATTTAGCTACTTTATTTAATATCTTGTTCTTGCTTTCAGGCCACGGAGGAACTAGAGGTTGAATTCAAATTGGAGGTTGCGTAAGTGATACAGAGATTATTTTAAAAATGCAAAATTCATAAATGTTAAAGCAAAAAAAAACAGTATTGGAAGTCATGCTGTGGGTATTTCTGTAAAAAAGTGCCAGCCTTCTCCTACATTATTGCTGCAATCCCTAACACCTGACTGATTAGTTTGTTCTGTAGCTTAGCTGCTCTCAACAATGCACCTAACAGTTGCCCAGAGAGCTGTGTGGATGCCCTATCCCTGTTCAAAGTCATGCTGGATGGAGCTTTGAGCATCCTGGTCTAGTGGAAGATGTCCCTGCCCATGGCAGGGGATTGGAACTAGATGACCTTTGAGATCCCTTCCAATCCAAACTATTCTATGCTTCTATGATTTTTTTACCTGGGGACTTTTCAGAAGGCTTTCTGAGTGTGCAAGCATTCCTACCTATCAATTTTTCCTTGCCTGTTTCAGGTTATGGATTGGACACAGTTTTAGTGTTGAAACATAGTTAGGTTTTCAGTGTATCTCCAATTCCTTCAGTTTTCCCTTGCAGTACTCTTTGAATCCTAGTAACTGTGTTTTCCTTCTGCCTAACACAATCACAATGGGATGGGAGCTCTTGTAAGGATGTAAGGCTCCTTCTCCAGCATGATCATCCTTCCGCTCATGAATCACCATTTTTGTCTCTGTTTCCACAAGGTAACTAAGGCAAGGCAGAAATAAAGGCCAGCTCTCATACTGGTGGGGAGTCAAGGCCAGAAGTCAAGTCGTTCCACATCATCTCCTGACTTCACCAGAATTATCTGGAAAGCTTTTGGGTTTTTTTCCCATGTAATTGGTACTGGCTTCCCTGTGCCACTTTGAAACAGGCTCCCCAGGGAAGTGGTCACAGCACCAAGCCTGCTAGAGTTCAGGAAGCATTTCGACAATGTTCTCAGACACATGGTGTGATCTTTGGGGTTGTCCTGTGTAGGGCCAGGAGTTGGACTCGGTGATCCCCATGGCTCCCTTGCAACTCAGAATATTTGCATGCCAGCAAGTACGTATAACTGTTTTCCCAACAGGACATGCTGGTGTATCAGCTGAAATTAATTTATTTCACATGTTACAGTGAGAAGAATTTGACTGCCTAACATGAGATTCCATTCTAGATGATCATGAGATTGCACTGTGAAAAAATAACCATGATACACATTGCTCAGCTTTGGTACACAGATGAGTGTCCTCAGAGCAGTGCTCAGTCCATGCAAGCAAGGAAAGGAGCTTGTTATGTACTTGCTGTACCTCAGACTGTTGTTTTTTTTAAGTGGGAAGAAAGGGCAACATCCTGGGTCAAGATGAGCAGGATTTGTTTAACTTTAAAAAATCCATGTTTTTCATTTTGTTCCACAGACCTGGTCCTCATGAAACAATTGCTAGCAATGGAGTGCTGGTGGTATGTGTCTTTCCCAAGATATTTTCTTTAAGTGATTCCTTAATGGAAAGGGAAAGGGAGGGTGGGGGTTAAAGAAGCCAGTAGGCCAGTTCTTTTTCTTTCTTTCCTCTTTAGGTACATTCAGAACAGGATATTTTATTTACCTGTTCATTGGAGATATCCTATTTGTCCTATACTTCCCTATTTATGATTTTTCCTATACTTCACCACACCATGCGCGTGCACTCACACACACAAAATTTTTCTCTGGTACTAGTACTTCAAAAAATTTGCTGCTGTCTATCAGAACACAGTGATAAAAAGTATGTGAAGTCATGTATTGGTAATCTACTCAGCCCTTTCCTTTCCTTGGAGATGAGCCGTGATCTGTGGGTAACTTCTGCATGAAATATTGACTTGTCAAAAATACATTTTGTTGAAGAAGAGTGAGCACCATAAAAAATATCAACCCCCAAAATGCTAATAGCAATGCTTCTTCAGGAAACCCTTCCTACTACTGACTCTCTATCTCTCAGTGGCATTATCTTTATTAATTTCCTAGTTTAACCTTTTGAATTTATGCTACTATCATGAAAATGGTCCTGATTTCCTTCCTTTGTATATTCCTCTCATGGTGCTCAATCTTAAGTCATTGTCACACATACGATTCCTACAACTCCCTCCAAAGCTTTTCCTTTTCTTTAGTCAGCAGCTAATGGGAAAAAGCCCAGAGATGCCAGGGAATTCAGAATTCCAAGTTACTCCAGGCTGAGGGGTCCACAGCTCTCTATAATGAGGATGAGATGCGATGATCTTTCTCACAAAATCGTGCAATCTGTCTTTCACAGTGTCGTGAACTTTGCTGCTTGGAAGTTGAAGTGGCAGAGAAGACGAAGCAAAAATCAAGTAAGGTTATTGCTTTGTTATCTATTTACCAGTAGTTGCATGTTTACTTATGAGAAGATGCCACTTTCATATAAACTATTAGTGAAATAAATAATGCTTACAGTATTCAGTTAAGTTAATGTCATGTAAACACATGGGTTGTTATAGACTCCAATGACCTCATCATGACCTCATAGATATGTGTTAATAAGGCCTATTAATGAAATCCCAGTTCTATATCACAGCAGGAATATTCAGAGTCCCCATTCTATCAGAAGAGCATCCACTTTGCTCCTTTCCCTTTAGTGCCAGCACTTTGCACTGGGCAAAGTTCTGCCACCTGTACCCCACTTTTAATTGAGCTAGCACATTTTTCTGGTTAATCATCTTTATGTTTGTCATGATCTTTGTTTTGCTATTTTAGAGAAAGAGCTTTCCCTGACTGTGAAGGGCTCCTTTGAGGGGACACAGGACATTGTGCTGGGTCCCAATGGAGTCGTCAGCCCCTCGTGTCCCACCGAGTTCCACTACATCAAGTACGCAGAGCCGACGCTGGATGTCATGCTGCCAAAGAAGAGGCGCTACCACCCTGTATGTTGGAGTGGCCTCAGTGATGGAGGGAATCTTGAGTGGCTCTCAAGAAAGTGGGAGGAAGGAGAGAGGGTGAACCCATTCCTGGTTTTGTCCTAAAGCGTGTTGTTTTCCCAGTGGTCCTGTAGGTACAGCACAGAGACGGGCTCTCCAGTTGTGATGCTGAACTCGCTGCCCATGGGAAGGAAAACAACCATTGCAGAGGTAAGCATCACTTCCAGGTGTTGGTAATAAAAGGTCACTCAAATAGAAACCATTCCTCATAATGTTGTCCTAGATGGCTGCTAACAGTGTCAGGAATGTTCTGATTTTCTATTAGACTTGAGAAAACAGGAGCTTTGTTTCTCCAGATGTTTTCTCCACAGAGGCAGGTTGTCCTTGTATTCATCTCCATTATGTGCCAGTAGTGGAGACAGAGATGTCTACAAGGATGTAAGAAAGTATCATACTTCCTTCAGAACGCATCTCCCTGTTTACCCAAAGACTCACGGAGTTCCCCTTTGCTTGGGATCCAAACTGAGAGTTGCTCCTTGGGCACAAAATAGGAAAACATCAATAAACCTGTCCTTAGTAAACCATCTATTTAAGTGGCCAATATGCTGAAATATGCTGAAAATATTAGTCAGAGAGTATGTATTTTAAACAATATAATGAGAATATTGATTTAAAAGAACCATTAAGACATCCTTTCAGGACAAAGCACATTTTGTCACTTAATATGAAGACTAAAATAATGATTTTTAAGAGATGATAAAGTGAGGGCAGAAACAAATGCAGACTTTGCAGTCTCTTCACTGTGAGACTATGGCTAGGATCTCAAAGATTTGCTGTGTACTAGAGCATAAAGAATGGGAAACACACAAAAAAAAAGGTAATTTGGGATGCTGCAGAAAACTTTTGAGTAGTACAGGAAATGGGAACTACTGCATGAGTATCAGAAACCTTTTATAGCAGGATGCTTAAATGGTTTCTGCAGCCTGGAAGGATTTAGGATCTGTGGGTAGGGATGTTCCACTAATGAGAAGTGAACGCTTTTGGAAATATATGCCAAGGTCTCAGACATTTATGTTTGTGATTGCCAGACCTTGCTCAGGTATAAATGAAGCTCTGACCCCAAGACAGAAAGGGAAAATAGAAAATTTAAAATTAAAAAAAGTACACATTCTTGTTTTCCAGGAAAAAAGATTTGACTTGAACGTGACAGCAAAAACTTGGTAAGATATTTTCTTCTATTACTTAAGACTTGGTTCATTGATTTGGATATTGTTTAGCCACATGGAAATGGGACAAGCAAGCACTCTCAGTCTGGAAACTAGAACGTGCTTATAAAAAAAACATAAAATACATGCATAATGCATAATTAGCCCTAGGAAGATTTGGCTTTAATCACTTCATAAAACATTAAAATAAACATGGGTTTATTTCAGCATTACCCCTTTCTTTCTGACCGCAGAATAATTTCTTCAGTCAATGTCAGTCTCTGAAATTTTTATAAAAAACAAAGCTAGCTGACAACAGCAAAATAGAATAGTCAGATGTAAACACTTAATTTAATCAGAAATGAAGAGTTATTTTTTGCTTTACTGTCAATATTCAGTGATTATGAACCTTGTATTCTGTTAAGTCCAGTTATACTATATAATGAGTAGAAATTAAAGTAAACAAGTTAACTTGTGGTTTGATATCTATAGACATGCTCATTAATACTCATCAGTAAACATGGAGATACTTGAGGTTATCCATAGCTGTATGTAACACATAGAACTGGGCAAACTGGTATTTTTGTGTGTGGGTCTGACTGAGAAATAAAAGGAAAAAAATATTTTTGAATTCTCATTCATTTCAAAACAGCAGGTGGTCAGTGATGAAAGGAAAATCAGTGTTATTACACAGCAGGAAAAACACCTTCTGCTTATTTATTGTACTTTCAGAGAACTTTAGAAACAGTTTGTTTGGATCTTGATTTACAATAGAAACTGGCTTTTGCAGCTCCTCCTAACTCAATTCCCATTATGTGTCTTCATTTACAAATAAGATTATAATAATTTGTTGTATTTTATCCTAATCTGGTGGCAGAGAAAGCTCATAATTACATTTCTTTACTAGTTTCATAGAAATTATGGACCCAGTAGAAGAGAGAGGTTCTGTTACTGGAAGAAGAAGCAAACCCCTGGCATTTGACAATGCCTGGCCATGTAGCTTTGACCTGACCACGACCATCTCTTGCCTATTGATGTCTTGTAGGAGCAGGGCAGGAAGAGGCAGCAGGGAGATGAGTGAGCAGAAGAGCACAAATACCCTGGGAAATAAACTATAGTTGTGGGGCCTTAAGGAGTGAATTACTCAATTTGAAAATAATTTGAAATTATTTTTTCACACATCTTCTTCTGGGAGAACATGTGCCCTACAATTTTTGAGTCAAGATTGATGGACTAGAGCTCCCAGCGCTGGTCCATGAAACAGCCCGTGCGAATGTAGACACAGCAGAGCAGCAGGGGTGGCATCCTGCCCGGTGACCCATCTCTGCCCACGGAGGGGCTGGATGTCACCAAGGTCCCTCCAGCAAGCTGGGTTCCGCGGCCACCGTCCCCAATGGTGCTCACCGCTAGAGGGGGATGCCTTCCCACTCCAGTTGCTCAAAAGGAGAACTTTCATTCACCTTGAAAATGCCAGCCTTTGAAAATTGGGCGTCTAGATTTCAAATGAGAAAATAACCTGTCAACTGGTGCTCCATACTCTCAGTTTTGACCATTTGCATGGATTTTCTAAATTTTTCAGTCTTTTAGTTTCAGAATATTTTAAATTTTTTTTTATTTGTAGATACTGTACATTGTTACTTCCAATTAGCAATAATCGGGCATCATGCCATTAGTTAGTCTTACTAATTGACGTAAGTTACTTACTTTAAAAGCAGTAAAATTATTCTCTCTTGCTCCTGTCATGTTGCATCATCCTGTTTGAAGGGAAGGGTGCTGTAGATTATCTTTGATCAATGTCCTAAGATTGATATGGGTGTTTTAATATTTAATATATGTGTCTGTTTTTATCTTAGTAATTGTTCATGCCACCAAGACCTGGACATGCGCTTTGGGTTTAGCTTATGTTCTGAAGAGATGGCTTTCCTGAGGAAAAGAAAGAGATATGTAGCAAGTGCTCTCAAAAATGTTTTTCATCTACCACATGATCTGCAGGATCAAGAAGTACGTGTGTGCTGAGGGGATAGAACTTGAATCTCTAGTGCTTTCATGTACTCCTGTAAATGAGTGGTCAGCAAAACAGGCCACACATATCTGTTGTGCAGGTACCAGCTGGTCCATGCATCTTAAGTACATTTGCTTCTGCTGCCAAGGTTTGTTATTGAAAACACCAGTTGCAGTCACCATCCTTCATTACTATCAATTTGGAATTTGTCATATTTGAGGTGTGTTCATTCCTGCCATGCTGAGGTAGAACTGGCTTGGTTCAAAAAATACTCAATCCATTACACAGCAAAGATTTTATTCCACTTATTCCAAATTCACTACTTTGTAAGAGCTTAGGACAAACATCGTTGAGTGCTTCTTATATCTTCCATTTCTTGTGGTCTTGAAATTCCTTAAAATAAATATAATTTATTTCAAAATAACTTCAAGATACGGAAGAATAACAGCATTGCTGGGGGTAGCTTAACAACAGTAGCCGTGAACTGAGTGTGTTTCTTCATGGAAACAGCATGCAGATTTTCATACAGAAGTAGTCAGTGTATAAAATAAGAAGTGTGGTGGAGTGAGAGATGCATAGAAAATACATTGTTGCTTTCACAGAAAGTTTCTTATTCTTCATCTGTGCTTGTATTTGCCCTAGAGATAGGCAAGAATCCAAGTTAGGGTTGATCCCTGAACCCATGTTTATCCAAAGAGAAATAAATGTCAGTAGCAGTTGTTGCTTGGTTTTGGAGTCTTTCCTTCTAAAAAGGGACCTGGGCTCTGAGATCAGGACCTGGGCTGTCTGTGGTGACCAGACCCCATTGCAGTGTAGGATGCAATGTTGAATGCTGTCAGTGTGGATGTCCCATCCTCCCTCTGCCCAACAGGTCCCCGTCGTGGCTATCATCACGACAGGCGGAGGGCTGAAGTCCATGACAGGATTGTATGGCAGCCTCATGGCACTCAAGAAGTTAAATCTCCTGGACTGTGTAACGTACATCAGCGGGCTGTCCGGCACCACATGGTAAGCCAGCTCGAGCAGGAGGCCTGACCAGGCCTTTTGAGGGTCACACTGCTGCAGAGAGCAGCTTCTAAAAGTGGACAAAATCAGGAGATTTTCTTCAAACGTCATATAAACAAGTTTCTCAGTAACAGACCATTAAATATTAGCTTGATTAGGTGCATGCTTTTCCTATAACCAGTTCTTTACTGTTCTCTACCAACTCCACATGTGCAGCAGTTAAATGTACATATGACAATTACACTCATCAAGATGCTTTCTAGGTAAGTGGTTACTGTGGATGTAACTGTGGATGCCCATAGCATCATGCCTCTTTCTTTCTCCACTGAATCCCAGCTATTGTGGTCCCGTTAATTTCTGAGACTGGCTCTGATTTCTAGCTGGAAAAAACTGCTGGACAGTGCACACTTACCCCTGCAACTTGTAAGTTTTGTGTTTCCCTGGGCAGAGTTATTCCCTGCTCACAGGACCTATGGCTGCCTGATGTCTGATTGTCCCGTGCAGAGAGGTTGGTAAAACAGAGGATGATGTTAAAATAAAGCATAGTGATATCATAGGATTAACACTAAGTGAATCAAGCCAAGAGACAGAAGCTAATATGAATGAGTTTGAGGTTCTGAAAAGTAAGCAAAGAAAATTTATTATCATTTTCTGCCTGATTTGTGTTTCACAAATATACCTATGTTACCATCTGGCAGTTTTATCCCTTAAGCTTCTGCCAGTTCTGCTTAAAAAAAAAAAAGGTCAAGAACATAGAAACCCTACCTCATTATTCAGGGCCATTTTTAAAAACAGTCATAGAAACTCTGGAGTGTTCACTCTGCTGGATGGAGCAGCTAAACCAGAGTATGTGTGAGCAGAAGGGAATCCCTAAATGTAAACCTCTATTCTGAAAGTACAAAATTTCCAGTCTTTTTTTGCTCCTTTTGACTTCTGCTGTCTGTATTGTCTTTCTCTAGGACCATGGCCAACTTATACAGAGATGCCTACTGGTCACAGAAGGACCTGGACTCACAAATTGATGAAGCCCAAAAACAAGCAACAAAATGCAAGATGGGCTGTTTCTCTATGGATCGCATGAAGTACTACAACAAGCAGCTTTGCCAGCGGAAAGAAGAGGGATACAGGACATCCTTTATAGATCTTTGGGGTCTCATGATTGAGTACTTACTAAACGATGGGGTATGGTGTATATACCATTTCTTAAAGAACCATATGTTTTTTCCTTAGTGGGTGGAGAGGAAACTAGTTCATCATTTCAGAGAATGTACCTCAAAGCAGAGGGGAATTCTCTGTGTTAAAAAAATAGCAGATTCTTAAAACTCCTTTAATATTTGCCTAGAAAGAAATGCATCTTAAGTGCTAATAAATTCAGTTGTGGATGCAGCCATTTGAACTCTGGCTGGTATTTAAATGGAAGTGAAGGCAATCTTGGGCAGTGCATCTGAGATGCAAAGCAGAGTAATCTCTACAATGTGAAAACTATCTCGAGCAACCCTGAAAAAGCTAGAATGCTCAGTGAATTACATCCGCTGGCAGGTAACTTGATATGCAAAGACACTGGAGGCAAGTGCATATTTTACTTTTCCTCAGAAGCACTACTCACATGGTTTAAGTGATACTTATTTTTATAAGTAATTTCAAATTTGCTTTTTGTTACTTGAAGTGGTTTCTATCCCTACAGTACAGCAGTCCACTTCCTTTTCTCCTCATCTGGATCACAGTTCCAGGATATGTGCTTTGGCACTTGGAAAGTGGGAAAGGGTGAATGGTTGAGGACTGAGCAGAAGTGTCCTCCAGTAGGGGCAGAAATGTCGTTCAACCATTCATTTGGGTTGATTTTTATGTAAGTACATATACAGTATTATGTATATGTAAAGAGAACATAAATTCATAGAGAGGAATAATAGGTATTAAAAAAAGGTGTGAGTTAAATAGATGCATCTCTTGTAAAAATCTCAGCTAGATGAGGTCCCCCTCACAATTTAATCAAGCATTTTTCCCTTTGAGCAGTGCTGGCTATTTCTAAGCCATTAACCTCTCCCTAATTTTCCAGAGCAAGCTACTCTTAAATTTTTCAGTAGTTCATAAGATTTCATGTTTTTTATAAACTTCAATGAGAATTTGCTTTTTCAGAAAAGAAGCCATGTGGAGTGCAAATAATTCGCTGCCATATTTCAGTCCCTTTGTAAGGGTAGACTGCAGTAGCTGTTTGGTAGGAAAGGAAATTAAGTACCAACATGCTCAAGGGCTTCCTTCAGATTCAGGAGAACGAGAATGGCTCACTACACTCCTTAGCCTAAGGAGCAATCCACTCGTAGCCTGCTTGTCAGGACAAGACTTCTGGGACATATGGATGTGTGCAGAAATGGTTGTCTTCCTCCTCATTTTTCTGTGAATCCATGCTCAAAGCCAGGCTGGAGCCTGGGACTCTGGTCTGTGATGGTTGATGGGGGTGCCTGCGGTGGGTGCTCCTTATGGTGGAGCTGCCGGGCTGTGGGTGGAGCCGCCCAGCTCCTCCCGCACCGGGGCCAGGGAATTCATCGTGTGTGGTTTCCATCTTCTCTCACGTAACACTTTTTCTTCAAAACCAGAAAGACCCTCACAAGCTTTCGGAGCAACAAGAAGCACTGTGTGATGGCCAGAACCCACTGCCCATCTATGTGTCGGTTTGTGTCCGGGACAGTTACAGCACCAATGATTTCAAAGGTAAGGATATTGTTTCAGATCCTCTGAGGCTAAAATTGGCAGCTGAATTCCTGTCATCACTCTTCTTGGTAGCACTTGGAGAAAACAACCCTGCTGCGTTCGTTGCTTCTTGGAGAAATAACCATCACCTCCATGCCTTACAATTTTAATGCAAGAGTTTTGGGGAGCAGCATTTCACTGTCTAAATATACACAGTAGAAATTCTGCCAGAAAGGCCATTTTGAGAAATATTGGAATTATCTGTTAATTGCTTTTTCTCAATGGCCAATAATTGTTTCAATATGAAGAATGACCACATAGTTATGTTAGAGTTTGGGAAGGCTCCCAACAACTGAATCTGTTGCTTTTCTCATTGTTTTGGTTGTTTGTGTTTCTTTCTAATGGAGATTCAGGAGGAGAAGGGGAAGAGAAAAATGCAGATCAGGTTTTTTATTGTTGAGGCGAGAAAATGAACCAATTCTGAATAAAAACGAAATTACAGTCTATGACATTTCTGTCCCAGTTTTCACTCAAGCTGCAGTTATATCAAACACTTCACTTGGAGAGGATATCCAAGAATGTCAAGAACTAGTTCTGTCTCCATTAGTATCACGCATAGAGGATATAATTGGTCTCTTCCAGAAAAAATAATTTCTGAAGAGCTGAGTACCCATCTTTGTACATAAACAATTATTTAGGGAAGATAAATTAACCGTATTGGTGAAGTACTGCCACCTGTATGTGGCGTATGGAGGGGCAGAGGAAAACTACATACGTGCTGGAAAACCCTGGGCTGCTGTGTGCACACGGGGTGTGCAAAGCCTGGAGCCTTGCCATGGCCCCAGCGTACCACTTGTGCCACCAGCAGCACCACTGTGACCAGCACAACTGCTCCTGCCTCCTCACTGCCACCATGCCCAAACTCAGACGCCTCCCTGGAGATCTGCTTTTAAGAGTGAGGCTTTGCAAGGACAATGCTCAGAGCAATGTATGCCCAAGCTTCCCCTCTCCCCACAGCTGTCTGGGAGCCCTCTGAGTGTCCCGTTGTGTCTGTATTGCAGAGTGGGTGGAGTTCACTCCCTACGAGGTGGGGCTGCTGAAGTACGGCGCGTTTGTTCGCACAGAGCACTTCGGAAGCGAGTTCTTCATGGGCCGCATGTTAAAAAAGCTCCCTGAATCCCGCATCTGCTACCTTCAAGGTGATGTACAGCAATTCCTGGCACAGAGGCACTTTGGAGGGGTGTAATGCTGTTAATCAGTGGGTAGATGGTTCTGTCCTAACATACTGAACATGGCCTGGTGGGAAATGGGAGTGGTAGTTTATCCAGAAGAATACAGTAGAAAAACCCACATCGTTTTTCAGTTTCTTTTCACTGTCTTGGTAGTTGTCTGTGTCTTAGAGATGGAATAGATGAAGATCCTTAATTCTTTCATTGTAAGTAGTAGCTCCCACTTCTTTGCTTATTATTCTGTTTCCTCTCCAAATGCACTCCAGCCTAAGTCCAATTGCGATAGTCAGATTTAACTTTACAATGACTGGTGATACTGTGGCACTCCGTTTTGTCAACAAAGCCACCAGTGCCCCTGAGGTGAGGTAGAGAGGGGTAATCCCAACAGAGAAAAGAGTGCACATTGGAGCTGGAGCCCACTGCATGTATGAGCCTTTACAAGCTGTGGTGTGAGATTTTGTCTTACAAACTGTGAAACAATTCAGGGTGTTTGAAAGAGTGATCAGAGTAAGTGAAGAAAAAGACAAGCTGGATAAAGAAAGATAGGAATGGAAATGATGTGTTTCTGGTGTATATGTTATCTGAATTCTTTATTTTGCCACTTGGGCAAGTGTGTCCTTTTTTTCCTCCTTTACTTGCCTCACATTCTCTGCCCTCTTTACCATGTGGCAGAGCCATGTAGTAGATTAGGCACAAAGCTGATGGTAGTATGACCTGAATCAATACATAGAAAGTTAAGAGGAATTTAACACTAAGGAAATTTGGAAATATTTGCATTAAGCCCATTAAAAATTAAGCCAGGAGGTCAAAAGAGAAGGAAAAGGGCATTTTCTTGTTAAAATGTGTTCTTGTGCTCACTAATTCATTTTACAGGTATGTGGAGCAGTATATTTTCTGTGAACCTTTTACAAATATGGGGCCTGTCCCACAGTTCAGAGGACTTCTGGAAGAGATGGACACAGGACAGAATAGATGAAGTTGGTGAGAAATTATTAAGAAAGAAATTATTAATTTTATAACTTTCATTTATGGCAATTTATTTTCCTGTGTGGCTTTTGACATCATCTTGTCAACTTTGCTGAGGCTGGCATCATAGGATCTTACTAAGAGATAGTGACATCCCCTCACACAGTATAGAGTAAGAGGAAGAGGGTAATCAGGGAAAAGCTGCTGTTATTACAACATTTACTAAATCTCTACTGGTTCCTTCAGAGGAAGTTTTAGAGGGGTCAGACGTTTCTCAGGAAGTGTTCTGGAATTACAATTCTCGCTTAGCCATACAGAACCAAGAACCAACAGCAAAGAACATGGTACTTTTTACTGCCTATGTGGAGAATAAACTTCAGTATCAACTGGTTAATCAGTTTCCTGGGTTTTTATTTTATTACTCAGTAAAGTAATTACTGCATTGGATTCATGCTGATACAAAGATAAATGAGGCCCAGAGGGTATTTTCTGAAGCAATACAGAAACCATTTTATGGCTGAATCACTTGATATGATAGTAACTATAATTACAGACATCCTGAAAAATAGAGAAATATAATGTGCAATCATGGAAACCACCAAGTCTCTCCTGCTGCACTGTCAGACTCTTGGGCAGATTATGATTTCTAGCAACCACACATTGTGCCATGTTTCTGCTTTTCACCCACATGTCATCTACCCACCCCCTAAACTACCCATAGTTTCTGAATATGAATGTATGCCCCAGGTTTTCCTGGGGTATTCTCACTCTGCTGATTAAGCATATGCTCATGTAGCATATGAATGAATATTGGGTAGCAGTTGTCACTGTTGCAATAGACCCCAGTGGCTGCTGTTGTTGCCCATCTGACTGAGCAGTAGCATATTCATCAGCCCTATTTTCTCCATGCTTGTGTCTGTTTCATGTTATCTTCCCATGAGGATGTTTAACTTCTGACAGAACACTTTCTGAATTGCCTAATTTCCTTAAGGTGTTCTTTTTCCAAGACAGAAGATGGCTTCTGATGAAGTGTCTTCAGGACAAAGCTTAAGACCATCAGCAGAGCTTTGTCCAGCAGCCATTCCTTTCCCTCAGAAGAGTTTGTGTGTGTTTAGTGACTCATCCCAGAAGAGCCCCTGAGAACTCCTTTGCACGGGGGCAGCCAGAAAGGAACAGAAGTTAACAAGCAGTTCACCAGTTTTTCTCCCCTCCTCTAGATGAAGACCCGGTGTTGCCCACAAGACCCCACGAGCTGAGGACTCGCATGTACACCCCCCCTGGCCCCCTGTCCAACGCCCTCCGGGGAGCACTGACCGACCGCTTCTCTGTCGCCCAGCACCACAATTTCCTGAAGGGCTACCAGCTGCACAACAACTACATGGAGAACGAGCACTTCTGTCGGTGGAAAGGTGACGGAGGCTAATATTTAACTGGCGTCGTTTTCAGGGAGTTTTGGGGTGGGGAATTTAGGAAAGAGGCCTGTCAGGCTTGGCAGGGGATAAAAATCCTGCCAAGAGAACATTTATTTTCTGATTAAAGAGAGGCCACTAAGGCTTCAGTGTTGTCAGGTATTGAAGACTTAATATTTATATTTGTTTGCTTCAGCTGAGACCTCTGCAGTTCAGACTGAGAGGGGCAGGTTTGAAGTTGACAGAACCAAACTTAAAGTGGCAGAGAGCAGAGTGAACATGGGAGAAAGCCTAATCTGGCAAGATTATACCTCTAACTTCAGATGCAACTGAAATATCCAAGAAAATATCACCCATAAGAGAAAACTGGAAAGGAATGGGGCTTTCTAGTCCAAAGAAGAGGGGACTGAGTGGGACACAGAAGTCCAAACATATAAAGGATTGAAAATATTTTGTTGTCCAAATCAATGACAGACAGAAAAAGAAACAATGACTGAAATGAAGCAAGGCAGATTGAGATTAATTATTAGACATAGCTTAGTGGCACTAACAAATGTGACATGTTAATGCAATATATTGCCTGGAAACTCAACACAGATTTTCAGAGCAGGAACTTAGCTGTTTTGCAGACCTTCTCATGCCTGTTTGTTGATCTAGTAGTGTGGCAATTAAATTAAACCAGGCCTCTGGAATGGTCAGTTCCACCTTACACTTCTTTTTCCAGTCAAAATACCCACACATCTATTCTTATTCAAAAAATATTTTCCTTTTAGACACTGTGTTAGACTCACGTCCCAACCAGCTGATGGAAAATCCTGATCAGCTGGGCATGATAGATGCTGGATTTTTCATCAATACCAGCAGTGCACCACTTTTAAGGCCGCAGAGGGAAGTGGATGTCATCATATATCTAAGTTACACTACTGGATCACATACATCGGTGAGGATGTTCTTGGTACCATGTGCTGTGTCTCCTTTTACTTGTAAATGCTCAGCCTGTAGCATCCAGAACTGCTGGTTTTATCAGCTTTCGGTTTATAACATCTGCATTTCCCTATATTTTTCACTGTAGTGATGAATTCTGTTCCTATTTCTTCCTGCCATTCCTGGACTCTTTCTTGCTGGTTTATGAACATGCTCAATTATTCAAGGGGGTGTCAGCATGGTCTTTACCAGAATGATGGGAGGAGCCTCTTCTGCTTTATTCTGAATAAACCAGGCCTCAAGATCATGCACAGGAATATTCATAAAGATGAGGAAGAGATTTTTTTCTGACTAAAATTAGAATATTAAAAGGGTTAAGTGGATATCCAAGCAGATAATTTCTGGGCTGATAGATAATATTCTACAAGTAAAATTCACAAGAGCCTTCCTGCAGAAAACCCACGTAATGGATATAAATTTAATATGTAGCTGTCTATAAGAGCTGGCAGAAAAGAGGTTTGGATCTTTTTATGTTTAGAAACTGAGGTTAGTTGAAAACTCACTGTTAAGCACTTTGGCCTTCCTAAGTAGAATTACATTTTGAGAACGAGAACAGCTGTGCTACTGCTAATAAGCTGTATGTTGGATGAGACAGATGTAATTAGGTTATATTTGAGCCTCATTCATTGTCTAGATAAAACTTATAAAAAAAGGCTGCTACAATTTTAAGTACTTTAGTAGAAACCTTGATAGTGTTCACTATTAGATGGGGCATATTAAATAACACAGTACATATTAGAACATGATTATTATTAAACATTTCAGGGTAAAGATATAGCATAGCCTAATGCCTCAGATTTTCTCAGTAAAATATTAATCTCAGTTTATACTGTGTCATAATGACTACACAGGCAGAGTTATAATTGCACATTCAAACTTAGCTTTGACATCTTTCTCCTAGCTTCCAAGCACATAAGATACCTTAAACACTTTCTTGCTATGATTTCCTTCTCTAGTTAATTCTATACAAAGTATTAAAACAGGCTCTTTCGTTTGCTGAAACTAATGCTTTAACCTAAACTTGTACAAATTACTTCACTTTTTAATAAGAATCTGTGTCCTGGGTGAATTCTTTAATCCTGAAATTGTGTTTACAGCTTGTGATTAGCAATGTGGTTACTATGGGTGTATGATTATATATAGAGTAACCCTTGATAAGAAGCAACTCACCCTATGGATCTGAGTCAGTAAACCTTAATAGTAGATGACAATTTGGGGCTTTTAGACAATGAAGTTAATTTCCAGTGCTGACCATTTTTGTGATCCTCCAGTCTCTAGATAAGGCATGTAAATACTACTCAGAGCAGAAAATCCCATTCCCAACAGTCTCTTTGACTGATGAAGATAAGAAAAATCTGAAGGAATGCTACATCTTCCAAGATTCAGATTTGCCAGGATGTCCAATTGTGATTTTTCTTCCCCTTGTGAATGATACCTTCCAAGAGTACAAAGCACCTGGTAAGTTACAAGTGGCAAAGCATTAAACAAAAGACACCACTGCTTCCCTGACTCAGACAGAGACTTCTTTGCTGCTGGCTGTCTTTGCTCCCTGGGTTCATGGGGGAGCACTTTGGGAGCACTTTAGCTAATTAAACTTGTTTTCCCCATCCCTGCCGAAGCCATTATGTTCACTCATGTCTTCATTGTGGCCCTAAGAGAACCTGTGTCTTCTGGATGGTGTTTACCTTCACCTCTGTCCCATTTGTTACCTGAAGTGGTCCTACCTAATTGCAAAAGCTTTTTTCCTGTGAAGGGTGTAGCTCTCTCAGATTATTTCCTGTTGCATATGTTGTCTATTGTTTGGCTATGTAATTTTACACTTGAGGAGCCATAGTGTCACATAGGAGTGGTGGGAGAGAAATAACCTGGTTTTCAGGCTGAACTCCTGCAATGTTAAGATCAATGTGTCTCGTTTTGGTACAGCTTTAGCCCAGGGATAATTTTACTGACTGTGCTGTGTTCAGGGCCTGTCACTCCTTTTTTGCCAGGCCACCTGCTTTGTTCTCCTGTTCTTTACTGCAGGTTACTAGGATGCATTTGCCCTGCTTCTTGGTAGCAGGGAGACTAAGCCCAAAATACTGCTGTTGTGGAATTTGAGTGATGCAAAAATCAGAAAGGCAGAAACGGATCCTGGTGGCAGGTGCCCTGGACCTTATTCACCATTGCAGGAACTCTCAGTTTCCATGTGTTTCTTTTGCTCCCTTCTCACTTAAACTCTATTCTGTTATTAGCAATTAATCTTCCTCAGCTGAGGTTCATAGAAATCCCAGCTGCCCAGGATAAGACCTGTAATGCATGGACAGTGGCTTTTGGAGTGCCCTTTCAGGCTGACATCCTTGCCTGATCCATGGCTTTAATGAGACAGATGTTTCTGAGTAAGCTGTAGATGAACACTGTGATGCCACCCCTCAGTTTTCCCTTGTGCCCTCCTTCCTTCAGACTCACAACGTTCTCTTGATCAGGGTGGTGATAAATGACCTGCGTTGTTTGCATTTAAACCCTGTGAATTTTCTTCAGGAGAAAAGTCCTGCTCTTTGACACTTCATGGACAGTTTGACACTGATTGAGATAAACGTCATGTCACAGAAATGACTCTTTCTCTCCAGGTGTGAAGCGCTGTTGCTCAGAGATGGAGGGAGGCCAGCTTGATTTGACCAGCTCCTGTTCCCCCTACTGCATGTTCTCTGTGAGATACACCGACGAGAACTACCGCAAGCTGCTGAATCTCAGCGAGTACAACATCCTCAACAACTCTCAGATGATTATGCAGGCCTTGCAGACAGCCATGCAAAGGAGAAGGCAGAAAATGTGCTGATTGCCCGTCCAGCTGCTCTTATCTTCTCAGAGGAGTTTTTCATACTCTAGGACTCAGAAGGGACATAGCTTTTTCAAAGACTGGCCACTCTGCACTACAGAAACTACCTCAGCTGGTGCAGTGGTTTGCTGGGTTTTTTCCATTCCCAAGAAGTGGTCTCTATAAGCAAAGACATTGTCTGGGAAATTTTTACTTATATTTTGTTCCATAAATTAAGGTTGTCTGTAGAACACTCTTTGCCTAAAATACTTGTTAGATTTTTTAAATAGTGTGATTTTAAGCCTAATTTATTATAGTATATGACATAAAGGAAAGTAATTTTTTACCACCATGGTGCTACAGTTATGCAACACAGCCAACACACCTACAGGCCATAAGAAGGGAGTATAAACTTCTGCTCCACAATTCTGCTTTGTGGAACACAAGGTGTGACCAGCCCAGGAAAGCAAAGAGATGCTGAGACACAACTGGAAGCTGGTATTGGATCTCTGGGTCAACTCTGTTTTGCAAGTTCCCCAAAGAGCAGCCACAGAGGCTGGAAATACAAAGAGGGACAAGTGTGTGCACACAAACAGCCCCACGATTCTCATCCACATCCTGGGCTCCCTTGGGCTGTGAATGAGTCACACATGATGGGAAGGAGCAACTTAGGAGGAAGTGGCATAAGACTTCTCACATAAAATGTTTCTTTTAAAGCAAAGGGTGTAATTTGGGCACATCAAAATTCCCTGTTGATTTATGTCAGTTTTAATTGGTTTGTACTGAGACAGTATATAAAACCTCAACACTTTAATTTGAAGCTCTCAAAATAAAAACACCCTGGATTCCCTGTTGAGTTACTTTTCATAATAAAATACCATTCTTAAGTTAAAAAGAAAAAGTACTTGAAAATATTTAATCGTCCAATAGACAATGAAAACTTTGCTATGTTACTCAGCGTAACAGTTTAGGTCATATGCATGTTAAAAAAATTCTTATTTATTTAGTTCTGCCTGTACCAATTGAGTAGGAGTCAGTAGCCTGAAAAAACTAAGACCATGCATGGGATCTAGCACAAAAACACCAACTGCATTTGTTGTGGGCTCGCATTTTTACACTTCCTTTTTCTTTTTATTGAAAGAGCCTTTTTTAAAAACTGTTTTGAACTGTGCTGAGGGTGAGCTGAAAAAATTGTAAATCCATAACAACTTTTGCATTCCAGGAGCAAGTCAAACTGAAAACACACTTTATTAATAAGTTTTGTGTCCTAAAGAGAGCTGGGAAATTTTTGAACAGAGTCTATTCAGTCAGAAAAAAGTCTATCGACTACATATTATAATGTGGGACTAAAATAAACCAGGGAAAATGCTTGGGTAAGTTGAAACATTTCATGTTAATATTTTACAAAACATCTTTGTTTTGAAACATAACTTCTTTTTAATAGACTGCCTACCTCGTCAGCCCAGGGAACCCAACCTGAAAATGACAGGGTTCATTCACGGCCAAATAACATGTTTGGCTTGTTACAAAATGACACTCTGAGGTTTTCATTTTAGCAAGAGCAATGACAAATTATCTTTACAAATTGGTTCACAATGACTTTTCCAACATTTTAGACATTTATTGTGTCAAAACAAAACTTAATTTTTTGTGCAACTGTAGCCTAATGTTGCCAGCCTAAAGATCACAGCATAAATACTAATGTTTGAAACTCGTTAGGTTCTGAACAGCTATGTACTTCCAAGGTGTTTTTTTTGGTTTTTTTGGTTTTTTTTTGGTTCTGTAGTAGTTTCACTAGTCATAGTCAGAAATATGATGCTGTGTGCTCTGGATATAATCCCGGGAGACTCCGTTTTTACCTGAAAACCCTGTTGTGCAAAAGTAAACACCGGTTTTAGCCACAAAAACCCTTGCCGCCTCCAGTTCTGAAGAAATGTTATTTACATGCAAAAATTTTGTGTATACAGTACAAGACAATAAAGGCTTGTTTGCAAAGTGAAAATTCTGCCTTGCACCACATATTCAGGCATTTTAGTAATATGCTTCAGGTTCACAGTGTGAACATTCCTTGTTCCTGGAAAACAAAACTGTTTTTATCTCTGCAAAGAGCATACAAATACTTCCTGTGAGCATTGTGGATAAGGGAATGTCTCAGATTGCAGGAGTACAGAGTGAGCCATGGGCCCTCCCTTGTGCAAGGGCTGTCTCTGATGTGGATTGCAAATGCTATCCATGAAAATGAGAGGTTTTTTGGCCGTTGGCACTGTGGGAGTGAAAGCCTCAGAGGCCCAGTCCTCGTGGACAGTCTGGTTAATAGTTTTGCTCTCCAAGGAGATGTCATAGTAAAGCTCTGTCTTTAAACATGACTGACAGATGCCAATGCTGCCAATTTTCTGTGACCTAATGAAAAATGCATTTCATCAAGCTACAGCACTGAGCTGGCACACAGAGGAAACAAATGCCATTTGTGTGGACACAACCCTTCATGGCATCACAAAATACTGTACCCTATGGCAAAAATTTATTCTACCAAGTTGGCTGTGATGACTGTTGATATTATTTTGTGTGAGAATGTGCAAAGGGGACCTATGTTGGCTGATGGCAATGTTTGACCAGTTCAAGCTCAAGAATGCTCAGGGAATGAGCATCTTTTTGCTCAGAGATGATGTACTGAGGGTGCTGGGAAGCCAAAAGAATCCCTTTCCCCAGAAAGTTTGATCTGTTACGATCTGTTAATGATGCAACAGTCTTTGGCTGCCTTTTCTAATCCTGTTCCAGTGAGCTGTGAGCCATGCCAGTTTCATGGCACAGGGGTCAGCTGTGTGTGGACAGGTACAGGTGTCCTGCCCCAGCAATGGTGTGTCACAGTTGTGCTGAGGACCGTGGGAAGGGCAGCTTGAGGTCAGAGCTGAGTTTTGCATCTGGCTGGCAGGTTTCATTGGCTCAGATACAGGCACTTAAATGCAGCTAGTTTGCAGCCAGAGTCAGTCTGAGCTAGAAAATGGTGCAGAAGTATTCATGGATGTGGAGCTAAGCTAAGGGAAGTCTTTGCTTCAGGACTCTACATCTAAACACAAAAATAATAATAAAAAGCCATAGGAAAGGGGAGGGAAGGAATACAATGATTTGAAGAGAGACCCAGCTTTTTGGACCTTGGCTGAGTAGATGTAAACCACCACATGAATGTGCCGTTCTGCATGCCTAAAACTGAGATTGTAGGGCTATATGGTTCAGAAAGCTTTAAACTGTTTTTTTTTTGCAATAACCAGGTTAGTCTGAGACCAGTAGTGTTCTCCCTCTTTTTTTTTTTTTTTTCATTAGCTGTTGTATTGTATCTGCTAAATTAAATTTATGTACTATTTCTTATTGCAGAGTATGTATTTGTGTAGGCTTTGAGGTCTTGCTAAGTTAGAAGTTCAGTGCTCAAGTAAGAAGGCATCCTTCTCTTTTCTTTAGTTTTAAACCTGCCTTTGGCCAGTAAAGAGCAAAGTGGCTCAAACACAATACTTCCACATGCTGTATAGGCAAAGGTATTTTTTCCTACTTATTTGACCACAGGATTCAGCTTCCTACCATAAGAAAATGGGAGGGGAGTAACTGGTTTTAAGAAACCAGTCAGAGGTGGGGCTCTGAGTCAGTTTATAAAATAGTTGCTCACCTCCATCTGGGACATTTGAACTATTGGTGTCTGTAGAAGCTGGGAGATGAGAGATTGCATTGCCACGGATAACACTGGACGTGTGTGAATGCTACCACAATGGACCAAGATGGCATTTTGTCTCAGGTAAGAAGGGTGCAGAGCAAAGGAAGGCATCTGGGATCTCAAGTGTTTGTGCTGCATGTAGTGCAAGATGAATACTACTTTCTTGACCTGCCATTGACTATAATGACTCTATGCAGGATGAAGAAAGTTAAGGCTTCAAGACCTCATTTAAAAGTTGTAGTAAACCACATGAAGAAAATGAAAACTACTTGGGAAATAGGAGCTTATTTACAAGGGGAGCATCTTGAATATTTAGGAGTTTTATTAATTTGAGAGACACCATATATGCAAATTTAGATTAAGTATTAAATAACACGGAGGTGTACTTCAAGGTGAAGGATTAATGACAGGGTGTGTTTATGGGAGACAAGTTTGCTGTTCCTTTAACAGCCAGGGCCCGGAGCTGCTTCCCCTCCCCGTGTGTCATGAAGGGCGGACCTTACCTGGCTGCTACGCCTCTGCTCGGGCTTAGTGGGGCAAGCGCAGCCCAGGCAGTGGCACCGGGCACCTCAGGAAAACCCCAGTTCCTGCCAAAGCTCTACAGCCAGCACTCACCATGGGCTCCCTGTCCCTGTGGCTCTGAAGTTCTCAGTACCCAAAGAGGGTTGTCTTTGAGAGAAATGATGGTTTTTCCAGGGATAACGTTGGCCCTTCTCGTTCCAGGAGCTGATCACTCAAACCTCTCTACAAGGAGACAGAGCTATGCAGCTGAATCCTGATGGGAAACTGTGGACTTCTCTTACAAAGGTACCACAAAGGAGAAATTCAAAAGGAAACTGTAAAGGGGACTTTCCTGCTGGGTGGAGGCTGGGTGAAATCAGGTAGGGTTCAGATCTGCCAAACAATTTAATTAGCTGCTGTAACCCGTTCAGTTCCCTCCATGAGACACTGTACCGCCTATCGCTTTGATCATTCCACTTACATGGTCTTGCTTCATGTTAAATTCCTAGTGTGGCTTCCTGTCCTTGGCACATGGGGAACAATCTCTGTTTAAACAAGACTAATATCTTTAAAAGATGGGTTTCAATAGGCTTTCTCTACACATCTTGCTGGCACAAGGACAAGTTTCCTGCCAGTGTAGATAGCAAGAGTGGGGAAATGCTGTCATTTATTCTCACAATAGTATGGCAGAATCTCAAAGTGGATTTTCAGCACCTGATTTCCTGAATTAACCCTTCTTCTAGCCTCTAGTAAAAACTAATACATTTCCAGAAGCCTTCAGACATGAAAAGATTTTTACCTCTTCTCTCTCGTTTGAGGCTATTTAGTAAAAATTAGGAACTCTCCCTTGTTCTGTTTTGTGATGAGTGCAGTTGCTGAGGAGCAGGTGTTGTGTTCACAGTTCAAGGAACAGCCAACCTTTTCTTGATTAGCTGAATGGAAAAGCCAAAGATGAGAAAATACACCCTGCAATACAAGTGTCTACACTTCACGGGTTGCAGCAGTTTCAGAAGAACACACCAAACGCCTCAAATATTTTAGGCAAAACTCACAAAGCTGACAGGATTTTGGTAATTTGTTATTTATAGTTCTGTGATGTCTAAACCAAGGCTCCTTGGTCATGACAGGGCACATCCACATGCCTGAGTATTTTGTTCAATCTGCACTGCCTTCTTGGCACATTGGGATCACCACAAAGCTGGCTCCAGGGGATCTGATCCATGAAACTGAGTTGAGTCCTTCCAGGAATTACCTTCTCCAAAGCCGGCCACTGGCAGCATCAGTTATTTGTTCTGTAATTACTGAGCACTTTCTGTACCTGCCTCATTTCTGTGCCTTTAGGAGTTAGGTTTTAGACATGAATTCAAGTGCCCTTGGTAGTCTGATGCACAGCTACCCTTGGGATCCTTAGCAGTGGTTTGACACCCTTGATTTGCACACCCAGTGACCTGCTGTGCAGCTGCACAGCACAAATATTCTTGGTGTCTTTTCCTAGAGCAGATTACTTGGTTACTTGGAGGCTGACTTTACCTTTTTCTTCATTAGCCTACTTGCTAACTGCCCCCAATCTCAACAACATGTATTCATTAGCCCAGGCCGCCTGCATGGATACATCCAGGTTAAACATGGACATATATTCCCTTAAGCCTATGAACACTGATGCACTTCACTTTTTATGAATGGTCATAATTAACACAGCACATGCCAAATTGTTCTGCTCAGACAGTCCAACTAAAAGTCTTGCTCTCCTTTCCTGCAGCACCCATGTCACACTTCTTTCTTAGTGGGTCTAATGAGGTCAGTGTCATGCTAATGCTGCTTCAGGGCTGGCAGTGGTCTTTTTTAGTCAGTGTGTGTGAAATCTTTACCTGTTCATGGCTCTGTAGTTGTGCTAAGTGCCTGATAGGTTTTTTGAAGCAAAATTTTCCTGCCGATTTATAATCCAGCATGTTGTGTCTTCCCCCCCCTCTCTATGATGGTAGAAATAATAAGTTATGTGGAAATTATTTATTTGTTTATTTTATGGTAAAGGGAGAGCAATATGAGATCAGAACAGCAATATGAGAGGCTAAGAAGTCATGGATGAGGTCAGGAACATGGGCTAATATGAAAGAGGGAAGCTGCAAGAAAAAACAAGAATTTCTTACTAGGTGTAAAACACTGTTTACACTTCTCAGGCAAAACAGTGCAAAGAGGCTCAAGATGTGAAGAGCTTACATACTTCAAAACTAGATAGAAGTTTTTCACGAGAAAAAGTTAGAGGTGACCTTAGCTCAAGAGGGCAGATATATCCCTGTAAGTGAAAAACTCAAGCATAGTAAGTAGCATGGTGGAAGTGCAAAGCAGCAATCTCTTTCTCAGATCTTAAAATCAGTTTGAGGATCAGAGGTCAGCCTTTAACTCTGCAGAGTACATTTAAAAGAGCAGGAGTATGAGAAAATCATATCTCATAGCCCAGGACATCAAATATATATAATGACTGGTTAGAAGGTAATCACCACAATAATAATTTTATCACTTGAAAAAGGTGTAAAGCATGTCTTCATTTTCTACTTTGGAAATTTAAAAAATAAACCTTCTCCTAAGCTGGAACTGGATCTTAGCACTTTGTGCAGCCAGATTTTAGATAAGAAACAAGTAAGTGCTCTAATAAGATAAAACCTCATATCATGCTACAGAATAAGTATTTCAGTCTAGTATTTGATTTAGATATTAGCAGGGGAAAAATGTATTTGCCATTTCATAATCAAACAGAAAATTCAACTAAATTGTTCCTGAGTTGGAACTCAGGAACTCCTGAGTTTATGTCTCTTGATCACTTCTGTTTTCTAAATATACTATCTAACTTTAGCATTCATTCCTTTCTTTTATATATTTGTTTTTTCCCCTGCAGGTAGAATCCTCTCTGTGTTACTTACTGACTGTAAGAGTCATAAGAGCAAGAAATATCCACCAGGCAGATGTCTGTAAGTATCTGCAGTGCTACAGAGGAGTTTATCAAGGTCTGTGTCACCTCTATGGGCTAATAGCAAGTCTTGCTCCAAGAAAAGATGCTTTCTAGATTTCTTCCATGGATGGAGAATGTTCTGTTGGTGTGCTGGTTCCAGTGAATGTAGAGTGTGTTGCTCTTTTTTTTGCATCAGCCCTTGTTCTATGCAGAGGTAACTCCATAAGGCCACAGCTGTGCTTATCACACATGTTTCTCTGTGTCCCCAAAAGGAGCAGTGAAAGCTCTGCAATCTATTGAAAGATTTCTCGTGTTTTCCTCTGGAGTATATTTATGTAAAAAAGAAGACAAAATTGTTGCCCTAATTGAGAAAATACTGAAAGACGAGAAGCCTTGTCTCAAATTTAGCTTGTATTCAACGTTTTCTCAGTGCTAAGTAATCTAAACTACTATACCCTCCCAATTCTCTGTGTGCCCTCATTCCCAGATAAAAGCTCATCAGGTGTTGTTATATTTTGTAGCTCCGCTGGCTTCTTTGGGCCTAGAACCAAAATGTAATAGAAGATTGTGTCTTCACTTAGGCAGAAATCAGAAAGCTTTTTCTTAATATTCTGTTTGGCTAAAAGAGAAGATACCACTTTGTTTCCTTAATGCTTGCTGCATTTGTCCTAGATTTTTTTATCCTTGCCTAAACTGATTGTTTGATGGCATAGAAGGCGACGAAACCCCTTCACATTTAATGTATTTACTATATTTCTAATCATATTTATTTAGAGAAGAGTCATGAACCCTTCCTTTTTCTCCATCCCTCCTACCTAAATTGTTTATGTTGAACAAATATGCCATTTTGTATCATAGTGTCTCTCTTTGAAAACAAAACTTCACATTGTTCAATTAATTCTTTCTCCTAGAGCAAATGCTCATTTTAGATGTGTTTGTGTTTTTAATACAGTGAGCCAGACTGATTGCTACGTGAGCCTGTGGCTGCCAACTGCTTCAAACGACAAATTTCAGACTAAAGCCATCAAGAATTGCAAAGATCCAGTCTGGAATGAAACCTTCTACTTCAGGATCCAGAGCCAGGTCAAGGTACTGAACCGAGACTTTTCTGGTAACTGACCAAGGGAGCTACTGAGAGATTTAATCCTTTTGCAAAGGGACACATGCAATTTTCTCAAGAGGCAAGGAAAGATGCAGAAAGATGTGAGAATAACTCACTTCCTCATGATGGTTTTCCATGCTGTGAAAGACGATTGTCTCTCTCAGCCATAGGCAGAATATGGCATTTGAAATGTCTGTGATTTCCTCTCATTCTACCTCATAGGTGCCGACATGGAGTTGATTTCCTTTCCACTTTCTTCCCTTCCTGTTCTTTTTCTGTATGTCCTCCCACTTCTCACAACAGCTGACTAAAACAATTGTCCCCAGGATCTCCTGTTTCGAATAAAACCTGACACATTTCTAAAGTCCTTTCCTTCCTTTCCCAGAATGTGCTGGAGCTAGCACTCTATGATAAGGATGTGGTTACTCAGGATGACCACCTCTTCACAGTGTACTTTGACATAGCCAAACTTTCCCTGGGAGAGGAAGTCTTCATGCACTTCAAGTGTGATTCACAGGTGAGGTCCAAAATAAGAAATGGAATAGCTCTGCAAGAATGTGTTTGTTAGCTTTTTTGTCTAAAATGTTATTTGTAAACAGTTTAAACTGTTTAAAATGTTATTTGTAAAATTTTGCCTTTTTTCCTCGTTATGTGTCGGCTGCCCAATCACATCAAAATAAGTTAGTTTTCACTCTGACGTGGGAAAACCTCTTCACATCTGGATCTGTAGGCACACTGAAGGGTTTGGTGTTGGCCACAGAGACTCACAAATTTCAGGTGTATTGGCAAAATTGTCACTTTGCTGAGCCTGCCCCATTGAGGGTTGAGGAGGGTGTCCATGACAGTACCTGGTGCTTTTGTCATAACATATTACTTAGCCTAATAATTAGGAAGTAAAAACTCTGTGAGCAGAACTAAATGTCAAACCAGACTAGTTGCTAATTATGGAATATGGCATGGGTGCTTCAATAAAGTCTAAGTCATGCCACCCAGCTTGGCAGCAAGAAATAATCCTATATTGAATGTCCAGAGAGACGGAAAGTTGTACATCTCATCTCCCAGTGTGTTCTATCTATCATGCTTCTTTGCCAGTTCCCTTCCAGTTTCCTGTGCATCTATTGTGCACCACTCAGTTGAGGAATTACTTTATCTTCACACTCCCAAGCTCCACACTGCACTTCACTGTCTTTAAATGCCTTATTTGAATATTTCATTCCTTGTAAAATACCAAAGGAGCAGTGTGCGGACTTCCACTAAGCTCTGGTGAAATTAAAACTTTGGCGAGTTGTAACCCAATTGATCACTTTGAGTAGTTACAGGTGCCATATCCAAGCCTTTTATCTTTGTCTTTGCACAGTTACACCATATTCAAGCCTTTGTAAACTTTTTTGTCCTATATTATTAACTTTTTTGTGTCTTTAATTCACAGGATAATTTGAGCTACTAAGTAGCCTACAGCATGATCTCACTTCGCTGTTCATCATTCCTTCTTGCCTCCACTTTTGTTTTCCTCTTGCCTGTGCTTTCTTTCCCCTGAGGATTATACTCTTTTTCACCACTTCACAGACCAGGACTTAATGTCAGATTTACCTCTGCCCCAAAGCCCTCAACTTCCTAACAGATATAGAGGTTTTCCTCTTCCACAGCTGCTTTGCATGTCATCATTTCTCTTCCTGACCCCAGAAGGCTTTGACTTTCCCCTTCAGCAGATCCCCTTTCTTTTTTCTGGCAGACACAGCATGAGATATCTCATCTCATCTCATCTCCTCCTAGCTCTGTCCCATGGGTCCCTGCAGAAGCAGGCAAGACAAACAATTTCTGTGTTAAAACTGCAGTGAAAGCCATCCACAAGCTTCCTATCAGTAGAGAATCTTGAGGCTCGAGGCACACAGATGTGAGGTGGTGTGTGCCTCTATTTTAAATGCTCTGCTGGTCACAAATAGTGCATGCATACCCAGATTGTGAGAATGAGAACCTGCATTATGAGAACTGCCTGTAAATTAGTACTGAAATAATTTTCCTTTCTTTTCCAGAGACAAGAGGAGTTGGAGGTGGGATTTGCCTTGGATAATATGTGAGTAAATATGAAATGCAACATTACCTGGAATAAAATAAACAGCAATTCAGAGGCATGAAATAGTCTAGTCTGACTGTTCAGAGTCCATCATTCCCAAGGAATCTGTGCAATGAGCTGTGTCAACAAATGGGTGAAAGCCAGGATGACCTCCCATGAACTTCAGGGAAACAGGGAGAACACCCTAAAACCTTTTCTTTGTCTAATGTAGTGAACATTATTTAAGACCAGAATGTTGTTATGCACTTGTGTTTGAGATAAACAAGAGGGTCCACCTCCTTTAAAACACAACATGGAATAATGCCCTGGATTTCTGATCCAGAGCCCTTATTTTTCCATCGTCCAACAAAGCGTGATTTTTGTAAAAAATGGATTCCATGAAACCATCCTTGGCCTCAGCTTGGGACTCAGCACAAAATCAATACGTGATTTGGCCCCAGAGCACCTTTGGCATTTTTTTTGCTGAGCTCCGGGACTGGATGAGCCAGTAGGATGACAATTGTGCCTTGACATAGTAGAGTGAGGAAACTTGTGCAACACGTCTCCTGGGACTTTTCTTTCAAATCCAATATGCAGGTAGAAAATATGCAAGAGGAAAATCAGGAGAAGGGTGGGGCTCATGAACTATACTGTAATTTTAATGAGTTATTGTAAATGAATTTTTCTTTCTGTTTCCTAGTTCAGGCCCTCCTGAAACCATCATTACTAATGGAGTGCTAGTGGTGAGTGTTATATTTCAACATCTTTCTTGTCCTGTTGCCACACTTGTTTCACTTGACTGACAGTCATCAGGACAACATAGCCCTTGACTGAGACAGCCAACACTGAAACATTGCCATTTCCCACTTCATCATGACACATCCTTGTGGATGGCACCTCTGGAGACACCGTGGCTGGAAGAGCATGGAGATCCCCCATCCCAGCACCCCTTTGCTGTTGCAAAGGAAACACCTGGAAGTGGTTTAGGTCTGAGACATCAGTGCAGCAGTGAATTCTTCCTTAGACATCACCCCTCCCAAATTCCCATATTGCCAGAGTGAGAGGGTTTGTCCTGTCCCATGCACATATCATTTCCCACATTCATAACTGTGCTTTTTACACAGAGACTTCCCATCCCTGACATTTTCTCATTTATCATCTTTGCTTGCTCATGAATTGTGTTTAAAACAATCCTCACATCTCTGGGAGCCTGAAGGTACTGCTTTTCACTTTGTTCTCATCTTCTCCCTTCTGCAAGCCCTGTTCATCCACACTGCACTCCTGCCTTGCCCTGGTTGTGTCCCATTTAGACTAGGAAACAGAATGTCATATTGGAAAATTCCCTGCCATGATGTATTTTACTGTTCACGTCTCTTACAGTCTCGCAAAATCTGCTGCTTAGAAATTCAGGTGATCGAGAAGAAGAAGAAAAAGGAGAAGAAATCAAGTAAGGTTATTTCTCCATCAGCTATTTTTAACTGATGTGCTAATATTATCAACACAATTGGCTTAATATAAGAATTAAAAGAAACCCAACAAATCAAAAACATGAAAACAGCCTTGTGATAGACTCTGCAAGAATTTTTATTACCAGTTTTGATGAGAAAACTAATCTGTGAGAAAACTAATCAGCTCTTTTGTCATTTCCTTAGAAAAAGAATTCTCCTTTAAAGTACAAGGCTCTTATGAAGGCACTCAGGACATTGTGCTGGGATCTAATCTGGTCTTCAGCTCCTCCTCTCCTGCCAAATTCCACTATGCCAGATACAAGCAGCCAACGCTGGATGTTACGCTACCAGGGAAGAAACGACCTCCCTCCTCAGTACGTTACAACTAAGCTTTAAAAAATAACAATGGCATGTAAAATATTAGACACCATAAATAGTAACATCAATTTCCCTCGTGGGTAGAGAGTAACATTCCTTACAATATAAACCTGGGTTTATTTGTATTTTTTCAGCACTCACGTGTGTATGATACAGGCTCTCCAAATGTGGAACTTCATTCCATTCCAAGTGGAAAAAACATGATTTTAGCAGAGGTGAGTGCCTGCTTTTTTTGGGAAAGGCTGAGAAACCTGTATGTGGAAGTCTGCATCCCCTGATGGTACTTTCTGACAATGAAAGCCTGCAGACAAAAATATCACAGCCTAACAGTGATTAGGCCAGGTTGTGCCTTGCTCTGTTTGAGCAGGTGTGGGGCATCTTGCTACTCCATCCTGATCTTACTTCACACTTAATGTTGAAGCTCTGCTCTTCCCTTTCTCACACACCAGCGGGGCACCTGAGGTAGCATCAGACTCCTGCTGATGCTGACGGTGCTTTACAAAGCACTTTTAGACTCATGGTTTAATAAAACCATGTAGAATGAAAGGATCACAACTGTTGAGGGGTATAAGCCATAGAAAGGAGGGAACAAACGCTGCTGTGTAGAATCATGGCTGCCTAAGAGGTACTGTTAGTAGAGATGGTTAAGGTATACATTATCATTACTCTGTAAACAGCATCCTCAGATGTTATGTTTACTAAAAACATTAAAAGTTATTGAACAACTTCCCTTTAAGTAAAACACTACAGTTAATTTGCATAGGCTGCTGGGTTATTTGAGCTCCTGATTATTCAGGGCTCCTGATTTGTACCCACATTGCTAGGATGGCACATAATAAAATCCTCAGACTGCAGGGAAGAAGCAGGTTGTCAGCACTCACATTGTTCTCATTCTTGCTTTCCAGGATAAAAGATTCGATTTATATGCAAGAGCAGAAGACTGGTAAGAGACTTGGCCACTCTTGGAGGTTAACTTTTACTTAGCTGAACTCATCTCACCTCTTTACTGGGGAGGAGGCACTCACAGTAAGACAATAGGTGGTGTGACCAGGTGATGTGGCATTCACATGAGCTGGAAGCAACTACATGTAGTGCAGTGTAGATAACCCATAATGAGACATGAATAATGAAAAAATATGCATAAAATATAAAAAGTAATATTACAAGTCAGTTATGCTACCCAGTGTTATGTTCAGCACAGTCTTTTACCTTTTCTTTAACACTGGGCAAGACAGTCGATCACCTGGCATTATTGATTATGAAGTAGGAAAAATTTCTGCCTAATTCAAGAAAATATGAGAGGCTTTTTCTATAGCTCTCAGTTCACTAAAATATGAGAGAATCCAGACAGCAGGTATCTCAGAAATTAGCTGCAGGAATGTCTTTCATTAGGTTTTATTTTGATAGCTGCTTAGAAATTTATCAGTCCTTTTTTTTATCCTTGTTTTATGCAGCATTGTATACTTGCTTGGGAGTGTAGGAAAGGGACCTCCTGTAGATGTAGTATTTTGTGGATCAGGTTCATTTTATTGCATTGGAAACTCTGAGCTTGTCCACCAGTAATAAAGTGGATATTCTTTTTCCTGATCTCTGCTTCAGCCCAGACCGCCTTGATGTGCGTTTAGGATTTGACCTCTGCATACAGGAGCAAGACTTTCTCTGCAAAAGGAAGAATTATGTTATTCCTGCTCTGAAGAAGGTTCTGCAGCTGGAGCAGGATCTGCTGGAGCATGAGGTCTGTAGGGAAAACATTTAAAACATCTCACCAGTGCTTAGCAGTGAGAACATAATGGCATTATACAACCTCTTTTTTTTCACAGTTAATTTTTTTTCTGATCTTTCCTCATCTTAAAATTTATGTATGCCTCCAATACTGCCCCATAGCTCTCAATTCACCTTGCTGTTTGTGTCCTTTGCAGCTGCTATGCTGAGTTTAACCCTTTTCCTGCTACAGCTTCCTTGGAGGCCAGACCAGATATTCCTTATATAGGAATGGCTTTTTCCACACTCTTTACCCTATGGTTGTTATCCTTGTTGATAGTCCCTCTCTTCGACCTGTGAGATTTCTTTTTAATTCCTACTTTTTCAGCTGATTTTTTTCTCTCTTACTGTGTTTTTTGGTTTGAATTAAGGCGCTTTTATTTGTTTCACACCAAACATCTATGTTGAACACAGTGGAGACAAGTGTTAGATATCTAAGCAAAAATGGTCATTGCTTCTATTCCTGTTCTCCTTTATGAAATAAATGGTAGGTTATATTTCCATAGAAATAATTTAGAAAGAAGTGTGTGCCTGGGCACATGTGCTGCTATCAGGCTTTGTGTATCAGAGGTCTCTGCTGAGAGCCACGGTCAGGTGCAGCTGCTGTGTGACACCGGCCCTTTCTGTCCCTGTGTCACACAGACCCCGGTGGTGGCCATCATGACCACGGGAGGAGGGATGAGATCCTTGACTGCACTCTATGGCAGCCTGAGGGGGCTCAAGAAGCTCAGTGTCTTGGACTGTGCCACCTACCTGACTGGCTTGTCTGGTACTACATGGTGAGTGGGACTGGGCAGCCTCGGCTGGAGGCACCCTGGTGACACCAAAGTGCTGAAGGAGGCTGGGGCTGATGTACAGTAGTTCACCTATCATAACTTCTCAGCAGTTCTACTTCTTCTTGATCTTCTTCCAAAATTGACAGAATAAAGACTTTTCATGGGGGAAAGTTGCATAATTTGCAACAACATGAACACAAATGTTTTTCCAAGAATGGTTTATGGAAAATTGTTCAAGCTGCTTTGAGAGGGGTAATGACTGTGACTTCAAAGGGAACATGACAGTTTCATAAGGAACAGGAAGACAGGGAACCTTAATTTCAAATCAAGAATTTAAAACAAAAACATAAAATGTAGCTCTTGCCTAACTAAAACCTTGGTGTGCTTTTTTTCCCTCTTCAATACGTATTTCCTCTTTCTAGGACCATGTCAAACTTGTACAGAGATGCTGAGTGGTCACGAAAGGATCTCGACAAGCAAATCAGTGAGGCTCGAAAACATATGACTAAATGCAAAATAAATTCCTTTTCCTTGGAATATTTGAAGTATTACAAAAAGCAGCTGTGCCAACGGAAAAGAGAGGGCCGCAAAACGTCTTTTATAGATCTCTGGGGGCTTGTCCTGGAATCTTTTTTGCATGATGGGGTACAGTATAACATAAAGCAGCATTTACAGTGGTTTCCTTTTTTTGAAAATTTATTTCTGGAGAAGATATTTTTCTGTTGGCTCTGAGAAAAGCAGTTTGTTACAAGATTGTGCAAGCAAATGCACAGCCATTTCCAAAACATTTGGTGCCAGCCTTGTATATACTCATCCATGGTGGAAATCAGCATTCTTGCTTGTGAAATTTTGAATATGTTTTTCTGAGAAAACTCCGAGACTAACATTCTGAAACAGTATTACAGTTTAAAAATTGTTTTTCATATTCTGCAAGTTGCTTGTTTAGAAATAACAAAATTGCAAACATTATGCATGCCCATGAGAGGTGTTAACAAAAGCACCTGCAGACTTTTGAAAGGTATGAGGTCTTCCATAAAGCTGCAGCATAGTGCAGTAACATGTTTTATATCAAAAGTATTTCTTTCTGCCCTGTATTATTTCTTTCTATTTTCATCTTAATGCATCATCAAATAATCTGGCACCAGATTGGATGGCTGCAGGTATTTCAATATCAGAACACTAATGGGAATTTTGAAAAATACGGAACATTTCAGAAGATAAACAGAGCACACCTTATACATTAGAGGCAGGAATTTTTCTGCCCTGCAAGCTTAGATGCAGACAAAACTTTTCCCATGCTAATTTTTGTCTCAATGTCACCATATTTCTGGAATCACAGAAAGACAACCACAGACTCTCTGATCAGCAACGGGCCATTGATCGTGGTCAGAACCCACTTCCTATCTACACCGCAGTCAATGTCAAGAACAACTACAGCACTCTGGATTTCAAAGGTAATTGACTTCTGAGAGTCACTTGTCTTTACATGTAAGGTAGTAAATTGTGGAACGGTCTTTTTAGACAGCCTAAAAACCCCCTCTTATTTGAAGACCAGAATCTCAGCTGATGTGTATTCATATGATAGCCTTGTGGTCAGGTAAGAGTTTGACTGTCTATGCAACAGACTCAAAAATATTCCAAAGCCTTTCCATGTTTATGAGTTTTCATTTGTAGCATGCTTATAACTCATTGCTATTGGTCTGAAATATTAGACTCAAAAATTATTTTGAGGGCTGTAATAAAACGTTGTTCTCTTCTTTGGGTCCTTTTTTACAGAATGGGTGGAGTTCACCCCATATGAGGTGGGATTGCAAAAGTACGGAGTTTTTGTTCGCACTGAGGATTTTGGCAGTGAGTTCTTCATGGGACGATTGATGAAGAAGGTCCCTGAATCCAGGATCTGCTTCTTGGAAGGTAAGCTATTAAAAACAACAAATGATTTTATAGCTGGATTTGTTTTCATTTTTTGTTTTGGTTTTGTTTGTTTGTTTGTTTTGGGGGTTTTTGTGGTTTTGTTTGTTTGTTTGTTTGTTTTAATAAGAGCTATATAAACTACAAGTAACAAAGTATTGATGCAGGACTAACATGACAGTTTCACCAGAGAGGATAAATATCTCTTTGCTGAATTAATACTTACTATAATGGATTCAGTTTGCAGTAAAGAAGAAAATTCAAAGGGACCATCAAATAGTTATTTACCCTTTTAAACCTAGTTTTGAATTAAAATACAGTATGACTTCCAGCACAACAATAAAATTGAGGTCCATGGGAATCCATGGTTGAGCTCATGCTACCCCAGAAGGGTGAACTTCTGAGCCTATCGCCTGTCTCACAGGTAGTCAGTATTTTGTATGCTCCCTAAAAACATTTTACATGAGCCTCCATGCTGATTCTCCACTGCATCAGTGTGTGTTTGAGCATGCCATGCTCCACAGAGTCCTAGGCCACATGTCACTGGCTCCAGTTTCACACTGCCTGGACAAGGCTGGGGGGAAAACACCACAGACATCCTCAAAACATTTTTGCTGTTGACCAAAGCGGAGCGTGGATATGTTTTTCTGACAATGAGACAAGCTGTCAGCTTGTGACTGTTTTCACATGCAAACTTCTCTTTGACTGGCCACTCCACTGAGCAGGAAGGAGACACTGTACTATTTTAGCCTCAGTCTGTGCTGGATTGTCACACATTTGCACTTCCTGAGTGAAAAAACAGTGAGAACTTGCGTCCTAATGGCTAAATTAGGAAATTTTCAAAGAAATTGCTTTTCAAATTCCAGATCCAAAGAAATTGCTTTTCAAGCTCAAAAATTCATGATCAAAACTGATCCCTTGGTGTATTAACAGGCTTATTCTCAAAAAGGGAATCCTACAAAAGCAGAGGCTGTAAGATTATGTTGTAGTTATGCCCTTATCAATATAACTCCATATCAAATCTCTTGGATTGCGAACTTTCATCCTTTCTTTTTATACAAGCTTCATGATATACTTGGGGTTTTTCCTAAAAATACAGATTCAATATTAATTCACAAAGATCTCCATCCCTAAGTACCATAAGACAAAAACCGGATACCAAAAATAAGGTTTAAAAACCAGCAGCCAAATAAAGATGACACATCGTGCTTTTAAAACAAAATAACGAAAAACAAACTTCACAACTTTCATTTCATCATAACAGTTTGAGATTCATAGTATGTGAATGTTTGAGTTAGAAAGCTCTTTTCTTTTACAGGCGTGTGGAGTAGTTTATTTTCATTCAATGTGTTATATATCTGGAATTTGTCCCATTCATCAGAAGATTTCTGGCACAGGTGGACCCGGGACCAAATTGACAATATAGGTAAATGACCATACTTCTTTTTCACTGTGTATTTATTGTAACATGGATTTATATGTCTCATACTGCAAAGCAAAAATGAATAATTTAAAAATCTCTGGTTCTGTGATCTCTCAGGGGTCAACACTGATGTTGATAAGTGATTGAAATGTTCAGAAGTAGTAAGATTGATCTATAAATTATTAATAAAGCAAAATTTTTTTGACTGCTTCAAGTGAGAGCTACAGTAATACAAAGAAGCACAGGAGCTGTCCTTTTCCAAAGCCTGCATTCAGTCTGTTCCGCAAATGTGTGTATGTCTGGAGCAGACTTTTATTGCTGTTTGAAGCTGTATCCTGGGGATTTTTATTCAATCTCAGACTGTGTAAGGAAATGGTATTTGTCTAGTAAGTGTAGCTTCTTATTTTATGTTTTGTTTGGTCACTTATGCTTGTTGGCCCTTTTGAAAAGAGAAAGCATGGGGGTTTGTTAGTTATGTTGACTCCTTGAGGGCTGCCCCTGCCCTGGGCAGGTGGAATTTCAGAGCTTTTTCCCGGCAGAGGAGGAGCCACCGCTGCCCGTGAAGCCGCAGGAGCTGCGGACGCGGCTGTTCACGCCGCCCGGGCCCCTGGGCAGCGCCCTGCGCGCCGCCCTCACCGACCGCGCCTGCATCGCCCAGGAGCACAACTTCCTCCGGGGCTTCCAGGTGCACAACGACTACCTGGAGAACGCGCACTTCCGCAGGTGGAAAGGTAACAGGAGGCTGTGGGGCTGGGGAGAGAATAGACAAACTGAACAAAACAAACCCCCACACTTGATATTAAACCCGTTCTCTGAGGTTGGAGGGAGGTTTGGACAGAATCTCTATTAGATCAATCCATGATTGATCGTGCTCCAGGACGTAGCATGGCAGGGTGTTGAGCTACCTGTCAGTGGTTTGCTGGTGGCACTCACCTCTGCAGGCTGAGCCACCAGGTCCTTCCTCTCGTCAAAGACTCACTTGGTGGGGAGGCACGGTGAACCCCCTTCAAGAATGTGGTTACTGCAGGTCCAAAACTGCACAGGACTGGAGCGGAGCGGGCAGGAGGGAAGGGATATGGCAAATTTCCCTTCCCCAAAGACTGTAACCAGTTAAGGCTCTGTGGACATGGTGTAAGGGTGGAAAAACAGGCCAACAAGTTTTGCAGGATTGCATTACAGCAAGAATTTATTTTTTTTCTTTCAGATACTGTGTTAGACACATTTCCCAACCAGCTGACACAATCGGATGAATTCCTGTCTCTGGTAGATACTGGATTTTTCATCAATACAAGCGTCATGCCACTTTTAAAACCAGAGAGAAAGGTGGATGTCATCCTGCATTTAAATTACAGTGCAGGATCCCAGATACTGGTGAGAGTAATTGAAAAAGTCTTTATTTCTTCCTCAATATGTGTATACCTATAATTTTTTAGCACTTAAATGTTTTTTATATTGGTCCTAACTTTAGCATTTCTAGCTTCATTATGAAGTGTGATACAGCTTTTATAGGCTGCACGTAGTCTTGTTTGTTTTCTTGTATGATAAACTCTATTGTGCTAAACTCAGAAAAAAAAAAAAGAAAAAAAACCCCAAAAACCAAACCAAACAAACAAACAAACAAAAAACCAAACCAACAACAAAAACCTTCTTCCAGTGACATAGTGCTTTTGATTAGGGGCTAAGAGCTTTTGCACAAGCAACTTAGAAAATGTCTACTTCATTACTGGACTCCAAGAAATCCTGAGCCTTAAAATCCTATTTTAAATCTTCGTGCTGTTCTGTTCCATGATCCAGGCTTTAGACCAGACCTGCAAGTACTGCTCTGAGCAGGGAATAGTTTTTCCCAAGGTGGACTTGAGTGAAGAAGACAGGAAAAAGCTGAAGGAATGTTACCTCTTTGATGGTGCTGAGACTCCAGGAGCACCAGTACTGCTATTTTTCCCACTGGTTAATGATACCTTCCAAAACTACAAAGCACCAGGCAAGTACACAAACACGTTGGAATGAAGGTTTACATTGTGGACAGTCTATTAAAAGGAATATATTTAATACTCCAACTCTTGAACTTCTCTGTTGACTCTTTTCAGTACATCAAATGTTTCTGTTGCTTAAGGTTAATTTTTTTAACCATGTGAGATTTGAGGCCAGGGTTGTGATATTTCAATCCCTAAGCTAGTTATCTTGCAGGTAATTAGTTTTCAGGTAACTTTGATGTATCTACTGATGTGTACATCCATAGATCCATATTGTAGGTGCCTTCAGGTACAGATAAGAACTACAGTGCAGACCCATGTAAGAATAATCACTCTTTTTTCACCCCTCATCCTGTGAAGCCCCTGGTATGCACTTGAGACAGGGACTGAGCTGTCAATTTGAATAAAAATTATCTGTTGTTTTTGGTTTTTCTTTTAAATAAAGCCAAACTAGTAATTTACACTGTGAACTCTGTCTGTGGTGAGACCACTCCTTTCCTTCTTCTGTTAAGAGTTTGTTTGTTTATGACCAGAGTGATTTCTCTCCGTAGTGATTTCTCACCCTTTCCTCCTAGGTCAGAAGCGCTCAGAGTCAGAGATGGAAGACGGCAAAGTTGATCTCTACGGCTGCTGTTCCCCGTATTCCACATATTCCCTCCAATACACTGAGAAGGCGTACGACCGCCTGGTTCAGCTGGGTGAATACAACATCCTCAACAACGAACACCTCATTGTACAGGCCTTGCGCACAGCCGTGGCACGGAAAAGGCAGATAAAGAAATAGTGTCAGACAAGAGAGGGTGCTTTTAAGTCCCTCGACCTGCTGAGAGACTGAAGGTCTCTTACTATTAGCCAGCAGACTTCAAAACATTCCTGCTCAATCCCACTAAATGGTAATCTCAGGTGAAGAAAAAAGACTGAAGAAAAACTTTTTCTCCAAAGAATTTCACTGCAGCAAATCGCTGCAATTCAGTTACAACAATGGAGTATGAATCATTGTATGGTACAGATGATAGAAAGCCATAAAGAAGAAGGTGCTAAAATGATAATAAACATGGTGCTTGTTGTCCTGAGAAAGAGCTTTAAGTGTTTAAGCCTAACGTCTTCAGGGCAGACCACATTAAAAGCATATTTTATTAACTTGGCTTGTGTTTTCATTTGCAAGGTGGTGCTGAGACAAGCAGCAACCTTTGGGACAAGATTTGTGACTGTGATCATGGCACACTGCATGCACACTGCTGTACAGAGAATAGCATTGTGGAAAGGGTCCTGGGGGTCTGTGGCAAGTTGGATATGAGCCAGCAGTGCCCTGGCAGCCATGAGGGCCAAACTTGTCCTGGGATGCATCAGGCACAGCATGGCCAGCCGGGCAGGGGAGGGGATTGTCCTGCTCTGCTCTGCTCTGTTCTGCACTGGGGTGACCTCACCTTGAGTCCTCTTTGTGGTTTTGCATGCTACAATGTGACCAGAAAGATATTAAGTGGTTAGAGAGCGTCCAAACAATGGTATTGAAGACCATGGGAAGCCGAATGAGGAGTGGCTGAAGGAAACCTTATCGCAGTCTGTGTTGTAAAGGTCTTGTTGGTTTGTCAGATTTTGGGTTGGTTTTTTGGTAGGTTGGATGGTTTTTTGTGGGTTTGTGGGTTTTGGGATTTTTTTTTTTGCTGTGGTGCTTTTAGAAGGTTAGGTTGAAAGGTTAAACTTAGGCTGAGTTGAGTTTCTCAGTGTACATTAACAGCAGACTATTTGTGGCCTACTGCAACCACCTATGGTAACATTTAAAATTCCTTGGCATGCAGAAGATACAGACTGGAATACAAAATGCTGTGCTTGATGCATCCCAGCCTACCAATGCACACTGCTGGCCCACACTGAGCCTGCTGCTGAGCAGCACCCCAGGTCCCTGTTCTGCAGGGCTGCTCTCCAGCCACTCCTCTCCCAGTTTGTACTTGTCTCTGGAGTGTCTCGTGTCTTCCTGTGTAGCAGGGTGGGCTGCTGCTGGGGGGGGCTCTGTGGCTGCCAGCTGCATTTCAAGGCTAACCTGGAGGATTTTATCTCTGCTTTCTAAATAAGTAGATAAAGATATTCACAGTGTGCCTGGCTGAGTCATGTCACTCCTAAGCTTTAAACAGCATCATACATCTGGCAGAGGGAGCGGGACGCAGTGTTTCTGCAATGACAGGCCAGCCCAGTACAATAGTGCTCTGTGCACATCTCAGTTTTAGAATAGAGAGGAGAAGTGTGAGTGACAGGGAGGGGTGCCTGTGAAATGCCTGCCTTGTTCCTACAAGGGAGCTCTCTGGACATAGTCATGCTTTATTTCTGTACTGCTAAAAATCTGTAGCTTTAATAGTGTGATTTGTGCAGGGTAGACTCTTGGAAGATGTTTTTATAGCTTGTGAACAGATTCTGTCTCTCCGCACCTATCCTTTGCACCTATCCTTCCAGAATTAAAGTCTGAGAATTGGTGTTGTAGTGAGGCTGGACTGATATTCTCATGACAAGTTCACTTTCTTCGCACAGTAAGTGTGCACATCTCAAGTGATGGCTCTTACAGCTACAAGCAGGACAGATATAATTTCCTTACAGTGTATCACTAATGCTTCCAGCTCCAGCCATTCACTAGCCAGTGGGGAGCTGGATATATCATATGTGGTTCTGTGCTTGCCTTTTCTTCTAGGATGCCCATCAAATGGATAGGCTTTTTGAATCCACTGTGGTCATTTAAAAAATGTCTCATTTTAGACATTTTCTGACAGGTCTTACTCAAGATTTCAACAAGTTTGAGGGAGGCTTTTTTGCACCTTTTGCATGTGAAACCTGAAGAGGAAGTTCATCAGGGAGTGCAATAAATAAGTCTGTAAGGTCCTAGGAGAGGTGAAGAAGGCTTGCAAAGTTGTTGGATGGTAAAGCTAAACCTGGAGGGATATCTAATTTGATTGCATCTTTTGCCTTTGCAATACTTGTTTGCAAGTACATAATAAGCCTTTAGCAAAATACTGAGGGACAGTTTTCTGGGCTTTCCCCCTCTTGGTTGCTAAATGGTCTAACCAGTTTGCACTTCTTTAATAAGTCCGTTTTGTAACACTGTACAGAGATATTAAATTGTTTAACTCTGGTAAATTGCCACTAGGCTGTGGAAGAACAAGTAAAATACCAAATGAGCTTTATATTATACTAGATTATTGATCTGATTTCTCTCCATGGCTTATAAAAATCAGAAGTGCCATCAGATCATGTTGTCAGACTTCTTCGATGTTAGACTGTTACCTGCCATGCAGTTACTGAAATGTCAGTCTTGATCATCTGACCAAAGTCTATCTTGAAGAAAAATGATCCCTCTTCTATTATAGGTATCAGGAATGGTGAAGTCACCATATTTCTTGGAGTTATGTTGTGGTCAGTGATCATCTTCCAGCAATGGATATGCACTTCGTTTCCAGCCTCATTTATTTTGGCCAGACCCCAGATGATAGCACATTACATCTTTTCCTATTACCTTAAAATCTCTTTTCCATGCAATTACCTTGCCTTGCCATTTTGCTATGCCTTACACATTTCTGAGAGAACAGCCTGTAATTGCTTTGACATCCTTTGCAGCCTTATTGCAGTCTGGTCACTTAAAGACAGCTTCAGTAAGCTGCCTTGTAAGATCAATGCATTCATAGGACAGCACATGTTTTGGTCCCACAGTGGCATCACCTCCATAACATACCTAAAATAAGGAAATTAAAGGGGAATTTCTGTGCATAGTCCAAATATAAGTAAGATTTTTGCAAAGTTTAATAAACAAAGAGAAAGAAAATGAAAAGAAGAAAAAGAAGAAAAAGAAAAACACACATATCTCTTTATTATTAATATCAAATTTCAACAGCTTTCCTATCATTTTTCCCTGTTCTTTAATTTTCCAGCTATGTAAGGTTCTTAAGCTATTTATTGACCATATGGCTAGGCCATATTCAGTTCACATGCAAGGGAGGTAGGTCTCTTACTTCTGCCTTCATGCAAAATGTTTCAGACATTAATTTTTACTCCAAATCTCCCATGGTATTTTTATATACACATGCATGCACACTCACACATATATATGGGATTTAATTGGGTGGAACCATCTACTGTCCAGACAGTAAATTGTACTAGTTAATTATTGTCCTAAGGCCAACTAATTACACATCAACAATCTTTTTTTTGGCAAAACACTCCCTTGTATGGTGGAGTGCAGTTTTCAGTGTATAATTGCTTTGTATGCTGAAAGTTATATATAATATAAACATGCATACAGTAACAATTGCTGTACAAAATGTATGAAGCATAAACGTAAAGGATGTATGCAACTTGACACCAACTCTTCATTTAACACAGGTATTTCTATCAACTGCTTCAGGGATGATGGAGCATTTGGCATGCATGACTACCATCCCACATTTTGAGGAATAGCAAGAGAACTCAGAGTGGTAATATATGATAATTGACTTTTTAATTAGTCAGATATTGTGTTCATTAGGGCAATGGCAGCCAGGGTGAAAAAACTACTGGCACATTACTACTTCCTCCTTGCTACTTTTTAAATTTGGCACAATATTCACATTCCTTCTGTAGTTCTGCAGTATACCAAGAATTAAAATAGCTGAGGCATAGATAGTCAAGAATCCTAGACTATGTTTTAGAAACTAATTTGTAAGAATGATCTCTGTTCTGTCTTACTACATATTGTATGACTATGTGGTTGTTTTCATTATTCATTGATGAAACATCTTTTTGAACATAGAATACCACTGTTTTATTATCATTCCTGATTTACCTGCAAAATTAGTAATTATTTTGCTTTTTATCTGAAGTAATAAGTCCAAAACTTTGATAGAATTTTGCTTTCTCTTCACAAACATTTCCTCTATATTTGCACACATGAGCTTATTATTGCCTTTGACTTGTGGGAATGCAGCAAATAATTCATTTTCCTTTCATGTCATATCTGTACAATGTGATTTAACTGAGCGGGTTTTAGTTGTTTCATCACGTAGGGTCAAAATATCTAATCCATGTGAGAGTTTATGCAAGAGCTATTTAGACAGGTTTCCACATGCTTTAGTAACGTGTGGCTCCCTTACATTTGTTATCATGGATATTCAGCAATGTTTGCCATTAAGAATTTGTTCTTCTTTAATCTATGTTTTCTTGACCTGACCTAGGAGTCATGCGTGACTTTGATGTCTGTGGGTTTTAGCACAGTATAATGTTGCAATGGTGATTTAATTTAGCATGTAATAGGATGTACTTACATAGTTGCCTATCTCGATCTCCTGGATAATGTTTCTTTCCTTACGCATTTCTGAAACACTTCCTTAAGATGTTTTGCAATGGTTTCTTTAAAGTCTTTCCATACAGAGCTGTCGACATAGTTTAATCTTTGTGATCAACCCTTTTGTGAGTAAGTGGCCACACTAGATTCCTGCACAGGTTTGTATTTTATTCAGCTGGAGCATGTGGAATGATGGTGAGACTCTTTTGCTTACCAGTCCCAAATTCTCCCATACTTGGCTCCACAGAGAACTGTGAAGCCTTTTGGAGTCCCCGAGAAATGTCACTGTTTTGTTAACACCCATGTGAAGTCGTGTGTAGCATCACTGAGACCCCATCCTGTGGGCAGCTGGCACGAGGCACATGTGATAGCTCAGATGGAACAAAGGGCAGCTTTGACTCCCAGCAGAGCCTGGGTTTGTTAAGCACTGCTTACATGACCTACCAGGTGCCCTGGAAAGGCTATCACGCCACCTTCCCTGTGACAACATGCTGTATTTGGGGCAAGAGTGGCTGCCATGCGCACCAGCTCGGATTGAGCAAGGAGTGAACAGCACGCAAGGGAGATGCTGGATGCAAGAGCTGCAACAGCCAAGCCTTTCTCATACAGGGAAGAGACACAAGGAATTTCGGCACTGCAGGATGAGCTGGAGTGAGTACATCACCTAACCCTGTGCATCCTTTTCCTCTTCAGCTGGTAAATGGGATGGGAAATGCCCACAGTGGCTGGCAGCCCTTCCTCATCTGGGTATGCTTTCCCTAAGGATGTCCTCTTCCCATAGCTTTTGTTTTCTCACCAGGGCTTTCATACCAGAGACATCTGCATCAGATGTGGGCTGTGGTCTCATAATGCACTGTTTTATTATCTTTTGTAACATAGAAAATGACAGAAAAATTAGGAAATTCACTATACCAAATCCTGAGGCATTGCCATGTTGAGAAAAGCAGTCTCCTATGTGTGCTGAAGCACACTGGCTATACATCTCCTGGCTGGAAAGGAATGCACTCAGAAAGGTGCTGTGGCCACTCTTACACTGAAAACATAAAAGAAACCCTGCTTAACAATGAGGAAGGCTTGGAGGAACTGCCACAGTCAAGGCTGAGCCTGTCACCTGCATTTGGGTCCCCTTGATCTTGTCTGCAGCTCTCAAATAACTGTTCTCATGGGAAATGGCATTTTTCTCTCTATAATCAGGAAATACACTCTGGTAACCAACAGATTTATGTATCTCTTAGTTTTTGTAATGTACTTTATCCCTTGGAGCTAACTGCAGTGAACACTGGAAATTTAAAGCTGTTGATAGCCCATGATGTCACATATGTTAGACAAGGATAGTAAACTCAAAGGCATACCTCTCCAGCACTTGCTGATTTTATTAAGATAGCAAGATACCATTAACCTACTACAGCTGAAAAGATTTACAGGCCAGTTATTTCTGATATAAGTTGCTTTAGCAGCCCCAACACCTTTTAGTGTTTGATGGGATACTACAGTGACACTGGCAGGGTTTGCTTTACAAAGGAAGACTAATTTAAGAAATTTATATATAAGATCCATAATAAAGAGGTATTTGTGCATATGCACAGGTCTTCTATGAGTCAAATCAGAAGAGAAATTATGTTCTGTGAAAGAATAAACAGACCAAATAACCCTGAAAATATGAGGTACTGTCACTATTTGTCCAAGACATTAGGTCCTTCTTGGAAAGTTTCTGAAATATTTTATGAATATACATTTTTGTCTGAGTAAAGTTAGCATATATGTAACAACAAATATTTATACTCCCTATTTGTCATGGGAAAGGGCATACAGAGACCTTTTAAAAGGAAGTTAATATTCCTCATTGATAAAAAAACTTCTTTTTCTGCTGATTTTACCTTATGGTCCAAATTTTATCAAACCATTTCATTTTTCTATCCTAAATGCCTTCATGGTTTAGTGGTAGACTTGGCAGTGTTAGATTAACAGTTGGTCTCAATGGTCTTAGAGGTCTTTTCCAACCTAAAAGCTTCTGTTAATCTGTATTTGAATTACAGGGTATACATAAATATGTTTATGTATACATTTCTCATTATGACATATATATTTATCTTGTTCAAGTAAAGTCCATATGGATCACCAGAACCTACTATGTGGATCAGGCACAGTTTCACAATCATTGCCATATTAAAGCCTGATTCTTGGGATAGTCAGCATTGCTTTCATGGGGATTGTTATGATCTCTTGATTTCTGACTTGGTCTTGAACATTTTTGCTTTTATTCAGATGGGCCACAATGTAATAATACTTTTAATGCCTGAAGCATCACACTGATCTACATTAGTTGCATTTATCTGTATCCCTGATTAGAACATGGCTGTTTCTAGTAAAGATAGTAATCAGGAATAAACCAGAAGGGCCTTCAGTGAAGCTCCCTTTCTCCTATGTTCAGAAAGGTGGTCTGAAAAATCTGAGAGGAATGTGTGCTGAAGCACCTGATATCAAAAACCATGGAACAGGGATAAGACATAAGAGTCTGTAGGATGCAAAGAAGCTGTAAAGGATGGGAAAGAGGCTGAAGAGAGCGATCATGAAGAATGATTGACAAAAGTGTAAAGAAAACACAAAATCTATCTGATCTTTTATTTGTCCTTAGCAATCACTTTAATAGATCTTTCAATAATTAAATTTGATCCAATCTATATCTTTGAGCATTAATGTTGAACTCCTAACTCAGTTGTAGTTGTAGTTTTAGAATATGTCTATCGTGGTCTTAGACACCATCAGACTAGTCAGGGAAAAAGAAATCATTGCAGAAAAAAAACATTAAATGAAAATCGTTTCAACGTAGAGCAGCTTTGGATGAACTGCATCTCACCACTAGCTCATCAGGCAGCAGACAGACGCCAAAATTGCCATAAGTGTGGTATCTTGGGATGGCCCAGCAAGGTTTCTCTGTTCCTTGAGCTGTGCTAAATGTATAATTTGATCACTGGGGCTCTGACCTACAAGTCACAAGTGCATTTCCTAAGAGTGTTGTTGCAGCCCTCTCCTGTCAATGTTTCCCTCTGACATTTCCCATTTGTCCCAAACTTGTCTCAGATGCTTCTAAAGCTGCTGCTGAATTGCAGCCTGAGGTTTCACAGAGAACCCAGTTTGATATTACCCCCTTAATGCCCCTGGACATGAGCTATCACTGCACAGGCTGTGCTTTATGAATAGCAGTGCCCAGTCAGGCTGTCTGCTTCACCAACACAGGGGCCTTTGGAGATCCTGAGCCTGAATACAGCTGGAAGTTTGCATGGTACTAGCCACATTGAATTTTGCATTCTCTGTCGCCTTGACAATCACAAAACCTCTTCTTTGTTATTTGAATGGATACCAGAGAGGATTTTTCATTTATATGCTAATAGAGCTTTTGCCCAAGGGTGTTTTGCCGCTTCACATTGCAACAGAGTGAATCAAGTGCTAACAACAAAACCAGGTTCCTCAATGTCAATGTCAGGTTCCCTCAGCATCAGTAACTTTGGCAACAAGTGACTAAAGAGGACAAGCTGATTACCCAGGGTGGGATTCATCTCAGCTACCTCAGATATTCAGAAGTTAGGTGTCAAGTGTGGTCTGAACATTTAGGCTTCTCCAGAAGAATACAGTGCGGAGGTGTTTAGTCATTATCTACAGTTGCCACACTTATTTATTTATTTTTTTTTTTTGGCCACCCGATACAGAGAAAACACAACCAGCTTCTGCTATGAGTTTAGCTTTCAGATGGCTTAATGGTCAAGTGTATCCTAGGTGCGCACCTTGTAAGAAGGATGTGCTCAAAAGGAATAGTGCTTCATAGCAGAAAGTAATTTTGAACTTTGAACTAATTTAGGGAATTCAATACCAGTGCCAGCTTTGTGTCAAAGGTACCTTTGGTTACCTCTGACTTGAGCCTAAAGAACAGGTATTTCACATGGGGAAGGCTTGAGTCAGGAAAGAAAAGATAGTTGTTATTTGTCAGCTTCCTAAGAAATGCTGAAGGCTTCTCCCCCCACCTCATTTCCTTTTGTCTTAAAAGCAAAGGTGCAACATGACATTGTAAATGAAAACAGGATCTCATGTAAAAGCCTCACACCCATTAGCTTCCACACATTTCAGAAATCAGACCTCCATGTGACAACCTTTGTGTGGCACAATCACAAAGAAGTTGTAACAAATGTTCTCATTCCTCTGTTGTGGTACTGAAGCTCTTCTAGGCACTCCAACCAGGAACACAGGTAGGTTGTAGCAGAAGCAAGAGAAAATGTGTGTGATGTTGTGTATACAGTTACTTTTGTCTAAACTGTTTCTTGTCACCAGTCTCACAGAAAAAAAAAATAAAAAAAATTTCTAAATTCTAAATTCTTTTTTTACGGAAATGCGGGTGCTCACATTAAGTAAAGCATCAGCCAAGGAATGGGAGAGACTTGTGACTCTCCTTAACTTGCTACTGTAGATTGTCTAATTATGGCTTCAGTTAAGCAGTTCCAGAAAGTTTCTGGAAGGTGAGAAAGGAAATTAAAAGCCAACTTTGCACTTGCATTTCATGATAAAATAAATGTGCTTATTTCAAAAAGCAACAACCAAAAAGATAATGTAGATGATATAAAATTAAACCTAAGAAATCAAACTTTTGGAAGGAAGGAATACTCCATGTAAGAGGATCAGATCATCTTAACTTGTTCTTCTTGTAAGAGCAGCTTTTCACATGGATTCCTGTGTTCACATAAGAAAAGTATGTAATGAGATTCTGGAAGTCACTGGGTTTGTGTCAAGTTTCTGTTAGTCAAGGTCCTAGTACAAAACTCATAGCCAGTCAGAGTGGCAGTGATTTCACACGTATGCCCATCTCTAAGAGGAAGCAGGATGCTTTGTCATCCTATTAATCTCAAGTTCTTTCATAAGCACTAATTTTAATCATTCAAGAGGACTTTCAGTGCAAACATATGTGTGCCTAAGAATGCTTGCATAATGTCTTAGAAAATTGAATCACTGAGCTTCCTAGAGGTGTGCTGAACACATGCAGATCCTCATTAGATTAACAAAAATCCGACCAAAATAAATGTTGGATCAGTCCATTAAATTCCAATAATCTGCTAATAGCATCCAGCCAGATGATGATTTTAATACAGTTGCTAAGAAATCCAGACCTTTTTAGCATCAGAAATTTATATTGTAGTTTGTGGAAATATGTAATGAATTTTCAAGGTGAAATGTTTGATCTCATTTAAATTTGTTCAGCTGCATGCTGTATTAAATATGAAGCCCAGAAAGAAGAAAGACATTTCAAATGGAAAAATGATACAATGTGGTTTAGGGAGCAGAGAAATGTTGCTTATCATACCTTCTTTAATTTCTTTTGAGACAGAACACTACAAGAAAAATGAGTGTGTATGCAGAAATCATGATGCAACAGCACTTTTCAGGGAAAAATATTCCTTCAAAAAATTCTTATTAATCTTCATATGTAAATGCCTTTATTCTAATGATCATCTCCCTAGCTGTTTTTAAATTTATTTTTTATTATGGCTGTAATCATGTATGGAATTCAGGTGTCTGCATGGAGAAAATATGTTGATGTGTTTATTAGGCTATTGCTATCCTCACTTCTAGAATATCACTGTAAGGCTATCTTCCATAGATGATCTCTATCACATCATGAGTCAGGTTACAGCTGCTGCTGCGTTTCCTTGAGCCCCAGGTGGGAACGATTTGGTCCCTCAGCACACTCTGCTCAGCCACAAGACCTGCAGATATGAACGTTCACACCTTAGAGCAGCTGCTCTTTGGACAAATAATGTGGGTGGGAAATTTCCCTGTTTCAGAAATCATGGAGGGGTGGAGCTCTGACTCAGTGCAATAAAACACCTGTTCAGCAACTTCTGAGACTTCTTCAAGATTGTAAATTTGTTTCAGGAGGCACTGGCACCTGTGGAGCCTAGTACTAAGGTGCCATTCACAGCAGCTGCTTCTAATGTAGCAGCAATCTCGATGGCATCAACCTCTGCCTTACCTCAGGTAAGTGAAAAACAGAACAACCCTGGCAGGAGTCTTGGAGTTTTGCTTCAGATTTGCCCCTGAACTACAACAGGTCAAGTCCTCTGTTATCTATCGGGCTTAAATTTCCAGGAAAACAAGACTGACCTTTCTTGGATATTTGCAGTTACCAGGACCTGGAGTCAGAATCTTTCCATGTAGGACAAAACTGGTACATTTGTTTTAATCATCACAACGAGGAGGTGCAAATTGCCTGTTCCACATTGGAATGTTACAGTGGGGGATTGAAATAAGTGAAAAAAAATTGATCTTAACTTTCTTTTTCATCCTGTGTTCTTCTTCCCTCAGCAGCATTCAAGCAGAAAATCAAGCCCCTTGGAAAATGAAGAAAGAAAAGGGATGATGCACTATGTAGCCCCGAGTGATGATGCTAAGGTACTGTATTTCAACAAACTGAAAGTATGAGGGACCAAACCAATACCTTTTTGAGAAGGGTAGAATCTTTTCCCCCCACCCAGATTTAGTTATTAAATATTCACAAGGTTATGTAGAAATAGGAATATTTAATGAAATATAAATTTTCTTTAGATGCAACATCTGCATAATATTAATAACATAGAATGTGTTATAGTCATGGTTTTATTCCTTAGAGAATTCCCTTAGTGAAAATGTTCTCGATTTGCTGTTAAAATGAGACTGACTTTGGCCTCCTTCTAATGCTATCCGTTGACTTAATGGAACTTTAGCTCAGAACAATTGGAGAATGTTATCATAATTGAAAAGGTAGAGGATGGTTGTTGGTGAATCTTTGGAGTTTCATCATTAATGCCAGTTTCCATAACAAATCCCTGTGCACCTTTTCACAACGAAAGAACGACTCCAGTAACCTCTGCAGGGCTTCTGGTAGAGATACAGTTTCATCCAACATGTAGCAGCTCTATCGTTGATGGGTTTTTGCAGCCGGCATTGTGTCACGCTGCTTCAAAGTAAAACCTGGGGTCTCCAAACAAAAAGAAAACATACTTTCTATCATGTCTTAGATTATGTGTGATTCAAGTGTCTATAGCTCATAGATGTTTATTTTAATTTTTTTGTGTAACCAGACTACCAAATGAACAGAAAACTACTAACATAGTTTTGTCTATGTGTGTCACAACCTTATCAAACTGAGTGATCAAGCTGATCTCTTGTTAACAACATGCTGGCAGCTCCTACTGATGGATATTAGTGTACCAAAGGTACAAACTACCAGTGGGGAGTGAAACTTGCTGTAAAGGGCAAAGTAGCATAACCAAAACTGACATGGCATTTTGGTGTTCCTAATTTGCTCTGTGTGTGTGTGTAGCCTAAAACTCAGCAACAGAATGTACTAAAGCAGGCAAAGCAGCTGTTGGGGAAAACAATGACCCAATCTTCTTAGCAGTTTTGATTTAATGTATTCATACTGAAGTTCTGATTGTTCTTTTTTTAGAATATCCATGGCTAAAAGCAACCAATCCCTCTTTACCACTAACATAGTTACATTTACATAAAGATTGTTAGGATCCGGCATATGTTTTAGAATGTACATGAAGTAATAAAAAAAAAAAGAAACAAATCCTGTGGCTGTAAACTCCTGTATATAGGGGTCTATGGGATGCTTTCCACAGCTTCAATTCCTTATTTGTGCCATAATTTCTCCCTGCCAAATGAATTTCTGAATGCTCTGTTTGCTGTCCATAGGTGTTTAAAAACAAAAACATTCTCAGACAGTCTTTATTTACCTTGTGGCTCTGAATGTCTTCTCTCCTGTGTAATAAATCTTGGCAGAAAACTCCCATTAAAGGTACAGGCTTGTCTAAACTGGCCATTTTCTGCCTCTTACAGGTATTGGGTTTCCTGGGTAGTTTTTGGTAATTGCTTCAGTTTTTGCGAGTCATAGCTTGCCATCTTCAACAGGAGGATAATTATTAGTAGAGAGCTATTAGAAAGGATAACATGCTTGTAGCAGACCTTGAGTTCCAGAAACAGTAAACAGGTACAAAGCTTTCCTTAATGCAAGTGCTCAAACATTTGCCTAAGTGCTTCTTTCAATCTGAAAGGACTTTGCATAGCTGTGTGATAAACGGAATAATTACTGGATTTGGTTTAGAAAAATATGCCTGGGCTGTGCAAGGAATTTACCCGTTTCCTACCTACAGTTGAAAGCCAGATATGCTCCACTATTAAATTTTCAGGGAACTGTAACAACAATTCACAATTGTGTGGAGCTGGCTCCGCCTGTGTTCTGATAATTCTGAGATTTTACCTCTTCTGTTTAGAACACAGCCATGTGAAATATCCTGTGCCTTTCAGATGACTTTGAGCAACAATGATTTATTTATTATTTAGTTTTGGAATATACCCACCCAGAAGCCAAGATACTCTATTCTTTGTAGCCTCATGAAGGGAACGGATTTTTTTTGGCACTTAGCCCATTTGTTTTGGAAGTGCTGCCTCTGTGCCTCACAGCCAGAAGTGTTAGCATTTTAACCAGTCAGCTCACTGAAGACTTCGTGATACGATTCCTGGTCATAAGCTTGAGCTCATGGGCAAGCCTCATGGTTATATTGGGCACTGGCTTCCATTTAACATGCCTTTCAATTACACAGTGTTTTATAAAAACCATCAATCTTACCATTTTATTGGAGAACTTCATAGTCTGGAAATTACTGCATTTTTTGTGCAGTTTCCTTTTATGACCTTCATATCTTTTATTCTTATAGAGATGGAAATTATTTGAGAGGTTAAGCTAAATTTTGTCATGATTGATTCCTCATGGTTCAACGCTCTACACGCTTCAGCTGATGTGCTGTGTTCATTCACTGATTTTTTTTATATTTTGACCTTTTAATCAGTCTTTGACTTTTGCTACACCAGCAGCACCTTTGTATGTGCTTTCTCTTATTTCACTTGAGAGTTTCTCCTTGTTATTTTAATTGAAGTTTCTCAGAAAATAGATAGTATCTCCTAATCATTTCATCATCTTCAACCAGCTCTCCTCACTTTCACTTCAGATTGTCTTTTCTAACTTTTGGTCATTAGTTTGCATAACAGCTTCTTTCTTTGGCCACCCCTTCTTGTTAATGATGTTTTGTGTTGAGACTTTACGAAGAATAACTGATCTATTTGTCTTCTGCCGTTATGTGACCTTCTCAAGCTCTTTCTGAATATCAGTGACCACCTACCTACTGGCATCTGAAGTGGCCACCTATTTCTTGACCCACTATATACTGTGCCTGCAGCATTATTCATCTGAATATCTTCTTGCAAATACACAAGTGGCATCACAATAAGTTTGGCCATTTTATAATTTCCACAGATCCTTGCTACTAGAACTGCACTTCCCTGTTCCTAAATCTGCCTCATTTTAATGCTATAATATTTTGTTTTCATTAATGCTTTGCTCAGAAGTCCTAAAAAATTCCTTATTATTTCATAACCTAACTCAAGATGACTTTTTTACATACATATTATTTATTTATACTATTTATACCTTCCTCTTTTATTGGAGATACCCAGTTCAGCATCTGCTGATAACTTTTTTGTATGCAGATTAAAGCTCTTCATGTAGCAGTAGCAGTCAGACCTCAGGATTTGACAGAGTTTGCATTTTCTTTCCTCTGCAGAGCGTCAACTTCAGACAGTCACTGTAGTCATTTTATGCTATTCCTTCTATCTAACAAGGCCTGTTACAACCATAAAAAAATATCAACTCCAGAACTTATTACTCAATACAATCTGAGTTTTCTGAAATTCTTTCTTTTCTTCTGCTTCTATTCCTAAACACTGAGAGAGGGAGCCATCCTTAGTGCTGATTTACCCTTTTCATTTAGTCTCTTTAGTACAACCATGATGCAACTCCTTCCTTTCTATAAACTTGAGCCGTCTTGAGAATTTGAAATGAATATAACCACCTGTGTTGCAGCCATAGTAAGCATTGTCTGTGTTCTCCTTCCTTTCTGCTGATATCCTGCTTGCTCTAGCTGCTGCTAGGGGACATGATGAGCGTGTTCTCTGCAGATGTAAAATCCATCAAGCACACATGGTTGTCACAGCTTTTATGGACCCAGGTGGTCAGGCCTGGCACCTTTAACAAGGAACTGGAGATAGTTTTGACTACAATCCTTAATTTCAAAGGAGGCTATTCCATGTCTGTCAATCAGATAACCTTCCTTAGTAAGGAAAACCTCAGTTCCCATAAAGCAAGCTAGGAGTGTTTGTCCAAAGCTATGTGTTGTGTATTATTTAGACATTCCCTGATACTCATCCTTAGTCATCTCTCTCTCATGAAAATGATTCTTTTAAAAACAACTAAGAAAACAGAAAAAGACCTGTCTTTTTTCCCCCTTCTCTCCAATTATCCAAGCACTGCATAAAAGAAGAATCTTTTGTGTAGGCTTTGATTCTACCTACAGAACAACACAGGCTCTTGGTCAATAGCAAACCAAATTTGAAGCATCTCTGATTTCTGGATTCGCTGAATTTTGTCTTCATATTGGCTGCTGATGATCATATGTACAATTTAATGTTACTGGCTAAATGAACTTTTTCAGCTTATTTACACCATCTTATTTTTCCTATTCATCTTCTCTTTCCACACCTTCTCTTTGTGTGCACAGATAGCTGCAGACTTTAGGGGTCAATGAAGTTTGTAGAGAAAGTGCATTCTGCTGCATATTGGTTTTTTGATGTGATATCAGCTGGAAGAGACAACTTTAGCAGAACTTTGGTTCTTTTCATTGTTTCATTGCATTACAGTCAATGCACATATTCAAAACTTTAAAATACATCTCCTTTGTTTGGTTTTTTTTCAGCAGGAAGAAACAACCCCTTACTCCTTGCTTACTGTAAGAATCATAAAGTTGAAAAATGCTCATCAGGCAGATTGTTGTAAGTACCAGATATTTTATTGATGTTACGTCATTCTCAAATTACTGTATCAGCCCTTGTTTGTGCTACATACCGCACAAATACAAAACATTAAAGTTATGCTAAGAAATCACAGTTGAAGGCAATTTATGTACAGAATATCTATTTGCAATTTCAGAGGGTTTTTTTGTTATTGCAGTTTTTCCACGTTATTTGGGTTTTCCATGTTATTTATCAGACAAGTTGTCTTTTTCAGGGGCTTGAAAATATCTTAGCACCTGTTTTAACACAGTGATGTTTATATAACATGTCCATGACAAATGCATAGGATATAGAGCTGAAGTACTTACACACCAGTCCCTCTTAATTCTTTGGTTGTCCTGAGCATCATGATATCAGCTGACTCTTGCTCCCCAGTGGAAGATGTCATACAGAAATCTTTTGGGGACTGTGGTACATTACAGGTGATATGCAAAGTCTCTGAAAATGTGTGATATTTGGACAGCCCTTGCCTGGTGGTTCACATTCCCAGAGATTTTTCTCTGAGAATTTTCTCCTGCCATTCCTACGTGTGTCTCATGAACTTAGCACATCACTGATAACACAGTTTTGCATGTCCCTTTACCATACTGCTCTTCCTTCTCTTGTTTTGCATTTTCTGTCCTTTTTGGGAGATCATTATTGAGTTTGCTGAAGCCATAATATCCTACAAGATAAAACTTCTCACCATCTCTTTGTATTTCACTCACTTTGGTGTTTCAAGAGCATGGATGTCACCCTTGTCAATCTTCCAGTCAAGTGGAAAGAGGTGTTCTGTTCACATTGTCTGCAATACTGCATTGCAGAGAGTAGAAAAAATATTACAGCATAGCAGAAAAGATCAAATTAATTTATATTCATTTTGAATACTATGAAACATTGCATGTATGTGCAAGACCTCACCTTCAGTCCTTTGAACTGTCGATTTAATTTCTCTTACTATCACTTTTGATCTAGAATGAAAATTGAAAAAAGGTAAGAACCATGATTCAGCTGCTTATGCAAAGGGATTGCACAAAGTGAAATGATGCTGCATTCTCAGAAAATAGCGTTACAGTTGTGACCTTGTCCTCCATCCTGAGGAGAGGGAGATTTCTAAGAAGTCTCACTTAGTCAGATGCAGACATTTTGAAAATTCCTATTATCACCAAAATGTACACCCCTGGAGTAGAGCTCAAAATGTGTGGGCTCAGTTTTTAGCTCTCTTCACACACTTGTTGCATAAGAAGTTTAGGCACATTTATACATCAAAACATTCTCTGCCTCTATTACCCTGTCTACAAAACATAAAATATCTCCTCCAACACATTGTGTCTCTGATGTGCTCATTTTCAATCTCCTACTATTGTAGAGAGATTTTAATTTAAGATGTTATGCAAGGCCTAGAAATAGTGGGAAGTATTTTCAGATTCTTTTGTTAATTACCAGTAAATAAGGCTTGGGGACCAGCTCGTGAAGAAAAAGATGTCTTTTCTTTCTGTCAGTAATTCCCCAGCTACTCTGTGAGCTTGTTTGAGCCTGTTTCTTAGGGATGTCATAGAATGGAGCACTCTAGACCAGGAGGCTGTTGAATAAGGAAGAAAAAGAAACATCAGATTGCTCTTTGTTGACTGAGTAGCAACCTACCTCTGCTTTCAAAGTTGAAGTCTCACAGGAAAAATAGTGTGATACTCTGTGATTTAAAAACTTAAGTACAATTCAGAAGAGATTGAAGGGCTTGATTTTGCACAGCTATTGATGTTCATTTAGCTTAGCATTTTTATTTTAACATTTGAATGTATTTGGAGTATCAGAAAACTAAAATAACTAGACATGCTACTGTGTGCTAATGAGAATAGTAAAATTATATTTATCTAGCCTTTTCTCAGCAATATGATCTTTCCCCTGGAAAACTGATCATAAGCATCTGTTACAGATGCTGTCTGACTGTGAGATATCTGCGGAAGACCCACAATTTTTGTAATAACATTATTTCAGACTTCCCTAGATTTTCCATTTTCCTGTGTCAAATCCAGGAACAAACAACCTTTTCAATCAAGTGCAGCTACTTCTGACTTGCATTTTCTGCCTGCATGCTGGCTTCTCATCTTTTTCAGCATGTGTGGTGCTCCATTCCATGTTTTTCTCTCTGATTGTTGAAAGTGCAATTACACCAGGTCATTTGGTCATAGAGTTTCTACATTTTTCTTTTACTTACTTGCCAAATCCTGGCTTCGGGGAAGACCACTCCTGTATATTTGTACTGATATTCCTCACTATCACATTCACCCAACTTAATCCTGGTTGTATTTTTAAACATGCACCTCAAGATCCATGGGATGTGTGTTTCACAAGCCTGGGATGAAACCCGATCCTGAAATCTGGTGTTACGCCTTTGCCTGTAAACAACACATGCTGATAGAGTTTGGCATGCAAAGGAAAAAATTAAACCGGAAAGAAAACTTCACTCCTCCTGGATGGGTCAATTGGCCCTTTCATATCCCTGATGTCACCCCACCCTTCTTGCGGTCTCCTCCATACCTGGGTGATGCTCCTCTCCAACATCTCCTTCATGCTACATATAATTGGTTTCTGTCTTGTCTTAGTTTACCATGCAGATGCTCTTGACAGACCTGGGATAATTATTTTCCGCTGTACTCCAAACTACCTTTATGCCAATTAGTAATCATGGGTCAGACTCAAACATTTCTGGCACTCCCTGATTTCACTCTGGGCACTTGAGAGAACGGCACCCAGATAAGATCACTTACACTCATCCTGCTGCCCTGCAGGCACTGAGTGTCATCACCAGGCTCTAGTGCTCTATGCTCTGTGAAGGTGGTGGGGGTACTAGAAAGGAATCAATTCCATTTGAGTCTCTTGCAGTCTGGCACCTGTTTTGCAGTGGTATTCCCCTCCTCAGTCCAGGCAGCCTTTGGTAAAAGAATGACTTTTTAGGTCATTGGTGCCCATTTGCTCCTCCTCAGCTGGAAGTCAGTGTTAGTGTTTTTATTACAAAAGCTCGTGTTTCCTAACTCTATTGTCACTTCTTCTACAGAGCTCCCCATATGGGGGAGAAATATCTGGTCAGGATGAGAGGTGTATTAGCTTTTTTTTTTTTGCTGCTGATGCCCCTTCTAGTGACTGTTTCCCCAAAGAACGGAAAAGAAGCTGGTTAATGGGAGAGGGGGTCCATGATGGCACAGACTCTCCGACACCTTCCAGCTGCTCTCCTTAAACAAGTGAGTTATTGTGTGGCCACACAGAGCTGCACCCAGCTCCCAGCCTGGCCCACTTTCACTGTCATTAGCACTTGTTTTATGGCAGCCCCTGAACCCCACAGCTGAAGCCGATACCCTGTCCCTGCTCCAGGGACAAACAGGATCAATGACGGGATCTGTCTCATCTGGCATGCCTGAAGCCGAGGCACCAAGAGAGGGGGATTTGCCCTGAGGCAACAGAAGTGGCAAACAGAATGGCAAAGCTCGTCCAGATCCATAGAGAGCACAGGTGAACAGACCTGCAGTTACAGCATCTCTCCACCACTACTTAGTGCCATGTGAAAGGGCAGAACTCTGCTGGACTCCGCTGGATCTCACCTCATCGTGAAGACCTGAGTAAAGAGGTCTCTGTGACAGTACTGCTCTCTGTGGCAGCATATGTAGGTACCAGCTGATTCCACATTCCAAGAGATGACCTTTGCTGCTAGAGCGCATGTTCAGGCTCATCAACACAGATGAGGTGAGGAGTGATGGTGTCAGGTCTGGCTTGACATGTTTTGCCTCACTGGTGCTGAGTGTTTGCAATGCTCTGCAGAGGTGAATTTGATCTCTGTGTCCTAGTAAGAAGTTACTTGGAGTGAGCTTCAGGTTGACAGGTGCTTTTTTTTCTGGGGCACAGTAACTTCTCTGAGATAAGTCTTGCCAGATCAAGAGGCTGTCAGAGCTGAGGTAGGAAAGTTAAAGTCTCGGGCTGAAATGTGACTGCACTCAGGTATATTTTCTGCTGTAGAAAACAGGCCCATGTGGAAACTTTCTCAGCTGTGGAAACAAACCTGTTAGTCTTAGCTGGGATGTCAGAACAATAACTCCTCTCCCTAGAATCTTCCTTTTGTTTTCAGATTTTCCTTTGGTTTTTCACCTCTGAATGAAGAGAGACCTTGCATATTTATAAAAGAGAACCTCAGAGACTTCGTACTCTAAGGTCTTATGAAATTATTTTGTGGAAGCTTTTGTATTATTCCTTCAGAAGAAATGAGTCCGTTCTGCAGCAGTACACTTGGAGCATTTGCAAATCAAGAGTAATTCTCCAGAGACACTAAGGGTTATTTTTTCTACAGAAAATAAGTGAAAAGAAAAAAAAAAAAGTAGGGAGATTACAGCTAATGCAGGTGGCACTAGTGGCCCTGTCCCAGGAAAGCGAGTGGTGCCATCAGGGCACAGTGGTGCAGGAGGGAGAGGTGACCCAGGGTATGAAACTTCAACTTGCAGCAGGTACTGCACCCACTGAATCTGCTCCAGGGAGAAAATATTACTTTGCCACTTGACTTAAATGGCTGGGCTGGGTGAAGGGCTCATTCACATGGGGACTCTACTCATCTCTGGTCAAAGATGTCACTGATTAAGCACAATAGATCGATGAGCTTTTGTTATTTCCACAAGTAAACTACAGAGAATAATACTGTGCTTACAAATGAGTGTTGCACTGGGATGCTGGTAGAGCTCTTAGCTCAGTTCAAATCCTCTCTCAGATAGCAGTAGGAGGTAAATCCTTAATACTGTTTGTATTGTACTAAGCTGATGAGGGAAAATGTTCCCAAAGATTGTGTCCAGCAATTGAGAAATGGGAGCGGTTCTCCTCCTCCTCTTAGGTGAACTGTAGTAAACTAGGACTCAAGGAGAACCTGTCTGTGCAGGTGAAGAATGTTTCAGTAGAAGAAAATTATTTCTTCATTTTGGTGTTACAAAATGCAGTAACAGGACAGATGACATTTTGTAGTTTACATTCATTGTTCTTATGAGACTAGTTTTTCTTATAGGCTTTGGTTTTCAGCACTGTAATTTTCGCCTTACCTGTGATGGAGATGAGTGATTTTAGCACGTGATGGTTCATCTCAGGTACACCTCACAGGTCTGTACTCTCACATGTGGCTTCAGTTCCAAACTACTTCTTTTGGGCTTCTATTTTTAACCAGCCTTTAGCTCTAAGAGTTGAGAGGCAGTCTCACCATCATACAAATTAAATCAGAAGCTACAAATTGGAAAAGAACATGAGGCTCACTTAGTACTGACTTTCAAAGAGACTGGGCTCAGATATCTCAGCATTCACATGAAGTGATATGTCATCAGGGAAGTTGCAACATGTGCACTGAAGTAAGGGCCTGGCATGGCATGAAACTGCTAATGAAGCCCAGTAACTGCATTTCAACTGGAGCATGAAGAAAATGCAAACAGAATTGTTTTGTATTAACTCTTAGGTAGCAATGGATAAACGGGAACATTTTCAGTACCTCTCTTGTACAGGGATAAGAGGGAGCAATGCAAGCTGATTTGTCATTTCAAGGGCTCCCACATAATAACAGTATCATAGTCATCATAGTATTCAGCAGACATTCAACTATCCTGTTATTTTTTATTTATCTCACAGTTTAGCTTCAGTTCAAGTGAATTGCCACTTCTACAGAAATACATAAGCTCAGCATGAGAGCAGCATGTAAAATTAAAGGAAAATTAAAGGCAAACAGAAAATCACAGGAATCTTATGGAAAACAATAACCTCTCCACATTGGTTGGGTCTGTAGATTAATTGTGGTAAAACTGCACGTGCATAGTCCCTGTTCTTCACAAGAAGAGAATGTACTTTGTCCTAGTGGTATCACCTCACCTCATCTTCAAGGTCAAATTTGCATACAGGAGTTACTAACACTATTATGTAATTTGTCTGCAACCGACTAGCCTTGTTACAGCAGAATCACACTAAGTGGCTGAGGTGTGAAGGCACTGCTGGAGACTGTGTAGTCCATACCACTGGCATAAATAGGATTGGCTTCAGTAGGTTGCTCAGAGCCCTATCCTGTTGGGTTTTGAACATCTCCAAGGCTAGAGACTTCACAACCTTTCTGGGCAATCTGTGACAGTGTGTGATGGCGTCTACAGTGTCAGGTTGAAAATGAAATTTTTACTTATGTTTCAGTGGGATTCCCCTGCATTTTGGTTTCTGTCCATTGCCTTTTACCTTTCACTGGCACCACGGAGGAGGGTCTGACTCAGACTTTTTATTTTCCTCTCCTCTGATCAGGTATTTACTCAAATTTATAAGACCCTATAAGCTTTCTCTGCCTCAGGCTGAAGAGTCTCAGCTTCTCCCCATGGAGCATATAATCCATTCCCCCATTTTCTTTCTGGACTTTTTTGTTCAGCACTTCTTATCTCTCTTGTACTGGGAAATCCAGAGATGTGGCCTTGTCAGTGCCAAGCAGAGAGGAAGGAACACCTTTCCAGCTGCTGCCAACACTCCTGATGCAGCTCAGGAGCCAGCTGGCCTCGCTTGCCACAAGGGCACCTCACTGGCTTCTGTTCAACCTGGTGTCTGCTAACATGCAACAGATGCATCTCTGCAGAGCTGCTGTCCAGCTGGTCAGCCCTCAGCACATCCTGCTGCTGGGGTTTTGCCTCCTCGTGTGAAGGACTCTGCATTTCCCTCAGTGAACTTCATGAGGCTCATGTTGTCCCTGCCCTCCTTCTGAATGGCAGCACAGCCTTCTGGTGTGTCAGCCATGCCCCCAAGTTTTGCTCCACCTGCAAACTTGCTGAACTGTCTCATCAGTCCCACTGTTAATACAGATGTGAGACAGCACTTGCCCCACTCTCAGCCTCTGGGCCAGTAGAGTCTTTACACCAGTAGAGACTGGCCTCCAACTGTGGTGCTGATCACAATGACTTGATCCTGGTAGTTAAACCAGTTTTTAATCTGCCTCACTTTCCATTTATCTATCCTGTGCTTCATCGGTTTGACAAAGAATTGTCAATGGCTAATTTTACAGAAATACTTATGAAATCAACACGCATACTGAACAGTAATTTTAAAAAGTAGCCTCATGAAGATATTTTGCCAAAGAAAACACTCCAGAGAATCAATGAATTCCAGATAAAACAGTAACAAAAGACATTCATAACTGCTGCAGCTGTCCATTCATGGTTGCCTCAGAGATTTCACACTGCCAGCTTTCTCAGTTCTATCACAAGTCTTATTTCATCCAGTACGTGATAAAAAAAAATGAAATTTAAAATAAGGGCAAAGCATTCTGGTTTTCAAGACCATTTTGGTTTTCTTTAAGAAAAAGAAAGGAAGAGAAAATAATGTGCCTTTGCAGGTAGAGCAAAAATCTAGAAATGTGTCCTTCCTGCACCCTATTATAGCTACAAACTAAAAGGTAGAGGAATTATGTCTTAAATCGGTTCAGAAATGGAAATTTCTGAATTACATCCCACCTCATCCACTTTGGCAATTTTGGGGATGTTGGATTCATGTTTTTGGAACACTTGAGATCAGCAGTTGTATGTGCATTAATCAGAGGAGGGATGGTCCAGATGCCCTGAAGCCACATTTAGTTCTTGGCTATTGTACAGGCTCTGTAGATCCGAGGAAGTGATACCATTAATCAGGAGGAGTACATCACAGCTCAGCAGGCTCTCAGGCAGCAGGTGAGGGAAGAACTTTCAGTTATCAGACAGATCAACAGCCCTCCCACTCCTAGTAAATTAAATATTATACTGGCAATTGCCAAAGTCAACATGTTATCCTGTCACCTCAATTATGTTAAAATCTGAGACTCTGAAATGTTGTCAGTAGAAATAATTTCAAAGACAGGCAATCTACTGCCTTCTAGAGAGAAAACTCCTGTCAGTGTCAAGAAATTCCTTCAAGATTCAGCATGAAGTGTCAAATGAGGATCTCCCTAACAGACAGGCATCCTCCCCTCAGGGCATCCCAGTGTCTCTGGATTTCAGGCAACAACTTATTTTTAGGCAAAATATCCTAAAGCAATATATCCTGAACGAAGACATGGGGATGAACTCAATTTTAACCTTGAGGAGCTGACTCAAGACCTGTACCATGCTTACAGATAGTAGGTGCCCTCCTCCCCGCTCATGAGGTGGTGGTTCTCTCTGTCGACTGCCATGGCACCAGAATTCTCCTCTTCTCTTGCCAAAGCCTGTGTTTACTGAACAGGATAGATCAACTGTCCTAGTAGCCACTGGAAAAGTTCCTGTCCAAGGTCAGAGAATTTCTTTGGTGTTCACTTGGTTCAGGAACTATGGGAGATGGTAACTTAAAGCAAGTGCAGCTTCATTCCACTCCCTCCATCCATAAGGTGCAAATTCTTTCTGCCACTTCACTTTTCCTGGGAAGAGATGTGAAGTAGGACTTAGATTCCAGGTCTTTCAGGCATCAGCAAACACCAGGAAAAGACTTCAGTTCCTACTGAGCTCCTGAAGCAGCAATTGTACTGCTGGTAGGCCTCTCCCTTCCTACCCCACCTAGGGAGATGATGATCAAGATCACTGGAATAATTAATTTTCTGTCATAAAGAGTTAATAATCAGGTACATCAGACACTTCCTATCTGAGTCAGACTTAAACCTGATTCTTTTGATATTTCTCATGAAGTTAAATTGCTACAGAGACAATTTATGTACAGTCCCTCTCAGGGTCTGAAGTTAATGCTGTGCTGCCTCTGTCACAGTCTCGCCTGCCAAATTTTGTTGATATGTCTGTCACAGTCTTGCCTGCCAAATTTTGTTGATGTGGAGCAATACAAGACTCCTGAATATGGACACTGCTATATTGGATTGTGAAATAGGATTGTATTTTTTTTCTTTGAATGTATAATATTATGCATAATTGTTTGAATACACTGCTTATTAAAGAAAGTGTTGTGATGAACAATTTTATCCAACTGTGTGATTTCTATCTTTCTGGTTTGGCCAATGTTTATCAGAAAGAACTGGCCATCTCTCACCCAGCTTAAAGCTATAGAGCATTTCAATGTCTCCACTGCTTGTATTGTGCCTCCTCTGCCAGATATTTTGTGCCTATGTTTCTACAGTAAGCCAATCTGATTGTTATGTGAGGCTCTGGTTGCCAACGGCTTCAGATGAAATATTCCACACCAAAACCATCAAAAACTGCAGAAATCCTGTGTGGAATGAAACTTTCTTCTTCCGGATACAAAGAAAAGTCAAGGTAAACAACCCAATGCCTCCCTTTTTCATCTAATCTCTGCACAGTGTCTTTCAGTTTAACCCAGAACTCCTAAATGTCTTCAGGTGCATTTCTGAGTTTACTTAAAATTCCCCACACAAGCTGAAGCAAAACAATTCTGGCTTTGCTGGAACCCAGTTTACTCCTAACAGATAGGTATTATTTATGTATGGGTAATGAGAGTCTGACCTTGGGGAAGGCTGGTGGGATCCATGACAGTGACAACACAGAGAAACTGAAATGAAAATGTAAAATCACACTGAGACAGAAAAACAACATCTTTTTCTGAAATGACATGAAGTAATGGCAAGAGATAATGCCGAATTCTAGTATGAGTAAGATCTTTACTTAGTTTGCTGCTGATAATTGAACTACCCTCAAATACCTGTGAACAGGTGACTGAAAGCAGAATGTCCCAGGACCTAGAAAGGTGATTATTGATGAGGTAATCTCTATTGTCCCTGCTGATGTGAAGCAATATAGGACTTTTGGCAATCCATATTCCTTCCTAGAAGATTGCATTTTTTATGATATCTATTTAAAAGCATAACAGCTGACCCAAAAGAGATCTCAGTTCAGCTTTAATTGATAAGACTAAGACCTAGTTCTTTATACTCGCTTTCTTACTCTTCTTTCTCACACTTTTTCATCAATACTTTTCTATTTCCTCTCTGTAAAGCAGACACTAAGCCTGGAAGAGCTGCTGAATGTCATACTTGTATGTCATACATGCTAGTGAATTGGATATTTTTAATTTCTTTTCCCAGAATGTTCTGGAAATTACTGTTTCTGATGATGACATCATTCATGATGATGACCGTGCAATTGTGCTTTTTGATGTAGCTAAAATCCCCCTTGGGGAAAGAGTTTTTAAAGCATTCCCACTAAACCCAGAGGTAAGAGCTCATTCAGACATTTAGTACAGCTTCATGTCCATTCTCTCCTGTTTTTAAAGAGGCGTGCTGTCTTTTCTGGTTTTACCACTAGGATCACCCTGGTGGTAAAAATGTAGCAAAATTTATTAACATCCTGGAAACCGTGCATCAGTGACAGAATAGATGGCCTTTTCTAATTCCTGTTGGTTTCCTTTGGCACAGGTCATGGCCAAGTTCCCAAGCCCCAGAGTAGATGCAATGTTAGGGAAGCTTTGCACTTTCAATAATCTGATAGAAAATAACAGTTTCTCTAAAACTCACAAAGACTTTAAAAACCAGAACAATGCAAGCACAGGGAAATGGCCTGTTTCCACAATATTTCCCTAAACACTAAGCCTTAGCATATCATGTTCAGCACATGGAAGCTGGCAGAGAAGAAAGTGTGAAATAGGTTTGTTAGGGAGATTTATAAGCACTAAATACCCTTCATTCTGCAAGTACAATTGGGAACTTTTCCTCGGGGAAGAAAATGCTGCCTCTGTCATTTAATGCTGATAATAGCAAGTACTAAACAGAATATTTTTACTTACTAAATGTAAAGGAAACGGTGCTTTCAAAAATTAAGGTCACTTTGAAAACCTCTGCACATGCTACTTGAGTCAGCTTCTTTTTTGATTTCCAGGGGAAGGAGGTGCTGGAAGTTGAGTTTGCATTGGAGACCATGTGAGTAAAAGCCCATCACCACTGGCAGCTCGGAGTTAGGCATTAGTGCAGGGAAACCTTTTGTAGATTCCATATCACCTTAATAGCCAGACAAAAGTTTTTCCAAACTTAATATGTGCATTAAAAAATCATTGTGTGAAAAGAAAAATGCCATGATGTGGAGAGGAGTAGAGAATTTTTAATTCTGTGACTTTCTCTTAAGGTTTTTGTCTTGCATAGTTCAGAGTTGGCAGGCAAATCTCACTGCAGTAAGTCTGCAGATTTACTGGACAGTGTTCTCTGGGAAAGTCATGGCTGAGAGGAATGTTGCTACCCAATTTGTGTCATGCCTGTGCTACTACTGCTGTTGCAAGGACTTTCCAGATGCTTTACAGCAATTTGATAATTTCTGCTGGGTCATTATGTGGCATCTAGTGTCAAGGGAGTATACTTATAGAAATAATAAGGAGGCGTAAAGAAAATAATAGTAATGAAAAATTTAGAGAGAGTACTGTGTCCTGTTCAAGACAGTATCCAAAACATATTGTTTATAAAATATATATTATTTGTTCTTGTTTTCCAGCCAGGGTCCTCCTGAAACCATCATCACAAATGGGGCAATAGCGGTAAAATACTGTTTCATTCTTTTGTGGTTTTTTCCCACCATATCATTCCTTACCATAGCTGACTATAATGTCAGTGAGGGGAACATTGCAAGTCTTTATTCTTTAGTGATACTTTCTCTTAGAAGCTTTGTCTTTAAGGATCTTCGAGGAGCCTTCTGACTATTATAATTTTCCCATGTTTTGTCTGCATCCATTGAAAATGAAAATGTGTTTAGCATAGCACCATCTTTCTGTGTGATGATAAATTAATTCCCGCATTCACTGTGTCTGGCAAAAGTGTCCAACACAGCTGGTCCCCACATTCAAACAATGACCTTTCCTACAATGATCCTTTCAACCAACATCTGCCAGTGCTGGTGGTGAGATGGCTGGATGAGTTATCTAATTCTCTGTCCTCGTCACACCTACTGTAGTGTCGTGAGGAAGCCTGTTTGGAAATTCACTTGGACAGCAAGAGGCAAATGAAGCGTTTTTCAGGTAAGATTATTACTTCTTAAAATAAATATTGGTGATTTTACTGTTTCTAACAAGGCCTGGACATTACATCAACAAAATACTAAGGCTTTAATTGATTACATTTAAGGAGATTGGTACAAAATTTGCAGTAGGGAATGCCACCAGTCCTGCAGCAGGTATAGGTTCAGGGTTTTGACTTCATGGAGAGTCTTGTGCCAGAGTAGAAACAACTATCATCAGATTCTTGTACAGAAGGCATCTAAAACCCAAGTTGAGATTTTGCAAACTTCTGCTGCAGTACTGCTAAACGCTGAAGAAACTTAATTCCTCAGGTGTTATAGTCCATGGCATTAACTTTGCTCAGGATCTCCATCACTTCGACTTATGCATATGCACAGAAACACCTCATTTTTTGCAGGGGTTAGCCACTCAGCAGCTGGCTCCTGCCTGACCCTGGTCAAGATCCAGAATCTAGAAGTTCCTCTGCCCACATCCCCTGAGGGGCTGGATCTGGTAGGCAATCTCAGAGCACGCATAACGCACACTAGCAGGATTAGCTAAGATATTCATATAAATAGGGTCATCTGCTGCTCATAAGAGCCAGATCTTATTTTAGGGGACTGAGAACTTCTTCAGCTTGTTATTTGGTCTGGGCTGAGGATGATTTACCATGCAAAGTACCTGGTTGTATTCACCGTGTCTTGAAACTGCAACAGAAAATCAGCAATCTAAAATTCAGTGCCATCCATGTCACATTCCCATCTGACTTCTTGCTCAGCACATTATAACGATACAGCCACCTGAAGTGTTTCGGGTTTGGATCACTTTTAGAAGATAGCTTTCCCAAGGGAAAGGAAGAGGAGAAGGAATTTGTTCAAAGCTGTCCTTTGCTTCTTTTTGTTTACAATTATAAATAACTTTGTGTATGCATTTTATCTCATTGTTTTAGAGAATGAGCTAACATTTACAGTGAGAGGATCCTTTGAAGAAACTCAGACAGTTTCAATGGACTGTGACTCCTGCTCCCCTCCCCCAGATCCCACTTTCTTCCACTATGCCCGATACAAGCAACCCTCCCTGGATGTTGCACTCAGAAAGAAGACGAAGCTTCCCACCTTTGTACGTTACCTCAGAACCTGGTAGACAACACTGACAGTTCTATGACCCGACAAATACGTGTGAGCAGGGAGCAAGAGGAGAAAATTTCTGTTTTAACCAAAAAGCACTTCGTGTTCCTTTTCAGTGTGCTTGCATGTCATGTAGACCAAGAAGGAGAAGTGTCCCCTTGACAATCCCTCTGAAATCACTCCCATCCGAGCGGGAAGTAGTTGGTGAGGTGAGTGTCTGCTGGCCATGGGGAATCCTTTGCAAACTTTTTGAAATTCTTTGATTTGCATGGAGCAGAAACCAAGGGCCACTTCTCTTTATACAGAGACGGTTGTTTTCTAACCTCCCTCCTATCTAGGGCAATGCATAGTGAAGTGAATTATTTGAAGCAAAATAAAACAGGAAATCCAAGGGAAAAAAAGGGGAAGAAGAAAAATATCTAAGCTGTTGCTCGTGCACCTTGCACTGTCCATGTACTTAAGCAGGCCAGAGGTGACTGGGTGCCACTGGGACAGAGTGATGAGGCTGCAGCCTGGCACAATGTCCCAGGAAGCAAACCTGAGCCACACGTGGGCTGCTCAGGCTCTCTGGCTTCCCCTTGGATCTGACACTGTTATGTGATAGGCTCTGCTTTCAACACCCACCTTCAGTGGTGGATCCTTCCAGGAAGGTGAGCTGTAGCACTGCAGCTATTCTGGTATTTATTTGTGTAGCTAACTAGTACCAGGCAAGCTACAATGAGTTTTATGAGAGAGTGCACTACAGATGATAGTGTACTAAAGTCTTAATCTATTAAATCAGTGCACATCTCTGGTTACTATTGAAATATCTCAGTTTTCTGAAATTCAGGGTTTTGTAGGTGTAATGATGACCCAAAAGATCTGTGTCTCAGTCTGAGTGGGGGAAAGGGACTATTCTAAACAACATATCAATATTCATCATTTTACCTTTTTAATTTTCAGCACAGAAAATTTGATTTTCTCCTTAAGGTGAAAAAATGGTAAGACACCTGTGGTTTTTCCCCTTGGTTCTTTGTATTTACGTAGTTGTAAATCAAGTTCCAATCCCTTTGGTACTGCCTTTGTCCTGAATGCTGGTCCATCCTCCTTTCAGGCTATAAAATAAAATGCCTTCAGTACATAATGCAAAGATTTTCAGCAACAGAGATTTTGTAATTTGAGTTTAAAAAGGTTTTTTCTATTCATATTGTGCTGCAATCAATATTATGTGGTAAGGGCTACTGTAGAAACACTTATACCTCTACTATTTATTGCCAAATGTAGATTCTCAATAAAAGCAACATTTCAAAACTAATTGAACAAACCATTTCTGTTTTCCAAAAAGTCTCTTTAACTGTTTTCTTCCACTAAAAGATCAAAATCAGAGTGCCTAGCTGCTCTAAGATGTGAAAAAAATTGAAATAATAAATGTACACGCATTTATTGTTTTGATGTCTACTCAAAGAGATAAATGCAAATAAATTCAATTAAGTGATTGCTTATCTCTAAACCAAGGAGACACACTGTGTGTTTTGGAATATTGTTCAGGCTTTGGTAAAATTTATAAGATGGTTACGTTCCTTTATGTACCATACTGTAACAGAAGAGAACTTCCAGAAAAGCAGGTGCTTTTTCCATCATGCTGTTTATTTTCAGTAAATACTGTATGAAATATACATACAGTTTACAGCTGTCATTTAAAAACTTCTTCCTTAGAATGCCTATTGCAAGATTTTCATAGCAGCTTTCAAACCACAAATGTAGTGCTTGTAAGCATCAAAAGAACATCTGATCGTGTAAATCTACAACTTCAGCAGAAAGTTTCACAGATATCAGCAGAAGTTTGCACCTTTGAAAGTGCCTTTTTGAAAGTCACTTTTGAAACGCTGCCCTCTGCAGGCTTTTGGATTTATGTCTGAAAGGGAACGGCTGTTATTTGCAGCTGCATTTAATTCCAGGCATCTTTGGCAGGGAGAATAAAAAATTCCTTTCAGTTCAAAAGCAGATGAACTGTTTTTCTCCAAGAACAAACCAGAACATGTAATATAATCTTCCTTTGCTTTATATAGACCTGGTAGTGAAGGCATGAAGTAGAGCTGGCTTAGATGAAGAAGAATTAAATTTAGCAGACTTAGCTGAAGTAGAATTAAAATGCTGGATTAGACAACAAGTGTGATGTATGATACCTGATCTTTATTCCAGCCAGGAAGACCTAGATGTACGCCTGGGGTTTGATCTGTGTGTCCAGGAACAGGATTTCATTCGCAAGAGGAAGAAGGTGGTTGCAGCTGCTTTGAAGGACATCCTCCATCTGGAAGAGGACTTGCAGGATGATGAGGTATCTGAGACATCTGCTTTCTGCACTGATGAGTGTCAGAACATAGAATTAATGGTCACCTTTTTTTTTGGAAACCTTGTAATTTTGTTTACAAGCTATAGCTGAGTTTTTTTCTCAGTAGCTGACTTCTCTGTTCTAGGAAAGAAATGAGTACTCATCATAAACATGGTTAAAAAGCCTGTAGCCCTGAAGCTAGAGAATGTAGCCTTGTGTTCAGTAGCAGTCTGCCCCACAATGTAGAGAAGGTCTAGGTGCTCTTAGAACCAAGGCCAGAGTTTCTTTTTGGCCAGATCTGAATAGTGAATTCAGCACTTCATTCCCTTATGGTTAAAACTGGGTTTTATTTTGTTTATCCTTTGTGCCACCATTTAGGTTCCTGTTGTGTGAGCACAGCACACTGCCAGTCTGACTTCAGCTGCTCAACATATTCTTGCTCAGCAAACAGGATTGATAACAGAGGTTTTAAGGCAGGGGAAAATCAGGTTTCTTTTTTTTTTTTCTAATTATGCTTCTGGAGTGTGAAGCCTAAACTCAAATGCAGAAATTATAGCTTTTTATTTTTTTGACCTAAACTGAGTTCAGCTTTTCTTGCACAGCTGGACCTTTGAGACACAAGACTGCCTTAAAATGCCAGCACTAAGCCATGGGTCATTCCCTTCCCCTCAGGTGTAGAGCCCATACTTCCCTGCAGAATGTACAATCCCTCTGTATTCTTCTGATTTGTACATGGCATTAATTCACTTCAATGCACAGTAGCTGTCTTTACTATTAAAGAAGCCAATTCATGTTTATGAATTAATTTTTTTCTAAGACTGCCAGTCCTTGTATTTCTGTATGATCACAGAAGCAAGTAATTGCGGCTCACTTGCATGGCTTGTAATGTATGGACATATGTGATAGGTGGAGTGAGCATGGTTGCTCTTTCCCTCCAACAACTTCAAAAGGGACTGATCCAGCCTCTGGTTTCAGGGATTCTGAACTGGCCTGTGCTCTTAAATCCATCAGTCATGACATCTCTAGTATAGCCTGGAATAGCTGTACAATAGTTTCAGCAAACTTGAGGAAGAGAGAAGTTATTACTGCTCACATGGAAGCTGTGAGACAGCACTGATATTTTGTGGTCTACTGTATCTCATAATCTGATTCAGATGAAAGAAGGTACCATTTCCTCTAATATTTTTCTGCTCAGTGTTAATGGTTTTCAAACAGAGCACTGAAAATGTGGTAATGGATTTCATGTTCTAATGCAGAGCTGCTTGACAGAGGAAAATATGAAGTATTTCTTACTCCTTACACACCCCGTTATTAATTCAGCTTTTTCTTCAAGTTGGACTGGTGGCATTTTTTACCACTTTGTCAGTGCTGTAAATTTCTCCTTTTAATCAGGGATGTGTCTGTCCCTTGTCAGACCATGTCACTAAATGCATGCATTTTGGGATTGAACAGGTACCTGTGGTGGCAATCATGACAACGGGAGGTGGAACCAGAGCTCTGACAGCCATGTATGCTCACCTCCTCAGTGTGCAGGAAATGAATGTCTTGGACTGTGTCTCATATATCACTGGTTTATCTGGAACAACATGGTAAGACCAAGACAAGAACACAGGAATCTTCTATAAATGACCTCAAGGTCTTAATTGATCTTGAGTTATATCTTAGCTATGAAGAAAAGACTTTGTTTTTCTGCTGTGGCTTTTTCTTTTTGTTTTTGTTTCTTTCAGTGGGCATTTCCCTGCATTTGAAATTAATTAAATATATGGATAACACCAAACACATAGTGTTTTATTGTATAAATGAAGACATAATGCACAAACCTCTGTAACTTCCCAAAGCTCTGCTTCAGAACTCACACTTTTCCTTGTGGATTTTTTTGTTTGCTTTTTTTAGGACCATGTCAAACTTGTATGAAGATCCTGACTGGTCCCAAAAGGATCTCAAGGAAACCCTCAATGATGCCCGAAAGCATGTACTTAAAAATAAGTTTGTTACTTGTTTTGCCCCTGATCGTCTGAAATACTATTTGGAAGAGTTGTGCCAGAGGAAACAGGAAGGACACCAGCTGTGCTTCACAGATCTATGGGGACTCATTATTGAAACCATGTTACATGATAAGGTATAATAACAGCACCTTTCTCTTCAGATTTGAATATCTAGTGAATACAGCAGTGAGGGAAGACAGTAAATCAAAAACCAGTTGAGATTGGAAGGGACCTCTGGAGTTCATCTCTGGAGTTTCTCTTATCCAGTCAGGATTAGGGAGGGCCAGCTACCCTGAACTATGGGCTTTGAATATCTTCACAGCTGAAGACTCCACAAATTATCTGGGCAACATATGCCAATGTTTGACCTTCCTTATGCAAAAGAGGTTGTTTGTTTGTTTGTTTGTTTTATATAGATGCCTAAAGCATGTGCCTTGGTAGTACCATTCATTATGTTTGTTGGCGGTATTATACAGATCTTAACATCACACCTGGTACAGAAAGAATGGGAATGAAAAGAAATTACAGGAAACTTACAGTATTAACAGCTTTTAATTCATTCCTCACAGAATCTTAAAGGAGCTTACAAGAAAGTTGGAGAGGGACTATTCAGAAGGGCATGTAGTGGTAGGACAAGGGGAAAATTGCCTTAAGATGAAGGTGGATAGGTTTAGATTGGGTATTAGGAAGAATTCTTCACTATGAGGGTAGTGAGGCACTGAAACAGGTTCCCAGAGAGGTTGTGGGCTCCCCATCCCTGGAGATGTTTAAGGCCAGGTTGGATAAGGAGCAACATGGTCTTGCGGAATGTGTGTCTGCCTATGGCAGTGGGATTGGAACTAAGTGATTTTTAAGGGCTTTTTCAACCCCAGCCATTCTATGATTCTGTGAATTCACATGTAAATATTTGAATGAAAATCCTGCTGTTCTTTTAAAAGAGCTGCACAATGAGGAAAGGCAAAGGAAAATCACGACCCCAAAGACAGTATCTCTGAGCCCTTAGTAAGACATCACTCTGCAGACATTTCCATCAAGAACTGTGTTCGGCTCTGTTTTAATCTTCATGAATATTTTTTTCCTGCTAAATCATTTATACTTTAGAACAAGAAAACATTCTCCCTGTAATATGATTAACCCCACACACATCAACATTTCTACTGCCTGGTCACAGCATATTGGTAGAGACTCCGTGGGATTGTGCTCAGCAGGGAGCTGTGAGTGTCCCCACAGCCCTGTCCCCTGACCAGCAATAGCCCAAGGGAAGCCTGGTGGCACTGTTGGCACAGCCATCCTTCCACTGCTGCTCTGGTGAGGGGAGCACGCTCACAAACGCTGATTCTGCTCCCAAACCATCCTGCCCTTTCCACCCTGACTGAGCTCTGCAGCAGAAGGGCCAAGGCTTGCTGAACATTACCTCTGCATGAGCCTTATCTCTGTCTTAGGTCTGAGGAAAAAATGTTTTTCTGGGCAGTCAGAGAGGGGTTTGCTCTTTCATAATGAAATATTTCCTGTCAAGAGTGCTTCTCAAACATTCCCAGACATTTTTTTCTGAGATAAAAAATGTGCATGACAGGATTTTCTCCTTACCATATTCTTTCAACATATGAATTTAGGAATATTTGTGTGCTGAAGTTTTGGGGGAGGGGAGGAACAGGGATAGGGATGACAGCACCTTTCTGCACTAAGCAACTGGGGAGCATCCTAGCTGGAGCCATGTATGCCCTGCACTGCATGCACTGGTCAGAACCCAGGTTTAGATGGGGTGGGAGGCTCTTTGTGTCACCCAGTTGTCCTCAGCTACTGTCATTCTTCAAAACAGGAGGACTGCCATAAGCTCACAGATCAGCAGCAGGCACTAAATCAGGGTCAGAACCCCCTGCCCATCTACCTCTCTCTCAATGTGAAGGATAAAATCAGCGACCAGGATTTTAGAGGTAACAATACTCCAGGATTGTATTTAACATTTAATCCTAGTTGGGGTCAATTTAGGATCAAATAAGGATATCAGTTCATTGTACAAATACTCTGAAAGGCTAATCCACCTCAGAGGAGAAATTTAACAGTTACTATTTTGAAGACATCAGTATAATTCAGTATTCAAGATCAAAAGCAGGACAATGGAAGACATTATGTACTTCTGTAAAAACTGTCAAAAAGTTTATGGAGACATATAGATGTAAGAGAACAATTTGTTCTGCATGTTCACCACTGTGAAATGTACAGTGAATAAATGCCTGCTTGCAAAGTACGTTAATTTGAAACCAGTCTGCCTTAACCTGACCAATATCATGTTTTATTCAAATAATTATGCCTCTGCTGCTGTAATCAGTCTGTCTTATGTCTTTTCTTTTAGAATGGGTGGAATTCACCCCTTATGAGGTAGGATTCCCAAAATATGGTGCCTTCATTCGTGCAGAGGATTTTGGCAGCGAATTCTTCATGGGTCGCCTGATGAAGAAAGTCCCAGAATCCAGAATCTGCTTTTTGGAAGGTGATTTGTTGTTCCGGGGAGAAGTAATATAATATAATGTGGTCCTGCACAAACCCTTCTTCTGAAATTAAAGTTAGTGTGTTTTTATCTGCCAGGAGCAGTATATGGTAAAATACCAGAACTGATAACAGGTCACAATCTGCAAGATTTTTCATTTTCTCTGTGATCTTATTCATCTTTACGGATTTATTGATCTCATCTGTGGTTATGCTTCCTGACATGAGACCTTCACAATAAGATATATATATTTGTCAGCAACGAAAGTTGTCTATAATTGCTGCTAAGTTAAGTCATCGGTTTCCTCTGCAGCCTGAGTCTCTAAAATGCAGCTTTTTACCTACAAAGTTCCTGCCACACCTAGCCCTGATTAATTCTTAAGATAAAATTTCCATTTCAGAGTGCAAGTTGGTCATAATATTTACCTTTTTTTTCCCCTCTTGCATAAAAAAGTGAAAGTGGTAAGGAAATCTTTCCTCCCTTTGCGAAAGCAGTCTCTTGCCTCATTGTTCTTTCTACTTCCACCAACTGCATAAAGGGAAAAGGAAGTTTCAGGGTTTTTTTGAGAAGCTGAAATTTTTGCTTGTGTGGAGATTTCACTACAGCTAATGGCAAGGCATAAGGAAGAAACTTAGAATCTCTCTGTCCCTGGCCGCAATTTCAGATAAGGACCCAGGTCTTCCCTTCTGTGATCAGAAGTGCTGTCAGGTCACCATCCCCTTTCTACCCCTTGGCACTTTCTTCCTACCTTCTCTAGAATGATGCAGGGGCATTTTTGCTCCTGTTCCCTGAAGCATCTGGTGACACAGTTATTTGAAATGTTTACATCAAATTCCTTTGCACTCTATTTATTTTCTGTCAAATACATCCCGTGCCACAGGGATCTGGAGCAGCGTATTTTCCCTGAATCTCATGGATGCTTGGTATATATCTGTTAATTCAGAAGACTTCTGGCACAAATGGACACGAGACAAAATTACTGACATAGGTAGGTTATTCTTATGTGATTCTTTTCTTTTATCATTTTTTCCCCTCTGTGCTGCTACTCTCTTACTGAATTTTTCAAAGCACTTTTAGAACGTTCTCTCCAGGAATTTCCATTATTCACATGTAAACCAGGAGGAAATTCATGCCATGTATTATATATGGCATGAATTTCCGTTGTATGTGAAACAAACACACAAGATCCATCACAGAAAAATAAAAGAGAAAATGGCCCTCTTATGATATGTTTTCTGAGCATAAGGGTAAAACTAGAGAAAAATATCCCTGTAGGTGGAAGATGCTCACATAGCATTCCACATTCTTCCAGCTCCTCTCTCAGAAGTTGAAGTATCAGAGAAACAACATCTTTGCATCTCTGAAGTCTACAGAACATTGACACAAACTTCAGTACTATTGGAAGTCATTCCAAACTAGTCATAAGGATGAGATTTGCAAAACATGATAGAAAATTAAGAAAGACCTGCAGGGTCAGATTTCAAGGACAAATACATTACAAAGAAGATATGACAAGGAAGAGAAGTATTTCGAAAAGGCTTACTTCTTTTATCTTCTAGCACTTGTAAGGGAGCCATTTCTGGTTGTTAAATCAAGGATTTTGTATTTGCTAGTGAGGAATATTAATTATGTTTGTGTGGCTAAGAGATTGTTATTGTGTAGCTTTTCATGTGTCTGAGAGAGAAAATGTGGCATGGGGTAGCAGAGGAAGGCAAAGTTAAGTGCAAGATATTTAAGGGATAAAATCATAGCAAAGCAAAGAAATTTTTAGTAGGTGAGGTGGACTCTTGCAGTACAAACAAAGCCTTTATCACTGTGAAGTGAGAAGAAGAAAGGGATTTTTCAAAGCTTAGTTAATAAAACATGAGATTTGTGGAAATCCTGGAAGTAAAAAGAGAAAGAAGTCCAACTTTTCCAAAAGTATTAAACCAAAGGATAACTGCACAGATTGACTTCAACAGTGAAACCACATATGTAAACTGTTATTCTTTCCTCTGCAGATGATGAAGCCCTATTCCCCACAAGACCAAATGAGCTGGATACTCGAGTGGTTTGTCCTCCTGACAGCTTTTCAGAGATTTTCCGAGATGTTGCAATGTTGCGTCCAGCAGCCTCAGAAATCCATAACTTCCTGAAAGGCTTCCAGATAAACGACAACTACCTAGAGAGCAAGTTTTCCAAATGGAAAGGTATGGTATCAACACCATGCTTTGAGTTATAGTTTAAACTATCCCTGTGAAAGGGAAACAATCCTTGAAAAAATCCTTATCAAGCTAACTGCTTTTTTGTTTCGTTCTGATAGTATTTGAAGCAGTTTGTCACTGAAAGCTAAAAATTAGGTAGCAGGAGAGGCTTCAATATAAGTTCTTTAAAAAAATTCATGAGGTCTCATGACTGATAGGTGAGAAGAATCCAGATGAGTCACCCAGAGTATGTCTGTGCCAGCCAGCTGCTGCTGTGCCTGTGGCATGGCACTAGAGCTACCATGCACTGTCTCTTGCCTGGCCAATGCTCAAGGGATGTGGCAGGGAGCTTTGTTTCCTGATACATTTTTACTTCTAAGTAAGATATAACCTTTGTAACAGTATTCCCTGTCATGCATGTAGGGAATATTTTGTTCAGTCTGGCACCAGATATTCCACGTAAAATTGTAGCTATGTGCCTGTTCTCATAGTGAGCAAGGCACCCAACACATTTAGTCTTTTTACTGCGTTGAGAGAGCAAGGTGCCATTTTGATGTGTTTCAAATTAACAGAAAAGAAAAAAAACAAAAACAACCAAAAAAAACCACACTCTCCTGATCAGAGTCACACACAAGATGAATTAAGTCTATTCTCCTGAGCCCCAAGTTAATCCCTTTCAGTCAGATGAAAGCCAAAGAAATTGCAGAGTAAAGAGAGAAAAGCGGAAGCCAGATGAGGAACTGAGAAATAACTGAACTGCAGCCATCAGCTATATAGGTAGGTCTAGGACCCAAGAAAAGTTGAAGTCCCTTTTTGTTAACAATAGACTTTCCTCAGCACTTCTCTTGCATTGGGCACCACCTCTGAAAAAAATGTGTTTGTTTCCTAGACTGTGAGCTGGACTCGCAGCCCAATCACCTGACAACAGCAACAGACTACCTCATCCTGATTGATACTGCATTTGCCTTTGCTACCAGTTACCCACCCCTCATGAGACCGGAAAGGAAAGTGGATGTCATTTTGCATTTCAACTACAGCTCAGGTTCACAGACAGGGGTGAGTCTTGCACATTCTTCCTCACTGATTTCTCTGTTTCATTACTGAGTTCCCAGAACAGCTGATCCTCTACTTATAGAAATTTTTGGTTTTCCCCAATATCTGGGAAGTATTGATAAGTTAACAGTTTACTGTTAACTGGAGGTGACATATCTTTATGGACCAAATGTTATCAGGAAGTAATAATTTACATTTTTACATGTAAATGGTTTTAGCTGATTTGAAGGCAGTCAGAAGGAGAATGAATGAAGCTAATTGCCTTTAGATATTGTCTAATATTTCTCAATGCAATCACAGATATTCCTGTGCAAGGGAAAATGTACTTTCAGGACATTATAACTGCAACAGTAGAAGGGTCTGATGTAGAAGACCAGATGTGCAAATAAATGCAACAACAGTTTGCATTTAGGAATATTGAATTCCTTAGGAATAAAAAGTTGTTCAAAGGCAACTTTTTCATAGGCAAATGTGAAACAGAGCCAATGTAGATTTTCAGAGACAGGCACGTGGATCCATCTCATTTAACCCTGGCCTTCAAAGTCTTGGCTCCATAAACAACCTATGCCTAAATTTGGTATGTACCATAATCTGTCAGAACCTGTGCCTTGCCCCACAAATATTCCCAGTGAAATTAGACTCTGGTCAAATTCCAAGTTCTTCCCGTATGTTCTGATGTTTTCCTTTGTTTTGTTTTCCTGTTGTGGCAACAAGCCCCTGAAAGATGCCTCTAAGTACTTCGCAAAACAGGGAATTCCTTTCCCTACAAAGGTGCCAGATGATCAGGAAACTCCACATTTGAAGGAATGCTACATTGTTGGTGATAAAGAGAGCCCAGAAACACCCATTGTGATATTTTTCCCTCTAGTAAATGACACCTTCAGGGAATACAAAGCACCTGGTAAGTTAACAGTTATCTGTCTAATTAACAGAGCCAGTGGCCACTTTCTTCCTCTTTTTTACTGGATAATATCTGTTTTTCAGATCATGCTGTAATAACAGACTTGAACTCTCTTTGCTTAGATCTGAACCATATCAAGAAACCTAAAATTAGTATTTTTTCCTGGACAGTAGAGAAGCATGTGTGATTAGCCTTTGGCACATACTTTCCTCTTCAGATTTTTTTTGGCTTTTCATAAGCAGATTGTCATTAATTGAGGAAAAGAATATTCTGTTTATCTGCAGTAGGAGAAATTAGCAGGGGTAATTTCCTCTCATACTTGTCATCCTCTCCTGTTAGAGAATGCTCCAAGGAGCCTAAGGATTTCATTGTTTAAAATAATTTCCAGGCTTACAGTTAGGCAGATAATTTTGAAAACAAAAGTATGAACTGGCAAAGTGATGACAATGTAACAGTGAAGCATAGTGATGTGATGAAAGTCTAATGTCCCAATTGTATCAATTCTTATCCTTTTATATTTAGTAAGTTGTAAAAAATAATATGGTACTTTTGCTTTGTCGATTGAGTTTACTGCACATTTGAGGTACTCGACTGGAGTTTTGAACAGTATTCAAATAGACTAAGGGTATTTATGCATGTACACACACCATTCTACTCCAGCTCTCACCACTGATCAGATAACCAAAAGGTTGCTTTCTGCAGTTGCCCTTTGCAGAGCGAATTAAATAAAGGAGAAAAGAAGAAAGAAGTAGAAGAAGTTGGGAGATTTAGCTTCTGTACTGCTGTTCTATATGCACTGCTCTTTTGTATTGCTCTGTGAGGGAGTTTGTTTGCCTTCCTCCCCTCAATGATTTCCAGAAACGAGGGACACCTAGACTGTTAGTTATCTACAATCAGGTGTATCTACTATCAGGTGTACATCTGATGATGGGCAGACGTTAAATGTCAACATATATTATCAGGGAGTCTAAAAAGGGGTGTTGCTTGTATGAAGAAAATTAATTTGAAGACCTGCACGATATTGCATACACTTGAGGCAAACTTGTGTTGCCCAACCGGTTCAGCTGGTAGCTGCCAGACGAGACTAAACAGGAAGAGAAAGAAGGGGTCCTTATCGTGCCTCCTTGAGCAAAGTGTCAGCTGAGCTGGCATGAAAGGGCTCTGTGCAGGCAGATTTTTGGGAGGACTGACACCTTGCAGCTGAGACCTGATCTCCATAGCAGCAAGATGGATGCTGCAGAACGTCCTGTGAGGCTGAAAAAGGATGTCTGCCCTTTGTTAATGACAGGCAGAGATCAGCTAAATTTATGATGCTTAAGTACCTAGCCCAGATCTAAATTGTACAGCACGTAAAGTTTTAGTACAATCACATGAACAGGCAGTTTTTCTATAGGCAGTTCATGCCTCAGCTTGTTCAGAAGGGGAATTTAGAGTCTGGGCAGAAAAAAAATAAAACTGACATATTCAAACTGGTTAACTTGTGTCCTGTTAGGCTCTTCCATAATCAAGTAGAAAGGGAATTCTCTGTGTGAGACTTAGACTGCTTCAGTGGAGTGGTACCAGTTCACTGTATCTCTGTCTGTAAAGCTGAGAGAAGTACATCTGCTGGACTCTGAGAGATTCTTCAAAGAAAATCATAACCCCTTGATCAATGTTGTTAGATCCATGTTGGTAGAAAAGATTCCCCAAATGCATGAGGTCCTGTCAGTGAGATGCTGACTTTTCCCAGTGCCTACTCCCCTGCCATGGCTCAGGTGGTGCAGGTATCTGTGACTATGGAGGGTGCTTGTTTGCTACAATAACACCTTCTTGGCAATGTGATGGCCTGGAGGCTGACAGAAAAATTCTCATGTTTCTGATACTCTCTCTGACAATATTACCTGCCATTTCTGGGTTGCTAATGTCTCTTTCCCTCATGCCAGCTGTCAGAAAACCAAAGGGTCTGTGGAAATGATGAGGAAGCATAAAAACATATATGAACCTGGTTTAATCCTGGAAAGAGTTAATTTTCTTCCTAGCAGCTGGTATAGTGCTTGTTTGAAATCTGGAATAAGAATTGGGTTGTTCTTCCTTTTCTGTCCCATTACACTGTCTTTGTCTCCACGCGTTTTCTCACTTTGCTCTTCTGATTCTCTCCCCATTCCAGCAGTCAGGGCGTACTGAGGCAGCAGCTGTGCTGGTTAGCTGCTGGCTCGGGTGAAACTATGACATGGGATTTCACAGAATAGCCCACAGCAGCAGATCTCCACGTCCTCAGGTCTCTGTCCTGTGGGTGGGATCTTCAGCCATCCTTTAGCAGTTAAAGGCACATAGTGAAATCCAGTAATCTTCTGAATCCAACAAAATTAATTGACCTCTCCCCTTCCAATAACCTATTTATTCTGTGTACTAGCAGATAGATAGAAGCTTAGCCTGCTCATGGGCTGTGTCCCATCGGTGCAGAGTCGAGCAAAAAACTGATTTGGTTTAGGGTTGTGATCCTACAGTTACATGCCTGAGAAACACCCACACCCTAACTGTTTTTTGCAAATTAACCGAGTCATTGCTTCTCTGCTAGGTGTGAAGCGCAGTCCCTCAGAGATGGCAGAGGGTGAGGTTGATGTTGCCAATGCCTGTGGCCCGTATTACATAAACAATCTGAGCTATTCAAAAGAAAATTTTGACAAACTGGTGAATCTAAGTTACTACAACGTCCAGAACAACAAAGATATGATTCTTCAGGCCTTGCGTACAGCTGTGGAGAGGAAAAAGCAGCATAAGAAAGAGCAAGCACTGCGAAAAGCACCCGATGGCTATGGCATGCGTGTGCCTGACACAGAGGGAGGCCAGCATTTGGCTGGCTGCCCAGCACCAGGGAGTATGAAATAAAGTATCTATGAGTCCTGTTGATGAAGAAGAAAAGGAATTTTATTAGGAAGTGAAGAAAAGCTGAAGAAGGCTAAGAACAGCACTTTGTTTGTCATCAGAAATGTTAAGCCTGTCTGTCAGTGGAGGGAATAAGCTCAAAAAAGCAGCTCTTCCCTAATGAACTAATGGGCTTCCCTTGTTGACAGCCTCAGGAGCGCAGCTAGGTGAGGCTGTGCTCCACTGCACTTGCAGAAGTGACCTTCCAGGCCAGGGCCAAACTGTGTTGACAAGGAAGTGTGAGGAAGTTTACACTGACTGTTTGTGTTCTACCTGTGCTATAGAAACAGAGGATTGCCAGGCCGGAAATGCAGCAGAGAACAAAATCCATTGTCTCTGAAACAAAATCAAGGAAGCCATTTGTGAACTAAGAAATATTTATGTGAATGTAAATAAATATTAAATTTATATAACAAACCGCGTCTTTTGAGTAAGAGTTACAGCAAATAAATAGTTTTCATACCAAATATATGTTTCAGCCACTTATTTTAGGTGCTTCTTCCTCTATTAGCAAGACAAAGACAACATGCAGACATTTCATAGCTGCTGAAAAAATTATTGAAGAAGACAGTATACCTGCTCCTGACCTAGATGTAAGCTAGTCCAGGATCCTTGGACTCCTTGCATTTAGGATTACAACCAAGACCCATCTCTACAAGAACCGACTCATGTTAATTTATTTTAGCAAGTTGGATTTAAATGCAATTGATAATACCAAATGTTCCTTGATATTGATAATATTAAAGTGTTTGAGACTATTACATCAAAAAGACACAAGAAATACAGACAAAGCAAAACTAAAATTGTATACCTAATATCACTCATGCAAATGTGATTTTTTTAAACTTGCTGTAGAGCATGGCAACTGAAGCCAACAGAACATCAACGTCAACTTTCTGACACTTTGGCTGGGACATTAAATGTCTCCTTCCAAGTAAGCAGTCTGGGTTTTTGACAGATGGAATCTATAAAATTCTACATTTATTATTCTTCTATTTTTTAATTCAATGATATTGTTTTATTTATTAAACATCTTATATATCCACAAGCCCATGTTTCCTACAGGCTTCCCCACTTCTCAATTCTGCTGTAGTATTCTTTGTCAAGAAATCCTGTTATTGTAGGCCAAAATGGGAAGTCTTACAAATTCCTTTGCTGTCAAGACTGAGGGTCTCCTCCTAGGTGGTGCACAGAGATGTAACCCTTCTGTTTGACGCTTAGGCCAGTGAACACTTACCTGTACGCTACAGGAGCCCATAGAGCTCCTGGACTGTATGTCCAGAGTTTGTCTCCCACAGAAAGGAGAGAGCAAAGGCAGCAGTCGTGCTGATGAGTGCTGGATCCCATCACAGTATGGGATGTAGCCAGAAGGCACAGCCAGACCTGGGAATTTGGAAGTATTCCCAGGTTCCCATATACAGTTAGAGCTTTACTGTCTGAAGGGCAAAAATTATTTCACCGACAGTAGGAAGCATCTAGGCAGGAAGTCGGAAGACAAGCAGAACGAAGTATGTGAGTGCAAACACTTCCCTGCCCTTCCTGTTGCTTTCCAGCAGACACGAAAGGGTCATGAAGAACAATGAGCGCTTTAACACATTTCAAAAATCTTGCATGGAATAATTACTCAGTATCTCCATTTTCTACGTTCAAACAGGAATACAGAGGAAAGTGTCAAATGTGATCAAAGAGGTGGAACTGCTTCCACACAAGGTACAAATAGCTAAGGAATCTGCAGGTTAGAAAAAGAGCAAGAGGAGTGAACGGCAGAGAAGAGAGAGATGTATGCAGTCAGTGCAACTCTCTTCTATCACAATTCCTAGAGGTGATCAGACAAAACTACGAACAGCAGGGTGAAACAAAGTGATGTAGCTCTGCACACATGTAATTAAGTTTTCTTGTTGATATAATTTTACGTATTCAAAAAACTGATTGAGGCATTCACTTGAAAATTTTTAGGGACTGAAAAAATACAATGTCCTGCACTGAATCATGAATTCCCAGAGACTTGAAGAGCAGCCTGAGGCCATATCGTACCTGCTCTGTGAGGTATGTGAGCTATATAAGGTTCTCCAGTCATTAAATATTGGGTTTAGTGCCACAGAGAAGGGGGAAAGAAACCTCACTCCACACTGCAGTACTTAGGTTTTCTACAGCTCAGATATTTTTGCAGATAATTAATATTTAGGAGCAGTCAGACTTCTAAAGATGTGGTGAGACACGACTAATTTAAAAGAAATTACTGAAGTAAAATAGCAAAAGTGTAAGTAACTTAATAATAACTTAATTATATATTAATTAATGCCATAGAGAAAAGCAATGACAAAGGAATACAAAACCAAACTATAAAAAGAATATTTTAAAAGAGGAGGAAACCAGTCAGCAAGACCCTATGCAAAATGGTATAAAATCTTTGGACTCAGCATGGAAATTGCAACAAAAGAGTTGCAAAATATATGCACTGCCCTAAATAAAATGCAAAGCAAGGAAGCAAGTAAAGGCAAAGTCATTCAATGCCCCGAACTGAGCATTGCTAAAGTTTAACATCTGTTATTTGAGGAACAGCATAGAGAGGCAGAAGATGAAAAGAGCACATATAAACCTGCTGATGTATCTAGAAAAGACCTGGAACATATCGAGAAAATGCAGTATTCAATAGGGAATGAGGATGAAGAGAGGTAGATAGATAAAAATGTGAAATATTTTAGGATGAACAGAGGTAGATATACTGGACCAGCAAAAGGGGATTTAAATTATATAGGTGCTGCAAAGGAGCCATAAGCATGTCACACAAAAGGTACATTTGTAATATGGAGTTTAAACACAGTTTCAGCAAAAATTTCCACTCTGTTTCTTTTAACTGACATCCCAAGTTTGGGGGCTTTTTTGAGTTAGTGAGCATAAACTTTAATGTCAGAGGACAAAAAAAAATACTTGTTTTATTGATTTCCCCAAGGTTGTAGTGAATCTGGTGTTACACTCCACTAAAATCTCCTGTAAAAATCAATGGGCGCGGTGATCCTCCTACGTGGCTGAACACAATGCAGGACCTAGGGTTAGAACTAATGGCCATATCTTCTACACACGTCTCACAGAAAGATTTCCATGTTACACAGAGATTTTTCACTGTGTTTAAAACAGTTGCTTGATGTAGCTAAACACCACGGCGCTTAGTCACACATTTCTTTTGCGTCCAAAGACAGCAACCATCATGAGAAAAACACGAAAAGCATTTGGGTGATTCTACGTTCAGATCGGAGCTGCCAAAGTGTTTCCGGATTTCATCACAAGGGGCTGAGATTTTAGCGCAGAGGGGCAGCAGGCACAATGAACCTCCAGAGGCGGACTTGTGGCCAAAAA
>VXBU01009275.1:0-120892 GCA_013400315.1 Bombycilla garrulus | reverse complement strand
GGCCCCGCCCGGCGCCCTGCGCGCCTCGCCCCCGCCGGCCGCTCGGTCATCCTCGCTCACCTCCTGCCCCGGGTGCTGCCGCCTGCGGTAAATCCCTCTCGCCCTCCCACGCTCTGGCGGCGCACCCCGCGGCGAGCCCGGGCCGGGCAGCGCTGTCCCGCGGGTGCGAGCCCGGGCCGGGCAGCGCCGTGGCCGTGCCGGTGACAGGCAGAGAGAGAGAGAGACATACTCTCCTAGCGAGCGGGGCTTAGCGAGAGCCTCCGTGCTGTGTCGGGGATGGTGCCGCTCCCGACCCTGTTGTACGCTCTATAGCTCGCCACTTGCTTCCTGTTCAAGAATACTATCTCTATTTAATGTTCTGCTGAGAAAGTGTAACCCCGTGGACTACTTCCTCTTAGTTCTTTTAATCTGTAAATTATTTCAGAGGAAAACCAGGGGCTTCGTGTTAAAACGGTATGACAGCCCCGGCCATGAGGGATCACTTAACCTTATCTCGTCCCCTTTCTTCCCCAAAAGTAACGTAATGCACAGATCGGATGTGATCATAGAAGAGTAAGGTGACAAGAGCTTTCGGCAAAAAACACGTGGTATCTGGAAAGTATTCCCTTCCATGAGCCTTTATTTTGATCAGTTGCGTTGAAGCAGTCTCACTACTAAGGCAGCTTGAGAGTGTTGTTCCTGTTGTAGTATCTTCTGTCTTTTCTATATTCCTTGTTTCATAGTAACTCATTTTTAGGAAGCTAAAGCATATCTTTGCTAAGCACAATACTATGAATGTGTAAATGTTTTGCATATGTTTGAGTTTCCCTCGCACATGCCCCTTACAAATCAGTAAGGGGCAACTGATTTTTGCCCAGTTCTGCAAAAGACACTGGGGGGTCATTTGGTTCACATTTTGACCTGCTTATATCTGAGGTTCATTATAGTCCTTTGGTAAAATTTACAAATATTTATCTTTCAGTTCCAAAGATCACAGGCAGCCTTTCCATAACACGGTTTTCTTCTCGCAGTGCAAAATAACTACCTCTCCTCTACGCTGAAGATCAATGTTTACCTTCAGTCACCTGAGAGCTTTTCAGATGTTTAAAGAAATAATCATCTGTCTTTTCAGGTTTTACAACTAGCTAATTGAAAGCTTGAAGTCGAACATGGTTTCTTTACTGATTATTACTGAATTCCCACAGACACATAAGGTGGTGTTGCTCAGAGGAGTATTTTAAAAATAGAAATAAGACTGTAATTAAAGGAAAAGAAACTTAGTTTCAGGATCTCCACAGACTGTCACAAGGTGGTGTGTGGGGAGAGGGGTTGTTGATTTGGATTTTCCCATAATTTCTCCAGGCATACTCATTAATTTTCTTCTTTAAAATTACCGTTGCCTTGTTAGTCTGTATATATTTCCAGTTAAGTGCTGTTACTTTGCTTATGGACAAGGGATGGGGAGAGCACAGGTAACACAGAGGGAGGCAGAATGGTCACAAATACGTGCAGGCCAGATCTTGTTCTGCCTGTCAGCAGCATTGTTCTGTTATTTGCAATTCATAGAAAACTCTGTCTCTCCCCTCCTGTAAGAGTTTGCCCTGGTTGAGACCAGAGGTTCTTGATTTATGGACATTTAGCTTTTTTGTCCTTTAGAGCTGTCCATATTTGACTGAAGTACAAGCCATTACTGCTTAGAAACGTCAATATTCTCTGTAGTGCCTTAGGTGTGTTTTTGTTACTGTTTCTTTGTGAGTAACTTGTTATCACGGCAGCAATAAAATATTGAGCAAAAGAGTTGACTGGTACTAATGAACAGTTGGAATGAGAAAATACTAATACTTTATTGCAGCTCTTGCCAGCTTTTTTTAGCATTTGTCCATGCCAGATGAAGATGCCCAGACAATTTTGACAGAGGTGAACTTTTCAAAGATGATTTCTCATGTATTTTATTAAAATACCTGACTTGATGCAATAGGTGGCTTCTGCTGTGACGCACCTTTCTTTTTACCCTCTTACCCCTTTCTGCTGTGCCCATTTTAGGTAGCTGCAGAGCAGTTTAGTCGTGTACGAGGTATTGGAGAAGACAGGCATTGACTGTAGAGCCCAGATCTGCGGCAGAATATCTTTTATTGCTTCTAAAGGATCTCGCTATGATCAACATTCATTACCTCAGTGTTCTCTATAGCAGAGATAATAATTGACTGTCTCAGCATAAAATAATGCTCCATTGGATGGGAAGCAACTTAGGCAATAGTGTCACAGTGTCTGTTACTCTAATTTAGAGGAGAAAAAGAAGGGCAAAAAAAAGAGAAGTTCTTGTATGCTGTGTACAAGACTTAGAAGAAGACATGGGAAAATATTATAGTGTCCAGGTCAGCCAGAAATAAATTTCCCCTCTGGCAGGCTGAATCTCCCATAGAAAAACGTTGCACCCTCTCAAGATTGTTATAATCCCATATTTGTTGTAGATTATTTTTCTTAGAATGAAGTAGTGCTATAGGGGATTTATTCCTCCAAACCTTTTAATAAGCAAACATTATTTTAAATCTAAAATAAATAATTAAAAACTGCTTAAAATAATTAAAACTGCTTTTTGTTCACATTTATTGAGTTCATAGTCAGGAGGGCATATTAGGTCTGCCTCAATGTTTACTGTTGGGTTTACGTGTGAGCATAACAATTCTGTCAAATATTCATTTGGGATTTACTTTGATAGAGATGTTATTGTGAGAACTTCACATTTTCATACCTCTGACACATCCATATCCACCCAGTTCCTTCCACTAAGTCTTTGTGGAAAACACTCATGTACCAGTGACTAAATGTCCCTGAGGATTAAGATATGCAAACAAACACTTCCAGGTTTCTAACAGCTCTTATGTTTTCTCACTCAATGCTGTTTATCCGCTTTGCCACTTGGAACAATGCAGTGAAACCAGTCAGTTTTGCTGTCTAAGGTGTAGTGTGGTGATAGTTTTATTCACTTATTTGACAATGCTGACAGTTCAAACAAATACATCCAAATGTTAATGCTTGTCTAATTGTGTTTAATGAAGTGGGAATATGGTGAGAGACAATTGTTATATTACATGTGAGCTGCCTGGCCTTGCAGCTTCTGTAACTGTCTCAATTTCTCATGCCTGTTTTAGGAAAAAAAAATGGGGAAAGGAGGGACAAGAGAGTAGAGTTGTACCGTATGAAAAGGAGATAGGAGGTAGTCAATGCAAATAAGTAGATTATTTTGTTCCATTTTAAAAGGGTAGGAGACTGATTTTTTTTTAAAGAACTTATCAACATGAGACAAACCAGAAGTAAATTCCTCAGATTACCAGGCTGTGCTTTTACTTTGCTCACAGGTATTACTCAGAGGTTAAAAATTGTAAACTTCCTGCTATTTAAGTCAGCCAGAGCTGACTTTTGTGAAAGCACCTTTTCTATGCATAATGTCTGGAGTCTGCAAGTAGCGTGTGATCACTTGTGCAGCTGCATCTATTTCTTTAAGGGTGAAGTGGGAGGAGGGTCCCTCTTAATTTCTTTGGGTGAAAGCTGTAACTTCTTCACTAGCTCTACATGAAAGCTTTGAGTTAATTAAAGCAGAATTCTTACACTAAAGCAAACATCTGCTAGTTTTGCCATGTTTAAAAAAAAAGGTGGAATACTTGGTGCAGTATGTAGTATGGAGGTAAGCAGCCCTATAAAGGAGCCATGAGTTTATCTCTCAGTGCATCACAGGGTTTCCATGCTCAGTGCTGCTCTGTCCAGCTCATTTGCTTTTGTGCATTAGTGTGGCCTAGCTAATGCACTTGGACTTCAAATGATAATGAGTATCTGCAACTGTGAGTAATCTTTCCTATCTCTGGAACTTTGTAAACTAGTTTCCCATAGTCTGGCTATACATCTTGCAGAGGAACAGAGATGAATGTTTATTGGCAAAGCTGAAAGGTTATAGCCCAGGTGCAAACAAAGAGAAGAATCAACAGGATGTCTGTTGTTTGATCTAGACTGTCTTTGGGGCATTGGCTATTTTTAAGCATTCTTCCTGTGAACCTTCTTGAACTCCTTCTCTGCTGAAAATTCCTGAGAAGAGCCTGTAGTTAGACTGACTGAAAATCCAGGTAGTTTCCTGTGCTAACGTAGCATTTCGTATAGAAACATTGGCAGCTTTTCATTTACAGAAGACTGCTCTTACCTTTTGTGTGGGTAAGTAAAACTGTTCTTTCACACTGAGAAGTGTGGTGCAGCATGTTGTTGCTTGGTCCACTCCACAACTCCAGCTTGCAACCAAGCTCCACACAGTCATTCACACCCTGTACAGCGAGATGGAGGAGAGAATCAGAATGGTAAAAGTGAGAAAACTCACGGCTTGAGATAAAGACAGTTTAGAAAGTACAGTAAAAGCATCACAGGCAAGGCAAACCAAGGAATTCATTCACTACTTTCCATGGGCAGGCAGATGTTCAGGTGGTCCTGGGAAAGCAGGGCTCTGTCATAATAACAATGACTTGGGAAGAGAAAATGCTGTCATTCCAAGTGTCTCCTCCTTTCTTCTTCCCCTAGCTTTATATGCCATATGGTACAGGACATCCGTTGGGTCAGCTGGGATCAGCTGTCCCAGCTGTGTCCCCTCTTAACTCTTTGTTCACCCTCAGCCCCTTGCTGGCGGGGGGGGGTGAGAAGCAGAAAAGGCCGCAATTCTGTGCAAGTGCTGCCCAGCAGTAATGAAGACATCCCTGTATTGTCAACACTTTTCAGCACAGATCCAGAACACAGCCACATAGTAGTTATTGTCCCATAGCCAAACCCATCACACTTGAGCACAGCCAGTGCTCGAGAACAGGTTTATTTTAGTCTGTACTAATTCTTGATGTGCAATTGTGAGCCAGTCTTAATGGAAAATACCTGTGCTGCAAAGTGATTCCTGTGTCTGTTGAATAGTTGTACCAGGCAGAGCTTTGTGACTGTTGGGTGGGGCTTGGTATTTGGAAGGAGGTCTTGCCTTCCTGGATTGTTATCGCTATAAAAGCCTGCTTTTTAAAGCTGCCTTTATGACATTAACTTGGAAGGATCATTGCAGTTTAGTAGCACTTTATTCTGGTTTAGTCATTTCAATAAACAACTAATCTCAGTTTGCACTATCAAGTTCAGAGCATCAAATGGAGACGTTAAAAATCCTCAAAGGTACTCTGTACTTGTAAGTCTTTAAATTTTGCAAGTGTTACATGTGCAGCAAATTCATGAGCAGGCCATGAAATTGTTTTTTTAGGCATCTAAAGGACTTTCACCACTGAATTTCCGTAATCATGCCATAGTTTATGAGCTTACGATAGACGGCAATTATCCTGTTACCCTGGAGCGGTCTGCTCCTGTGTTTAGATCCCACCATGTAGTTTTCCTTGACCTGGGTTGTGGGACTTCACTCCTGTGCATTTGATTAAATATATGGTCTTTACTGCTGCTCTTGGTGCATCTTCTTGTATATGTTGTCTGACACCTTATGAGTTGCTACCTCTGTCATTCCCACCAGAAGCCTGGGAATGACAATTTATATCAAGAGAAGAGCTTATTTACAAGTCTCATAGAGACCCTTTCTCTTTTCAAAGAAGGGCTATGAGGAAAAGCAGGGTTTGAAATAGAACATTTTATCATGACAAGTTAAAAACCTTCTTTTAGGAGGCAGAAGTATAATTGATCTTTCAAAATAAAAGCCATGGATAACTCCAATCTGGAAAATTTTAGTGGCTCTTGTGAGTTTGCCGTGGCATCCTGTTTTAGAGAACTCTGGTGTGCAATGATGTTCTGTGAAGAGGCAGGAACACGCTTCTGTGTTTCAGGTGTTCCAGTGTTTGCCACAACACTTGAAAATCCTGGATGTCCATTAGGGCTTCAACTGGTCAGCAATTAAAGGAGCTTTGTCTTCATTTCATTTAGATAATTTCATTATTTACTTTGTACAGTGAGGGATCTGATGCATATTATAAACCTGTGTGGGCAGAGAGGTTTGAGTGTTGTTTCATTTGCTTTTGGAGAGGGGTCAGTTTTATTTCCCTGTTACTGTGCATTAGGTACAGCTTATTCTAGAGATAAAACTGATTGACTTTGGCATGTTCTGGCATGATTGATCTTACGTTCCTCATTCCTCACAAGTTTTAATATTGGCATTTTTTAAGTTTTTTTTTTGGAAGCAGAAAGCTACAGGAAATCTCATGTAAATAACTGTTCCATGCGCCCTGATCACACATTGAGCTAACTGGAGCCAGTTTGCTAAGGCTAGTGGAAAACAAATATGAACAATATTGAATTGAAATATGTAACATAGATTTAGTTCCTTCAATTTGGCTTCTGTGCACTGATATATAAAATTTATGAATGCTTGGGTACTTTATTTGAAGGCAGAGATTATTCAGCAAGTATAGATACTATGTAAAATGTTTTTAGCAGCAAAAGCAGCCAGCATGTCCTCTCAAATCAGTATTGATTTAAGAAATTATAGAAGAATAGGCATAGCACTGTTGGATTAAATCCAGAATAAACCTTTATTAAAAGAGCAGAGTTAATGTAGATGCATTGAAATGTAACTAGGGCTGTCATTATATGCAGGACCACCACCTGTGCCTGAAGAAGAATCTCATGTAAATCCAGTTTTGATTATGTGAATAGTTAAGTTGTAGTTGATTAAAGTTGTGTTGTTATTTTGTTTTGGTTTTTTTAAGAACTGCAGGGTGACATTAAAACCATTTTGTTTTAGTCTTGAGTGCCAAGATGGTGCTGTTGGGACTCAGGACAATAACACCCCTGCTGTAAAGTTAGGCAGTGTTGTCTGTGTGTCTGTGAAGGATGACAGTTTTCATAGAATGTGTGCTAGAGGGAGGTTTGCTCAAAGGATTTGAGGCTGCTTTTACTTCACCCTTGCCATCCATGAAGGGATGCAGACAGGCTTTATATGTAAATAAATGCCCTGGTTTACTTAGGTTTTAATTCTTAAATACACACTTAATTAATTTCAGACCTTGTTGTCTGGAAAGTCAAGGCCTTCTGAGTATGTGTGGTGTCTTCTGTCAGTGGATTACTTAAAGGCTGGTGCAAGATGGTTTCTGGTGCTATAGCACTACCTGACTTGATGCCTTTTGGAAGTACTTTACTCTTAGGACTAAATTTCTGCAGATATGACTTAGTTAACAATTAATTTTTAATGTGCAGGTCAAAAGAATAAAAAGTATCTCCTCACTCCCAAACAGATAAGATTTTATTGTCTCGTAATGATTCTCTTTGCCTCTGATAGGATGAGTTAAAGTTAGTGAGATCATACCAAGTTGATTAAAGGGTTAGATCTATCAGCCAACTGAATCTGCTCATATGCAGCTTCAAACTGTTCCCTTTTTGTGCCAGTAGCACTGGCATAGGCTTGAAAACACTCAGAAAAGTGTTGTAGTGTAGCCTACAGCACTGGGATTGTTTGCAGAAGCATCCACTTAAATGGTTGAGGTGCTGCAGTTGAGGGCATGCTTTCCACACTGCCTTTGTAAAGGAATTTACTTTATCCTTTTATCTAGATGTTGTGAAAAAATACTTCAGTTCTCTTCCTCCTTCCCCAGTTAACAGAAATAATGAAATGCAGGTAAATGTAATCGTAATCTTTCAGAATGTGTGTATCTTTGGGAAATTTCAAGGAAATTATAGGTATTTGCTCTTGCCATGGATCCAAATCATTAATTCTTTTGGAATATTTAGGTATAAATATAGCTATTGTTTATAAATACATTTGTGTATTCTCTTCCTACAGATACCTGCTCGAGCAAGACTTTCCAGGCATGCGGATTGGTCCGGAGCCTACCACAGATTCCTTTATTGCTGTAATGTATGGAGAAACAGAAGGAAATGTTCCTGGAAATGCTCTAGTTGTTGATCCTAAGAAGCCATTCCGGAAACTTGGCCGCTTTGGAAATGCTTTCCTGAACAGGTGAGATCCTCTTGCTTTCTGTCTTCTGCTGATTACATTTAAATTTTGACATGTTCTGTTTTGAACAACATGGAATAAATATTCAAATACAAGCAGGAGTGGTGGGAGGTCAGGTGAGTTAAATAAAAGAAGGCAATACTAGGTAGGGTGGCATTACGATAGAGATATTCAGTTATCTGAATAGAAATAGTTGTTAAAACCAGTTCACAGAAAACTGTATAAGTGATTCACTGGGTGACTTGTTTGTGAGGTGTGATGCCAGGTACTGAACTCAGGATCAGTTTATGCAAAAATTCTACTCAATAAAACTGATAGGTTAGTACTGTTATTAAAAACTACCATTCAGGAAAAAAAAAAAACAAACCCAAATATTTTCCCTTTGGTGCTTTCTTGTTCCTTTCTACTGATTTCACTGGGTAGCTTGGTATAGCTATTTAAAATTGTGAATTGCTGAGATATGTAAAATTACCTAAAAGACAAGATTCAAATATGCCCCATGGATAAAATAAAAACTCAAGCTGTTAAGTATTTAATATCAACTACCTGGATGTTCAAGTAGTTCCGTAGTCCAGAGAGACACTGTGAGCTTCTGCTGTGTGTTTGTAAAAAGGGAAGAGTCATTCAGAGGCTGTGAATATTTTGATAGTAAACTTAAATAGCATGCTAAATATTTCCAGTTGAAAGTTAGTTACTAATAACTCCATTCTTATTGTCTGAGCAATCACCTTGTTTTCTTCCAATATTTGATAGTAGCTTGACATGGAGGCCTCACTTTGAGAGCCAGTTAATCTAAATTGGTTCTTTTTAACAATAAACTTTCCTGTTTGGCTGATAAATACTGGCATGAATGTTAAAAGTTCATAATGTACAATTTTATCTCCTGCTGCATTTGTTCAAAGAAGAAAGTTTATAGCTGCTTACAGTTGACTTCCTTATCAATTTGCAGAGATAAGAATATGTGCTGTGGGAAGCTGTAGTCAAGTCCCATTTTAAATAACAAGTTTGAGCTGATTGGCTAAATTCTGTCTTCCAGATCATTATTCTGTTTCTCCCTTTCCTCATCATTGTGCTCTCTCTACAAAAAATTAATTCAATACAAATTATATAAATTGTATTTTGTGTAATATTCAAGTATTTTCACAGAACTTTTAAGAATGGTATGTGTTTGTTTGGATGAGTGGCAATGTAATTTTTTGCCTAAATCTTTTTCTAGTTGTGTCAAGTTACGACTGTTATGCAAGAAAGATTATCAGCTAGCTAAAAAGATGTGCTTTCAAAGTAATGGACTAAATTATTCCAGTTCTTTTGGTGACTGCGATATTGTTATACTGAAGTACTGTGAGCACCCTTATCTTCCCTAACAGTCACACTTGCTCGTTAGTTATTCAGCAGAGATCTAGGTGCTTATCTTTCCCTACCCTTTTGCAAAACTTAGCAACTCCTTTCTCTTTATGACTTCCCTTAGATGAAATTGTCTTAGGCTTCAGTGTCTTTGAGTTCCTACCAGGTTACCTGTAATCATTGTACATATTTTACTTTGCCTTCTCTCGTTTGCAATGCTGACAGTTCTTNTTTTGTTTTATGGAGGAACTTAAGGCTATGAACACTTAGACTATGAAGTTGAGTGCCCTTTTCATCCAAGTGTAACAATCCAAATGACAGGAAGCAGGGACTGAGGTAATGGAAAAAATGAAACAAACAAGAACACGGTATCACAATCAAGGCTTGTACTTAGTAATTAGCTGCATTAATTTATTGATGTTACCTTGCTTTTGTCTTTTTCCATGACCCCTTCTAATTGCCTGCTGTATCTCACTGCTTGTGGGAGGTGTTCTTCTATTAATATCTTACTTATCCTGTATACTTTTATGAAAAGTTGTGGAGGAAACAGAAGGGGGACAGGACCTAGTGTGCCCTTGGATGCTGGTGAGGGAAGAATATTGCCTTATATCAGAAAAGCACGTAAATAAATTAGTGCTGCTGAGAAGAAATGCATGGTCCTGGTCTATTTTGATGTGTCGTAAGAAATTACAGTCATCTCATTCTTACAACTGTTTTTGTAAGAAATTTTTTTTAAATCTATCATTCAGGTGGATTACTATGTAGTTCTGTTTTTTGTGATGCAGCACTTACATGACCTGCATGAAGTGGTATGTGAAGAAATAAGTCTCAGTGTTGAAGAGAGTTATTCAAATACCACTATCATTACAGTTTTAAGTTGTCTAAAATATTAGTTTGAGGCAAGATTTTTTAACGCATCTTTCATCTTTGTCTTATGGACATATTCTAAAAGCTAACAAGCAGTTAATTCTGAGTTCATGCTTCTGTTTCCTATGTATTTACCATGTACTTTTCTCCTCCCATTGCCACTATAACTGCTGCAAAGATGGCAGTGTCTGCATTTCTGAGGCCTGTAATTCTCTGTTTTCTCTCATGGTCTTTTCCAACTGTCCCAGTTTGGCTGGTGCCTGAGTCAAGACACTGCTGTATTGTTCAGCTGGCATAACAGTGCCTTTCTTCCCATAAGATAGGTCTAGAAACATCTTGGTGATACTGAACGAGCACTGGGCTTTCTAAGGCTGGAAGAGAGTGATAAGAAAAAATGTACACGAAAATTCAGTCTTCACACTTTCAAATTTATGAAAGCTACTTCATGCTGTACATAGCAGTGGTGTATGTAATTTTGTAATGGTTCACACGATAAAATGTATTTTCTTTGTCTCTTATGCTCATACATTATGCTTCCATGTAAGGTGTTTGCTTTGACATAGCAATGCCTTTAGGTTTTGGCAAGTTCAAATAATGTAATTTTCTCAAATAATACCTCACTGCTCTTTCCAAAATATTTCTTAAGCTAGTAGAAAACTTAGTGGAACAGTTTGCTTCAGATATGAGAGATTTTTTATACCTGGTGTCCCACTAAAACAAACAATACATTTTATATCATGTCTACGTACCCTCAGGTTCTATCAGGCTCAGATGGCTGCTGTTTCCTCATGCCCTTTTGGGTTTCAGGGAGAGGTGCAGGTGATACTGCCATTTGTTTTATCCAAGAAGGCACACTGTGTGCTTTTGTTAAAGGCTCATTGCTACAAGGTCTCTTGCAGAACAAGGTGAAGTGAGGTGTTAGGACTTTTTTCCTTCCCAATTTCCTTTGAATAATTTGTGTTGTATAAAATGCCATCTAGACTTTGATATAGTTTGCATTTTGCATCTGATACTTGACTGGCTGAACTCTTCCTAACTCAGATTATCCAAGCCTTGGCTTTGACCTTGGCACAGCTATGATTTCCTGTGATACCCTGTTTTTTGAGGCAGTGTGCTTTGTGAAGCCATAGGTTGACATAGGGCCGCCCCATCTTGGAGCCTGAGGCTGCAGCGTAACCCTGTGTGGGGCAGCCTCGCAGGAGGAGGGTGGGATGTTCTGTGTGCTCATTAGCATCTTCAGCTGCTCCCTGATAAGTAGATTAAACTCTTATGCAAATCTCTTAAAGGCAGGTTATGATGAAGGGCAGTGAAGATCTTCAGTCATTAACTGTCCCAGAAGCATCGTTGTAGCTTGCATGTAAAACACCAAGTGTTCTGCAAGGCTCTCAGAGTGCTTGTGAATTATTTATTTTTCTGTCATACCACCATTGAATTTGCCTCCTGTTGCAGAGGCGGGAGGTTATTGTTTAGAGTGTACTGTGTGTAATTTGAACTCTTGCTTCTGGCAGTGTGAGTTTTGGCTGGGTTTGTGGGAGAAATACTGGTGTTTTTCACTGGTGCCCCAGCTGAGGAGAGTGGTGGGTTAGGGAGGAGGGATCACTCAAACGCTGCTAAATCAGGTGAGAGGGAGATGTGACAGAGACTGGTACATAAACACATTGTCAGTATGGCTTTCTGCTTGCTCCCCTTTTCAGTCTTTGAGTCCAGGCATAAGCTGGAGTTCCTGATGAATTTTCTCTTGTGTGTACTAATTTTGGTCCTAGCAAAATGGTGGTTTGATGGAGTCTTTTTAATGTTGCATTTAAAGCCCAAGTTGTTAGCTTTTGCAAAATTTGAAGTCTTATCAGCACTTAGATGTACAGTTTAACAAGGGCTCCCTGTGTTTTCTTTGGTGAGAAGCTCTCTTCGAAATTTTTCATAAACATGTATGGTTGCAAAATGTAGAGGTTTGCCAGGATTAGGAAACATCTTTGAATCTCACTTGAGTCTTTCTAGAATCAGATATATAATGGGGAGCTCTCAAGGAACAATCTGTATGTGAGCTAGAGCTGTTGTTGATGGGTTTTTCCCCTCCTTTTCTGCAGGTTCATGTGTTCTCAGCTACCAAATGAGGTCCTGAAGAGCATCAGTATCATTGACAGCCCTGGCATTCTCTCTGGAGAGAAGCAGCGCATCAGTAGAGGTGAGTTGCAGAGCTTTATAGTAACCAAGCTCACTAATTTTTTTCTGCTCTACTGGACAAATCAGCATCCTAATTTTTGTGGAGCCTGTTTTAGTGCTTCTATATGGTGGTCTGTCCCATACTTTTATACTGCAAGTCCTGCACAACCCATATTTCAAGGCTAGATGTCGGCTTTGGAATTTTTTCTCTTGAAAGCTGGTGGGGATCAGTATTTCTCTTGTCCTGCTGCTATGGCTGCAAATGGCTACAGTTGCATGGTCTGTTGACTAATTGTGCTTTGTCACTCCTGAGAAAAAAACCTTATTTTCTTCATTTTAATTGCTTTCCATGAAATATATATGGATAGATATTTCCATGAATATATACTATTGAAGTTCATGAATGAAGAAATGCTTCATAATAGCTGTAGGTTGGTCATGTCTGAAAAATTCAGGGGTGGGGCTATAAATAGGGTGGGTTTATTGTGGGCACAGCTGCTAGAGCTGCTTCTTACGGTTGCTCAGTCATGCCATAATATAATAACAGTCAAAAGAGGAAGTCAAATGGTAGAAGGAGAAAAAGCAAATGAGAATATTTTTAATAATATGAGAATTCTGCAGAGAACTGAGCACTGTTTATCAAGCTGTTTTAAACATTAGCCTGTCTTGAGAAACTGTTTAAACAGAACAGTATAGTGTAAACAACTTTCTTCCTTGCATTCTTCAGCTGCATTTGAGTGAATGTTGCTTTTCTATGCAGTCGTAAGTGGTAATAGTGCAGGGTGTGGCTTAGCTTGCCCTCTGGTTTAAGAGCTTTGCCTAAGAAATGGAAACTTGTATTTCATGTGTCTGTCAGAGGAAATAAACAATTCTTTAACATATCACACCTGGGATTTTTTGAGGAAATCCTGGTACGAGCACAATATATGGCAGCGATACAACAAATAGTCTTGTCTTTATAATAAACTGACAGAATAAGGGACTAACTTCTTAGGACTATAATCTAAATTATGCTCACCTAGTAAACTGGTCTACCAGATGCTTCTGGATTCTTTGTTCAGTGATGTTTTGTCCTCTCTATTACTCACAGTCACATAAAGCATTCATCATGGGGAGAGTGCTGGTCTTTCCTTTATGCGATGTGTTGGTAAATAGAGATGAACAGCATGACAGCTCTAAGTCTCTGCAAGCAAAGGCTTGAATGTTGTGAAACCAGAAATAAAACAAATACTGCATGTTGGCACTCTTATTTTAGACAGAAAAAAATTGAGTGTATAACTAATGATTTGAGTCTTGAAAAAACCTTCTCATAAAATGTCCACAAAATTCTTAGGTCCCAGTTTACACAGTCTGATAAAATCAGCAGTGGTCTGCTTCACCATTGCAGATTCCAGCTCCTTTTTCCTCCTCAAGCTTAAAACTGGGGGCATCTTAACCCTTCTTTGCTCATTAAACCAAGAGAAAATGATGTTTGGCAGCATTCAGGTATCTGTTGCCACTTTTGTAATAGTGTGGAAGGGAACATGAAATAAGAAGAAAATTTAAATGTCATATATTAATATGCCATTGAAAAAGTGAGCAATTGTATAACCAAATTCAACACCATTAGGTAATGCTATGGAAGTCTCAGACTTCCTTCCAAGTGCAGGACAGAGTTGCATTTCACTCCAGGTTAAGTTTCTCTGGTAGTCCTGTGTTGCCTGAAGGGCCATGACTTCATCACGCTCTAGCATTGCTCCTGTGATTTAACAAAACATAGCTCTTGTTCCCTTAATGTTCAGAAACTCCTTGTCTTGATGGTATGTGCCTTATCACTTGTTACAGCCTGGCTGGCTTGCCCTTTGATATGATAGACTTTCACCTGATCTGACATAGCTCAGTGATTACCTCAAACCTTTACCTGTTGTACAGGCTATAACTTGATTAGATTGCAATTCATGAATTTTTTTCCATGTGTTAAAGATTGTCTTGGATGTGTCTCTTGTCATAGTTCTTCTATCAAAGTGTGGTTCTCCTGTATTCTGTGCAGGTCCTCCTTTAATCATGTTTAAAATGTGGTTTTACCAAATATGAGGTTTTGGGAGTTGGCTTTAGAGCACTGTTCTGTCAGTGTCCCAGGCTTTGAGGGCAGGTCAAATAAAGGTTTCATATACTTAGGCATCAGCATACAAGTTACCTACAAGTGCCTGTGCAGTTATTACATGCACATATTCCACGCTATCGTGATTAAAAATTACTACACTCAACCTTGACTGAAATACTGCATGATCAGATACATTTCCTGAAAATGGCTTTTGGGCTGCTTATGCAGTTTGCATATAGGTGGTTTTGTGTAGCACAAATTTGACTTGCCCTGTGATGCTGCATACAGCAAGGTTTGTCTGACCTGCTTCCTGAAGGAGTTGGTCTAACTTCAACATATTTATGCTATAAATTATGCTAATTTAGCACGTTTTGAAGTTTGATTTGCTTTGATGACTTTCTAAATTATTGTGTGCAAATGTAAGCAGGATTGTACAAGATGTTTTCTGCTATCCCTGAATGTGTCTCAGTCAGAGAGGGTTCTGCTTTCTAGAAGTTTAGCTTGTGTCTGACATTGGTAAGCTTCAACTTTTCTTATTTAAAATGTTTGATGGAAGAATAGCATTACAGGCCTCAGTGTAAGACCTTGTCTCTTTGCTGTTGGTGGTTTTTTCCCATCTCACTAGCTACTGCTTAACTATTTACCTGTGAATGAATGTAACATTTGTATAATATTAAAATTTGACAGGTATCATTAGGAGTAAGTTGAAGCCTTCTGAGACCAAGAGAGGTCTCAAATATTAGCTTTCATTTTAACATGCAAGAAAACAGTAAAGGGACCATGTAAAATTAGAGGACATGCACTATTTCCCAGCATGCTCTATTTTTAACTCTGGAAAGCATCCAGGCCACAGATGAAGGAGCTGATTTCTTGAAGGGTCAAAAATATGCACAGAGGGCAACATTAAAGATGTCTCAAGACACACCTTTCCCGCTCCTGTTGTCGGCAGGAGGATGTGCCAGAAGCTTCCTGTCTGTCAGTTCAGGGGCAGTGTAAGTGGCTGGAGGAGAATGTGCAGATGTCTGCCAGCATTGTCCCCTGACCAGACAATGCCTGTCCCTGTGCTGCTTCTGCAGCATCACTGGGGATGTTCACGCCCTTGCAGACAGAAATGTCCGTGTGGTCTGAAAGATTTGGAAGGAAAAATGAGTGTCTGGCAGGATGTAGGGAGGAACCCCTTTTAGGAAGGGAGGGAGTGTTTCATTAATGATTGAGTGGTGTGAAGACAAGTGTTCCAAAAAGTATGGGAAAAGACTTCAGGGGAAAATGGATATTGTTTTTTTAAAAAAGGCAAAAAGCTCCCAGTACATACTTTGCTGTTCCTTACTCATACTAGATGAGTCACATCCATGCCTAACCCAAAGCCACATCAGCGGTGACTCTACGGATTAGATGTGTCACTTCTGAGTAAGGAGTTCCTGAATAGTCTTGGTTGTGTGGATTAGGTACTAGCTGAACTGGTAAAAGCATTTAGACAGGTACTATGAATAGGCTTTCCTTTAGTCAGGTGATCAGAAACGTCACTGCTCAGGATCTGTAACCTGCCATGTCCTGAAAGCCATCAGCAATGCAGTCATGTTACTTGTTATGTTACTTGCAAATTACTTGTAATTGTACTTTTTAGTACAATTTAATTTTTTGATGTGGCAAAAATAACAGCAAGTGTTGCAAGGTAAAGAGAGATGAGTTTGGAAATGGTTTTAAAATCCAAATACTTGTGGTTGCTGACTTGCACTGGAATGCTGCATTTGCACCATTTTCCTTATTGATTCAGATAAGCAGTGCTACCAAAGTGACCAATATTGGCAGTGATGAAGAGGGATTGTGATCAGAGCCCCACAGTCCTGTTTAACTTGGGTGCTGTGCTGGAACCAGACTCCTGGAAAGAGGCAAATGTGGGTGTGAGACAGAAAAAAGGGCAGTGATAAAAGCAAAAGGTGGTAATAGTGAGACTGGTCTAAGGAAATGCAGGATACAGTTGTCCAGACCTCACTGTCCACAGATACTGTCCTCTTGAGTAATAAATCTCCTTTTTGCCCCCAGCTAGAGGCTGTTATCCTCTTGTTCTCTATCTCCAAACCTATGTTCTCCAAGATTCACTTTTCTGAACAGTAAGACTGTAACAGTGTGTTCTTCCTTCAGGCTACGATTTCTGCCAAGTCCTCCAGTGGTTTGCTGAGAGGGTTGACCGAATCATCCTCCTTTTTGATGCCCATAAGCTGGATATATCTGATGAGTTTTCAGAGGCCATTAAATCATTCCGGGGCCAGGATGACAAGATTCGAGTGGTGCTTAACAAGGCTGACCAAGTGGACACCCAGCAGCTGATGAGGGTCTACGGTGCACTCATGTGGTCCCTGGGGAAGGTGATCGACACGCCAGAGGTGCTGCGGGTCTACATTGGCTCCTTCTGGGCCCATCCTCTCCGAAACACAGACAATCGAAGACTCTTTGAAGCCGAGGCACAGGATCTTTTCAAGGATATCCAGAGTCTCCCGCAGAAGGCTGCTGTGAGGAAACTCAACGATCTCATTAAAAGGGCAAGACTTGCAAAGGTAAGGAAAAGAGAAGAAAAGAAAATTGAATGAGCAGTCTCTGCTGCTCTCAGCGTGTCCTTTCTCAATCTTCCCAATTTTTCTCTTGCTAGAAAATGTGTCTTTTTAGCACAGATTTTAATCTTGGATTGAATTGTCACTTTTTCAAGGAAAAGATAGTCACTTGAGGAGAAAGATACTGGTAGCAGACAGGAGCTCTAATTTCCTGTGTAGTTGTCAAGTCAAATGCATTTTCCTTGAAGCAGATTTTAATGTGAATTTCTAATCAAAAATGAAGAGGACTTGCAAATCCATCAGTATGTGAATAGTTGTTTGGGGATGTGTATCGTTACACATCTGTGTTGACTTATTTAAATTTCTGAACATGGAGATAGACTTTCAGGGGTTTTTTGGTGGTGGTGTTTTTTGGAGTTGGAGAGGGAAGTGGAAGGGGGGCTGTTTGTTTGGGGGATTTTTGTGGCCTGAGCTTTAGGGCAACCTGTTCACTTTGAAAATTCCATTTAAAATCACAATGATGTTGTGTTAAATGTTGCTCTGATTCTAGAGCAGCCACAGATCCAGTCTGTTTTGTAGATGTTGGCAGCATTTTGTTTTCATTTGTTGCAATTATTTTGGCATTGAAGGAGTGTCAGTTGAGTAATTTTTAGATATTTCTATGAAATGTAAAATAAAAATGAATAAAGATAAATACACAATGCAGTGCTCTTAGGGATATGTTAGACAGTCACGGAAGGGGAATAAACTGTTTATCTGCAGGAAAGCAGCAATGTGATCCAGTGTCATTTTTCTGCCTTCCAAACTGCTCTCAAAGTGCCAGCAGTCAAAATTCACTTTTTACAGCATTCAGTGTGGGGTTTCTTTTACTCTATTTCTGTGCTACCCTCTTCTTAATGTTTTCTAAAGTATTTACAGTAACTAGAAACAAAAGCGAACTCTTAACATGCTGTCAAATTTGGGCATGCGGCTTATTTTTTTTTTCTAAGTCCTGTGACTCACTATCCCATTTTGAAGATTGGGACAGTTCTTATCTACAAGAAACACATGTGCATACTGGCAGACCTTAGGCCACTTAGAATACACATGAAACTGCTAGTGCTTATGAATTATAAACATGTTCTTCTGAGTTTGATAGGAATGTTATTTTAGACATAAGATCCATACAATTACTTACAATTATTCATAAATGCTCTAAAAAATACCCTTTTTGAATTCATTCTGTAGTTCTGGAGAAATACCCAAATGTATACTTTTAGAAAATTTCATGGGTTTATGCTTCTTTATGCTGGAGTTTTTTTCTCCTCTTCAAAATGTAAATTTATTTGCCATTAAAATGCATGCAGTCTGTTTAGATGTAAGGAAGTGTTCTTGTGTGAAAGCCATGAACTTAAGATGTGCACATAAAAACTGTCTGCATAATTTTTCTTTTAAAAGCAAAGATTTTTTTTTTCCATTTCCTCCTTAACAAGTAAGGAAATGAATGGGAGAGCAGTTGCTGTGTGCAGATTGCGTAAGGTTTGTGTAGAATGCTATAATACACATTCTGTCATGGTTTGGTAGGTATTAAGTATTATATTGCACAACACTGAAGCAATCACTTGTCTTACTGATGCTTTTTAATGGTAGTTTGTCTTCACCCGGTCTTCATAATTTCACCTGTTTATTGCCCAACAGTTTGACAGACATATCTAATTTTTGACTCTTTTTTTCTGCGTGTGTGAAAAATTTTAAGTAACTTCTGTTTTGTGGACAGCTACATTCTTTTTAAATTATCAAGGACATGAGTTCTGTAAAGACATCCTATCATGGAGGTCATTTGTCTGCCGTGGTCCTGGCCAGGTCAGAGCTTAGGAGAGCAGTTCAACATCAAGTTGTGATAGCCATGCATTACTACTTTTAGAAGGCTCTGCCCTGGTGCCTTCCCACTTGTGTGCAAAATGAGTATCAATGTCCACACAATGAGCTGGATGGTGAACTCACCTGTTAGGAAGTGAAACCACTGTTTGTGTTCTGGACCTGGTCACTTGCTCTGTGGCCAGGCAGATCCTTTTGGCAGGGGAAGAGATGACTGGTTCAAAATAAAGGCATAAGGAAGGTGGCCAGGATGGATATTTTGATGGCAATGCAAGAATCAATGTGTTTAAAGACATCCTAAATGAATGTCTTTCCTTATAAACTGGAAAGACTCTACCTCTCTCCCTAGGCCTTCACAAGGCAGCCACGGCATGCTGCTCCTATTGGAACTGGCTGCTCTGCCATCTGCATAGGTGGCTGCATAAATATAGACTAGACACTCACTTTTCTGTGAGTAAATGGGTAGGAATGCAGTATCACTTCAAATAGATAGCCCTGCCACTTAGCATACTTGGATTACTGCAGGAATTATCCCATTGATTCCCACAATGTTTGGTGAGGCAAATGAGTTACAAATCATACAGATGGGCCAGTGTGGCTGGAGCTCTGTGAATCGTGTCAGGACATGGGGTTTGGGGTCTTGCTTTTTCTGTTGCTGTTGGTACTCATAGAATGCTGTACCAGGCTTCTCCTTAAAACTGCAAGCATGCATCTTTATTTCTTTGAAATGTGTTTCCTTTCTCTCTACCCCTCAAAGGAATGCTGAGAGCGGCAAAAGCTAATAATAACTAGCTGATAGCTAACTGTTCATATAAACATGGAGTTCCAGAAACAGTAGTTGATAATATCTTTCCTTAGGGAAACATATTTCTGCTTCTTTTTATGACCTAGGTGAGGAAAGTGTCGGTAAACAGTAGTTTTGACTTCAGTTTTGCTTCTTTTTAGGTTCATGCTTATATCATCAGCTATCTGAAAAAAGAGATGCCCTCTGTATTTGGGAAAGAGAACAAGAAGAAGGAACTGATTAACAAGTTGCCAGAGATCTACATCCAGCTGCAAAGAGAACACCATATCTCAGCAGGGGACTTCCCTGAAGTCAAGAAAATGCAGGTAAGATGGTAGATTACCATTCCAGTGAAATAACTCTTAACGTTGTAGCAGGATTGCCAAATTGGAAAAGGTAGAACAGAATATCTCAGCATTACAGTTTAGAGTCTTCAGCAGTAGAGCAGTTGAATGACATTCATTTGACTGATATTATTAGAGTGACTTGGATGTGGTACAGACCAAAAAGAATGGTAACTTGCTTAGTGTGCATTCACTGATAGAGGACTACATAAAGAATATGAGAATAAGGAATCTCACCTTCTGTCCTTTTAGTCAGTACTTGGTCTCTCCTGGCAGAAAATACTGAAGGTTTGTGCAAATAAAATGGCCATGAAGACTCATAGTTTAAAGGACTTTTTGTTTTGAATCCTAAATGTGGTTATATTTATCATTTTTGTAATGGTATCAAATATTTGTGTAGGTGAAGATATCCTTAGTCATAAGTTCATTTTTACTCTACTCTGTTCCTGTTTTTACTGGTACTGTTTCCCCATGAGTAATAAAGGGAATATGTTACTTGAAAAGTCCAGCTTAAAACCTCTTGCTTCTGAAAATAGTCTTTTGCTTTTTTCCTAACCTGTTAAGATGGTATTTTGGGAAGGAGGGAGAGAGAAGTTCTTGGTTTATACTCACAAATAATTTTTAAGTACTTTTTGTCTCTTCCTCTTTGGGACTTCCTGAAGTCTTCCAACCAGCTTTGACACTTTCTTGCCTATTTATTTCTCTGATTTGAGGTTTTTAGAAAATATCCTAGGGAAAAACAACTGATGTTGTGTTAGCAGTGATTTCAAGTGTCAACTGGCAAATTCTGTGTTTCAGATTACAGGCTTCTTAAATGGCCTTTGAATTAGAGGATAATTTAGCTTGAAAGCTGAAAAGCAAGAGATCAGGAGCCAGCTGTTTGCTCTGACCATGGACTGGTCATGAGTGATGGAGGATGTTTTCCAGAGGTATCATTCTGACAGAATATGTGGTACTCTTGCAATATGTGGTACTCCTAATCCTCAAGAGTGATGATTGGCTGATTATCTATAGGAAGGCACAACTTTCTTTCATGAACTAAAATATTTAGCCCAGGAATCAACTATTGTCATGAGATAGCAAATCACAGATGAAGCACAAGATGTATTTTACCTTTAGTTTTCACAGGCAGGATTGTTCAAAGAGTTTCGTGAGTTAGGCTTTGTAAGGGGATTTTGTGGCAGAAGGCGTCTCTTTCTTCCCCTGCTGCTTTTGTTTGTGATGCAGAATGAGAGGTCTGAATATTGAAACAAAATTTAAATGAAACTATTTCAAACTTACAGTATGTGTCAATTAAGCCTCAGCAGCAGATGGCAGCAAATATGTACAGGAGAGATCAGCCACTTCTGTAATGAGGACTAAAACTGTGAGAAAGCAAAATTCTGTGAAAACAAAATTGTGCCAAAACTGATAGTAAGTTGATCTTTGCTTCCCGAGATTTATTGCACTACATAAATTTATTCTGATCAGGTGCTGTAAATCAGGTGATTGCGTATAAATGTCACCTGAACAGAGTTGTTGGTTGACAGTTTTTACCCTGTGCTCCAGATTTCTTGGGTTCATATAATGATCATTTTGATATGTATAGGAGCAGCTCCTTAGATGGCATAATGCAGATGGATAGATGGCATTTGTTAAAGCAATTTATCATCATTTTACAGAAGGTGGAAGGTGGTGGTGATGTTAGGGTGTTTTTACCCTTCTCCATTGTAACTTTCTCTTCCTGGCAAGCATTTTGCATGTCGAAAAAATATCTAATAATTGCCTAAAACATTTTTAATTTTCCAATGCTGTGGTGTAAAACATGCTTAGGCTTGTTTTGGAATAGCACATATCACCTAGGTAAACATCTCACTGATGTTAGGAAGAAAACTCCACAAATTCTGCAGGGACCATCTGACTTCAAGAATTCTGGCAGCACTGCTATAAAACACTGCTGCTGTTATCTCAGCTTTTCTTTATTGGCAAAGGACACTTCTTCCTAACCTAACCACAACCAAGAAGTCTAATCTATAAAATCAGATCAGTCCTGCAAACATTTGATTTTGTTTTTAACTCTTAAACTCTTGCATAAGTGCTAGCAGGACAGAGGACTTACTTGCATGCTTTTTTTGATGTTTGGAAAAATTCATCAGATGAAAGTTGCTGGATAACATTCATCAGCTGCTGTGGTTTTACCCACTGCACTTTGAAAATTGTTTTGTAAATGTAATTTAATAGACAAACTCATACACTGTTGCCAAATTTTCTTAGTGTGTTTGATCTAATATATTAGTTGTTATGGTACATATGTGTCACTTTTGTTTCTCCTTCAAGAGGAGTTTCAGCTATAGAGACAGCTTCAAAAGATACTTATTTTAATTGAATTATTACTTGATTATTCTAATTTGAAGCCCATTCTTTAAACTTTTCAATGTATTGGAATCGTTTTTAACTACTCTTGCTGTGTCATTCACAGGAGCAGTTGGAGAATTGTGACTTCACTAAATTTCATTCTTTGAAACCGAAGCTAATTGAAGCTGTGGATAACATGCTGGCCAACAAAATTGCCTCCCTGATGAACCTAATTAGACAGGAAGAGAGCAACATGCCCACAGAGATGGTACACGGTGGAGCATTTGATGGCACCATGGCAGGACCTTTTGGCCACGGATACGGAGAAGGTGCTAAGGAGGGAGCTGATGAAGAGGAGTGGGTTGTTGCCAAAGATAAACCTGCTTACGATGAGATTTTCTACACTCTGTCACCAATCAATGGCAAAATATCTGGGATTAGTGCAAAGAAGGAGATGGTGACTTCTAAACTACCCAACAGCGTCTTGGGGAAGATCTGGAAACTTGCAGACTGTGATGGCGATGGGATGTTGGATGATGAAGAGTTTGCATTAGCAAAACATCTCATCAAGATTAAACTGGATGGATATGAACTGCCTGGCACGCTACCTACCCACCTGGTGCCGCCATCTCACAGGAAACCTTTCCAGACAGCAGAATGAACAAGAAACGGAGAAGAATGAGAATTTTGAAAATCCCACAGGAAATGTGTTGAAAATACCAACATTTGAAGTTAAGCTTAGATCCTTAAACCTCACAGCACATCTCACGTGAGCTACTGAAGTTATAAGCGTGGCAGCAGGGAAACATTCATGTTGCTGTCCCTGCTGACCTTCACTCAGACATGCTTATCACAAGTGCCTTATAATAGCTCTGTCATAAGGTGAAAATGTTTTTGTAGTCCTGTGTCCATGTTTCGCTGCCTTTACAACCATAAAGCAGAAAAGACCATGCATAGAAATTGCTGACCTTCACCAAACCTATCAACCCTAAGTGTCTCCAAACCATTCTAAATAGTCCACTGAAGCTCAAAATGTTAAATTCACCTGCCTATGGAAGGAATATTTAGATGCTAAAAATGTACTTAAGCCACTGAGTGAATGTCAGCTTCTCTATAGTCTTAAGAAAAGGCTGTTATGAAAGGAAATTTTTTTTTTCATTATTTAACTGGAGTTAGAAAAAGATAGGAGAGTCTTGTAAGTGCTCAGAATATGAGCAAACTTGTTTTAAAACTTCAGATTCTAGCTAGAACTGCAAAATAGTAAAATTATTTTTTCGATCTGTCATTGTGTCTTACCTGAAGAACAACTTCTTCAGTTTTACACAGCACTATATATTCAGTATTATCATTAGAAGAACTGAGATCTCCTCTGTTCCTTGGATTTATAATTTTCTTTGCGGTTTAAGCTTAGCTTCTCTGCAGACAATGAATTTCTCAATGGTTCAAAGTGACAGACAGAAGAAGCTAAAAAAAAACAAACATGTTTGCATTGAAATTAAGCCTCAAATTCTGTTCAGAAAAGGTGTATTACTCAAAGTCAGCCTCTTCAAAGCACATCAAATTGTCTTGAGATATCTTCATTGGTATTAAATTTCTATTTACAGCTAATTATACAGTTATGCCTGTGTATTTTTTAATATATAATATATTTAAGAGAAGTTTTTAACTCTTTTGCCAATATGTAGCTGACAACCAGAAAAGAGAGATTCAATTCCTATGGTGGAAAATTTGAAGGGTGGGGAGGCTAGCAGGAACTGTTACATTGACTGTAATAAATGATAGACTCATTCCTCCAAATATTACTCCTGTATTGAAAACAATCCATGAAAGGAATGAATGTTTAATAAACATCTATTTTCCAACAACACACAAAGTTGAGCATACTGTCTGCTTACAACTGATTTTTATCAGTACCTTAAAAGAAGGCAAGTCTTTGGCCCTGTGACCTTTAGTCTTTCAGGGAGGGCCTGTTCTTTCCTGAAATCAAATTTGGCAGTCAGTTCTGGTCTATGTGTAGTAGCAGGAATTGACTTGTATTCCATTTGTAATAGGAAAGACCCTAGACATCAAAGGTACTGTAGTTTTGAGAACATTTTTGTTAAGTCTCAGTAAGTGGCAGCAGTAATGCCTTCTGAGACAGAGCAAGCCAAAAAGTGCTTTAACATCCTTGCAGTAGGAGTGGGGAGGGAAATAGTTTGGATATTGTCTCCCAGTTAAGGTTTTAGTCACACTTCCGTGTTCAGTTTTGTGGGTGATCTAAGAAAAGCCCCAGCTTCTTTTTTTCAAATCTTATATTTGTAGGTTGTCAAGTTTAATACTTCACATCTTTCTGGACCTCTCATCTTTCTGCATATGTTCTATTCTGAGGTGCAATTTCCATGAACTTTGTCAGGGCTCTTCCATGGGAGAACAATGATGCTATTTTAAAAGTTATGGCGGAAAACGACCTTTACCTTGCCAGGTTTCTGGGCCTGTATCAAGGATGTCCTGGCATAGTTAAATTATTCTGAAGACTTGATTTTTTAATTTTTTTTAATTCTTAGGTCTTTTTTCTATCATTCAAGCACACCAACTTTATTTCTGTTAGACCTAAATTAGGAGTCAAATTAACTCTAGTGCATCTCTGTGCACTTTAGTAGAGCTGTGAAACTTGATGCTGAGTCTGTGTGACTGTACATCTGCAGAGTAACTATTATCTTGTAATTTATTTTTGATTGAACAAAAAGTAGTCTTTAGACATTGCAGGTGTTAAGAAAAAGGCTGCAGAAGTAGTACGTGTGTTTGTGGGTAGCATCTGCAGTCAGTACCACTTTATACACTACTGACCAGCTTAGTACTAGTGACTAGCTTAACCAGGAAAGCCACCAGGAGAAAGAATGCAAGCTTGTGTATTGTGACTACTGTAGCGTAGGCAAAGCTGAGAGGATTTGGGAAGCTGCTGATCTTCCAACTCTGCCTTACCTCACCTTGCACCAGCACAGGGCCACAGGGGTGGACTCATGCTTGAGTTCCCACCACATGTAGCTTTCAGGGGTGATGCTCCAGACATACTGGAGCCATGTGATCCCATGCCATTAGAAATATCCTCCTTCAGTGAGAACAGCTGGATAGTTTCCGTGGTTTTATTTTACTTTTCTAGTTTTGTTGGTAGTAAAATGTAAAACGCAGCCTTTTCCTCAGGCTCTGTGACAATATGCTAACTTGATGACAAATTGAAATACATCATTTTGATAAGTTAAAATATTTGGCCTAGATGGGGTTGTAGTATTTTGCTCTGTGTTCCTGTAGAATTTGGAAGATGCATGGAGCATGTATAGGAGTAGAGGTGGATTTTCTCTGGCTGGAGAAATAGAAGTGTTTCATGGTCGACATCCACAGCTACATAAATGTATTTCTAGGTATGTGGTACAGTGGACTAACATCACACTTAGATGGTAGAACAAAATATATTTCATGTGAACTTTAAACAGCAGTTTCTTGCACAACTGGTGGAGTAGGTTGCTGTTGCACAGGGGAGGGGATCTCTTCTCACTACGTCCTCACAGGTCCATGGGCCTCCCCCATTTGCCTTTCTGGCTGTCCGCGAGCCCATTCAGTTAAACCAGCCACACACAACTGTTTGGATAATGTTCTGTGGAGTTAGTGTGTTAAAAGCATGAGAGGTGAGCAGGATTGCCTTCTCTTGGGATAGTATGCTCTAAGTAGTCATTGTTAACAGCAGTATGAGGTAATCTTTGGTGTTCAGTTTGTTACTGATGTCTGCTGAAGAAGGTGATGATGTTGGATTGGTTGGATGTTTTATACCTAGGATTTTAATAATGTGTTCTGCAAGATCATTCAAAGCTGTCTGTAATTCATCCTGTGAAATGTGTGCCCACTGATGTAGCCTACTGTCTTAAACTAAAGTAGAAACTGCTGCTTTTACCTTTTCTCCAACTATTCCACAACACAGTTTTAATTTGCTACCCTAGGTCTATTCCTTCAGAAAATATGAGTTTTGTTGTAGATTGGAACAGAAAATGTGGTGCTATGGTTCATAACCACAGTACAGGATGATGAGAGACTTAAAAGCTGTGACAGCTTGAAATTGGTGAGTTTACGAGGATCTTGAAGTCAGGATGAAGTCCCAGTTGTTAATTGGGTGTGGTGTGGATTTGTGTGGAACCTGGTCTCAAAACAGCAGGTATGTGGTCCCTGGCTTTCAACATTGTTTATTGCCAGCACTTGAAATGCATCCTCTTTTTCTTTCCGTCACTTCCTTCCCTTCACAATGTGCACTCATTTTGGTGGCTCTTTAAATTGTTGGATCTCAAGCAGAGTTTGAAGTGTATGGTTTGATGGATATGTGTAGTTTAGCACTGAATGATTTAATTTTCTATTTCAGATGCTCACCTTTTCTAATATTTTTGTTAAACACTGTTTTCACATAAAAGGCATTCTGATTTTTGAGGGAAGTCTTGAACTGTGCAGTGTGCTTCAGTTTGTCCACCTAGGCAAACGAAGTTGTAAGTTCATTATTGTTGCACTTTCATTACATAGTAAATTCTTTGCAGATACTGTAATATATTTTAATATGCTTTGTAATAATTTTTAGAAGGCGGTGATAAAAATTGCTGATTTAATAAACTAATGTTGAACTACCTGAGGTTTTGGTTTGTGTGCTTCTTTCTGGAAGATAAACTTCCAGTGACTGGAATTTTGTAATCCTGCTATTTAAGGGTCATAGGCAGAGTAGCTCTTTGGCAAGCTGCTGATTTTCCCACCTCAGTTTATGTATCCATAATAGGTTCTGGCTATTTCTTTTCTGTGTCCTTGAACATGTTGCTGAAATTGCTGCTTGTGCCAAGGCTTGATTCCAGAATTAAATTTATCGGTAAAGAATTAAAAAAACCTCCCACAAACCTACAGCATCTCTCTGTAATTAGCATGTTATAGCAGAATGTAATTTTGGAGCTTCCTAATGTCTAAATGTGGAAGTTTTGTAAAGTCCAAGTGTGGAACATAAATCTAAAACTTCCTATGTGAATTGAAAGTTGAAACTTGATCTGAGAGGTGGTACTTTTAACTTCAGTGGGGGTACTAACCTTAAAAAGTAAGAGTAGATTTAATAGCAATGTAGCAAAAAGCGCTTTGATGTGTTTGTCCCAAAAAATCCAAAGATATCTTCCACACCATGCTGCCTAATACTTGAGAATAAGCAATGGTATTAGTAGAACATTTGTTGTAACATTGTGCTGGAATGAATCCTCCTGCCCCTCTCTTTCTCCTCTATGCACACATCTTACTTGAGGCATTGCCAGAGATATATCTGTGCCATCTGAGCCATTGCTCCTACTGTGGTCAAATTTCAGCTGCTGTGGAGTTCATATGTAGCAGTGTTGGCAAGCCAGACTGTTTGGCTCCTGGTGCCATGTGTCACATGAAAGCGAGTGTTGCACATGCAAACAACATGTGGGTTCCTGGAGGCTCCACAGCTCTTGAGCTGGAACTGCTCCTTATAAAAGTGAAAAATAATCTGAAGAAGGTGAGGTTTTAATGGTGTTTGGAGGTGGGAGGGGTTACTTTCTGGGGTTTTATTTTTAGTAGCGTTTTGTTTTACATGCTTCCCGTATAAGACATTTCAGACTTTGAAAAAATTTACAGCACACTTCAGCAGTTGTTTTCTCTAATCCACAATTCCTATTTGGATAATAGGAAAAGTAGACAGGTGCCCATGCTCCAGTTAGTAAGTTTTGCAGTAGTTGTTGCTTCTAATACTTGGCACTCAAACTGTGAAATGTTTCTGTTTTGACTCTGGTGGCAGTACTAACCTTGAAAAATAAGAGTGCTGGTGTGCCACTTAGTTTCTCCAAACCGTATTTGCTCCCATGTCTGGTGCATTTGCAAGGCCTTTGGTGCAGACACTCTGGGTTTCTCTGATCTTGCCATGCTGCAAGTACCAAGTGTGAGTGCAAATGACCTTTTAAAAGCTTGGCCCTTGGGCTTGCCTGTCTGACTTGGGTAGGAAAACACAGGAGAAAAAGTTGGCTGCCTTGCCCTGCTCAGACAGGTGAACAAATGTGTCTGCTGAAAGTGCCTTCCTTCGCTCAGGGATTATGGCAATGAGCCGGAAATAAATATCCAGACCGAATAAACACCTGTTGTGATCAAAACACAGTCAGGAAGATGAGGTGGTTTTCACCAGTATGTTCAGAAGTCCTGAATCTATGCAGCTGTTCTGACCTGAGGGAAAAATATGGATGAAAATCATGGTTTTTGAGGCAGACTTCTCTCCCTTTTCCCATTGCAGGACTTCATGCTAGCACAGATTTGTACCTGGTGATTGACTGTGGACTCAGTTTCTGGTCCAGTGAATACCAGAAGCTCACTAATGCCACGTCTAACTTGTTTTCCCATCTATTCTTTTCTCTGAGACGGAGCTTGTCCATGTTTTTCCCAAAGTCTTGTGAGCTCAGCAACCCATATTCCACTTCAGTCTGGAGCTCTGAAGATTTCATTGTAGTGAAAGTAGCTCATGAATGGTATGTATCTCTCATCAGGTGCTGTATTTCAGATATACTGCAAGATTTCTATTCTCACCATTTTTCAATTTTTTAAACAAGGAACTGCTGAAACATGCTGCTCATGCTTAGTGATTCTCTTTTCAGATAATTCTGTGTTGTTTTTCTCAAAATGCATTATTTTGTGTCTAGTCTGAAAGTAAGTAATTAATTAAGTATAACCAGTAAACTCAGGGCTGGGCAATTTTTGCCTACAACCAAGAGTAATTACCATTTTTATTCATGTTGTGTTACTGTGTATTAGCTCTCATCTGCTAAAATTTTCACCTTTTATGTTAGGTGTATATACATTTTTGTTAAATGTTTATACAGTGGTTTTGCCAATGACCTTCAACCATTCCATATGACTGGACGCCTTCAAAGGAAACTGGGATGGCTGGGCTGGTTTGCAGTCAGTAATCTGCTGGTCAGGGCCATGGAGGATCAAAATCTGAGAGCATACCATGGTGTGCACTGTCCCTGGGGGTAGGTGCAGTGCTCTGGCACTAAGGATGCTGGGAGCCACTTCCGTGTGTGAATCACACAGTTTGGTTTAATCAATAAATGCAGCTAAATGCTTTATCAGGCCGATAAACAAACAACCCCCTAAAATACAGCTGTGAATAAGAAGTTTCACTCTCATGCAACAGTCTTTATTAGTATCAATGAAATAAAATGGAAATACCTGAAAATTAAATGATAAAAATACCCTAGTTAGATCTGGCATTGTCAACACGGTGATTTCTAAGGCCCAGTTTCAATTTCTTTTTCAAAATATTAAGGCTATTCTGTCACTTGAAACCTTTTATCTATGATTGTATGAAATGGAAAGAGACTAAAAGTCCTTTGTCCCATGTGTTCATCTCAAAAAGCCTTTGAAGCTCTTATGTTAACTATTTGAGGTTCAGAAACAGAAGGGAAGTTTCAAGATAATATAAACAGCTCCAAGGAGAAAATGTCTTTAACTCATGACTAAACAAGCAAACATATATTTTCTGTTTCAAAACGATGACTGAACTTCTTCATGCCAGGAAAAATAAATCCATATGATTTTGCTTTAAGCTGTCCTGTTTTTCAAATGCAGTGAGGGGCTCCAGTTCCTTTGGATGATGTAATTCGACTGTTCTGCTTGAGTTCTGCTCCCTGTTGATGTCATGTTGCTGCTAGCCAACTATTCAAAGAGAAAAGCAACTTCTAGTTTAGACTAGAGCACGAGGAGGCTGAGGTTTGTAACAGCCCAGCATCCTAGCATGGCGGGTTAGATCCTCCCAGGCAGAGCTCAGCTTTAAGAGACGCTCCATCCCCCGTGGACCCCCCTGCCTGCAGGTAGGTGGCACCCCGGGGTGGGTGGTGACAGCAGTGCTGGCACAGCAGGTACATACGGGGCAAGGAACGGCGGTGCCTGGGGGTGGTGTGCTGAAGTCCTTCGGGGAAAGAAGCTGAGAGAAATATGTGGCTATTTTGGGACAAAAGTTCAGCTGAGAGGCCTGTGAAAGCAGGGAATCTGTGCAGACTAAGCTAGAGGTTGCTATGCCTCTCCTCAGCTGCTTTTGACTAGCTCCTCCCAACTTTTCTTCAGCTCCAGTATTTCATTCCCAAATGAATGAACAGCATCCTGCAATAAGTTACTGTCTGCTCCTCTCCAGTGTTCTCGATACCCAAAGTATAGTTCCTCTGTGCCGCAATGAGGTCTGAGATTATGTGTAATGTGTGGTTTGGAATGTGGTTAGATGGGGTTAGCAAACATTCTGGCATCATGGTTCGGTTCACCTGTGTCCACACTATGCTGATGAAACTGAAACATCAGCTGTTTTCTGGAGCTGGGGAGGGTGGCAGAGGGAAAGGGCCACCTGTGGGACCTGGATTGCTGGCCCCAGGCAGCAGGATAATTTCTGTGCTTGCTCAGCACACTGTGAGCTACAAGACTGTAGCCCCAGGAGGGGCTACATTTATACTCCCTGCAATCAATGCCCAGATGTTTTGAGACTCTTACATGTGGAAGCAACATGGCTAGAGACCCAGTGGGGGATAAAGGGCTGAGCTGTCATGCAGGTGTTTACATTTAACATGTTTATTTTCTTTGAGATTTGGGGAACCCTCTCCTTAGCAGAGACCAGACAGGATTTTCTTGTACCTTCAGAAAGGTGTGTACGCACAGCTTACATAAGGGAAGCTGATGGGCTGTGCCAAACCTCTCACCTGAGCCATGTGAATAGACTCTGCCCCCCCCCCCCCAAGAGCAGGCATGTGTGTGCTCACATGGCTTTGAAATCAGAGCTGGTTTTGCACAGCGGCATCACAGAGCACGGCAGTAGCAGCTTGGTACAATGAAGGCCTCATTAAGTTCCAGGACTGTCAGCTACAAATGGCCTTAGTGGGAATGCTTTGGCCCAGGAAGGCTCCTGCACCCAACTGTGTGTGTGTGTGTTCCTCCCTGGCAGACTCTTCCAGCCCGGTGGACAAAGCTGCTGCCTGGAGAGCCTGTGCTGCCCTGGGAAAGCTCGCGGTGATCAGCCCTGACTTGAGATCAGGGCTGGGAGTGGTAGCAGCAAACTCAGCATCTGCAACCCTGTGACTGTCACTTTTATGCTTTTTATGGCAGAGGAATTAAACATTTCTTCCCATCTTAGAGAGGAGCTGGGAATTAACATGTATGTTATGAGAGGAGGACGGTGATGACATTTAAGAAAAATAATTCAAATACATAGAAATAAGTGTCATGTCCTTCTTTGATTCATGTGGTGTTGCCAGGAGTGGAGGAGCAGTGGGGGGTCGGGCTGGGAACTGTGGACTTTTGGGGCTGCCAGACAGGCTGCTTGTTTGATCTCCACAGTCTCTGTTTTCCTCTTAAGCAGAACAAGATTGTGGGCAGATAAGAAACGGTGGTAAGAAATCCTAACACATCTTAGGACAGCTATTTTGTAGAGGGGAATCAGCATCAGGATCCTTCCTGTTAGGAAACAAAGAAACACATCTGCCATCATGGAAAACCACTTCAGGCTGGAAACAAGGTGAGGAAAGGGTACTCTTTAGGCCTTTCTTCCTGAGGTCGGTGGAAAGGCTTTCCTTCTCTGCAAAGCCAGCAAGAGAGGGCCCATAATTAGCCTAGATGGGTGATTTTTTCCTGATTCCTCCAGGAAACTGCACGCAAATATTGTTGTGTCCTTCCTCTTACTTTGTTAGGATATAAATAACTGAGGAAATGGCTTTATTTATCACTGTCACTTAAGTGTCCACCATTGAACTTTAGATAGATATTCAGGACTTAGTGAAATTTTATACCATATATTTGATTGCCTTGTATAATTATAAAAAACAAAGACAGTGATTTGCGTATTTAACCATATAGATAATAATTAACTTGCAATAGGGAGAAATGCCTGTGCCCAGGACCAACTCACGCACTGGTCCTCTGCCTTCTATTTGAAAGGGGCAAGGACGTTTTCTCAACACACACAACCTCGCCAATCTGTGCCAGATTTAAATCAACAACTTACAGTATTAGTTGGCTAGTCCAGGACACAAGTCCAGGAATTTGGAGGGAATATTTTGAGAAATACCTGCAATTTAAATATTCAACTTTTTATTTTTAGCAGCTTTATGTGACATTATATATGATATTTCTCTAGCGTGCCTATGAAGACACAGAATCTATGGATTAAGTTTTAGCTGTCCTGAGTTTGGATGGGTTCCTAATTTCTTCTTATGTTTCCTCCTGTCCCTTTTGGAGGCTAGCTAAACTACACTTGCTAAAAGGGAAAACACTGCTATTCCCTTACCTTATCTCTGAGCTTGATATCTTTCCTTACAGCCTCTGATTTCAGATGCCTGCCCATTTTCTAGTACTGATTCCCTGCAGCAGCTTTCTGATTCCTGGAAATCATGCCAGGTAAATGTGTCCTGTCCACGTGTGACCTTGTAAAGGCCAGAAAGGACTCACTGCTATCTAAATAAGTCACCAGAATAACTTTCTCTTTTGTTATTAATGAGAAGACCATGAATAATAAACTTTGGAATCAGCTGGCGCTGCCACCTTGACTCCAGTTTGCCCTGCCAGCAGCAGGTATCTGTGCACCAAAGCTTCCTCAAAGCAGTGCTGAGCAAATTCCTAACACTTCATAGTTTCACCTTCTCATTTGCTGTGTCCCAGTTTAACCACTTGGCTATCATCCCGATCTTTGTACTCTCTGCTGTGCTTTCATTTCCTGAGCCCATTGTCAGGTTCAATTTTCCAGGTAAGAATTTCTTTAGCAGGGCAGAACCTCCAGTTCAATTGTGCAAGATGCTCTTTATGAAAGCATCAGAGCTATGTGTAACTTTTGAACTGGTTTATAACAATTTTGGTGATGTTCATATATTATTTTTGAGCGTAAGAATTGGACAAGGGCTGTGACAACCTTTACTCATTGTGTTCTGATGGGTTAATTTCTTTCCAATCAGGTGGAAGGTTCATAGGTAAATCATAAATACTCGGTCTCTGTTCCTGAAATCAAAGGTCACTACATTAAAGCAGTAAGGTGAATGTAGGAGTGGATCTAGTGGAAGTCATTCCTCAGAAGAACCAGCTGCTGAATGTCAGAAAGGACTTCCTACAAAAGCGGGTAAGTCCATTTTTTTCATGTTGATTGATATTTTCTTTTCTTGTAATGTACCATTATGACTGGTTTTGTACCATTATGACCGCTTATGCATCCTGTAAATGCAGAAAATCTATTAATTCAACGTCTTTAGGTAACCATCTACCCATACAGGAAGCATTTCTAACTTGATGAAACAGATGAGCTGTTGTGTGAGGCAGTAGCTCAACAAATAAATTTCCTTTGTAGCTAAAGGAAACCAGTTCCCTCATTATTCAGGGTGACTGCAGTGTTTGGATAGGAATCCTTAAAAGAAGCCTGCAGATGTTCTGAGAAGCAAACTCAGAAGTGGCATTATGATATGGGTTACCTATATGCATTATTACATAGGAACGAGTTAATGTCACATCTCCAGCAAGAAAACGCAATCCTTTGAATATCTGCTCTTCAAATGAAGAAAGTAGGCAGTGCTGAACTAGCCCACAAGATAAGAAAATGTTGAGAGATGTTCTCCAAAATTCTATTTAAGATTTTGCTAAATTCTTCCTTTCATTAGGCTTTCATCTACAGTAATGACTCATTCCTGTGTTATTGCTGAACCATCAGTCTTCAATGCTGTCCCTGTTCTGAAAAAGTCAAGCACTGAGGGTTAAGAAACATCTGCCCCCAAAAGAAATAGCAAAAAATGCAGTAAAAAGCCCCTTTCCTTCTGCACTTGCCACACCTTATAATACTGTAAAATGGCAACTATTTTTATACTAATCAGAGCATGGAAAACTATCAGGCAAAGGATTTCCCATTTGCAGTGGCTGCTGTTGTTAGTCCCCTATTGTGGTCTTCTTATGCTAGGACAGATAAAGTTTTCTTTCCCAGTATTATATGTTTTATGAATTAAATGGATACCAAGCCCGTAACTGTTCAGAACTTCACCTTTGCAAAACAAACATGGAATTTTGGGAAGTCGGTCACACTGCTCCACATCCTTACGGTTTCTCAGATATTTTAATTTTTCATTATCTTCTCTGTTTGCGGTGGGTTGACAGCAGTAGACACCTCTCTCCCTTTCTCTCCTCTCCTGTCACTACAACAGGTTTCTTGGTTTCCCAGTCAGGCTGATATCCAGGTAATACTTAGAACTATGGCAGTAGTTCAAGCAGATGATGTTTGGTCACTACAGGTGTCTGTAGCCATGGATCTTACACTTATTTTCTTTTTTTTTTTTCTTTAAGCAATCCTCTTGCCTTCATAACAGCTAAGTCACTCCTGTTACAATTTACAGTGTAAGCCAAGTGTCTTCAAAAGAGTTATTCAGTTGAGCTGAAATCCAGTTTATTGTGTCACACACTCTGAAGCGAAGACTTCTCCCTTCTAATCTTTCTGAATATTCAGCTTGGGTGCTGTGAGGAATTACAGGCCTGGCTTTTCACTGGTGTGGATGAGGTAGACAAGAGTAGGGAAGAGGAATAGTGCTTCCTGACACCCAGGCTAGGACCTTGTTCATGTGATTATGGACCTGTATCACCATCATTACTGTGATAAATATGCAAAAACTGAATCCATGAGAGGAAAGAAACAGGTTGATTCCTTTTCTTTTCTAAGCAGCTCTTTGATTTCTTGTGGAAATACTGTGGTCTGAAAGGCAACAACAGCATCTCAACCAGTCCTCAGAGAACACAACACATTTTCTTTTTGGGAATGACTTGCAGATTCCTCCTGGCAGTGTCTAAGATCAGTTTTCAGCACACCCAAGGAAGTTATCAATGGCTTTTGGATAGTGGTAGTCCTCATGGGATCAGGGAAACTGGGTGGAGGCTGAGAGCAAGAAAATAAAGCTGCCTGGATACATGCCACATTTTCATCCTGAAGCTAGAGATGTATTTTAAAAGGGTGAGATCAAGCAAGTTAAAAATAAAATTGATGAAATTAAAGTGCAAAGTGCAAGCAAAAGGAAATCAAGGTATTACACTGGGTGTGGTGTGTAATCTTGTACCTGTTGGTGCTGGGTTTCCTATATGCACTGGGAATGTGACTGTTTTTTGTAGGTGGCCTGGCAGATCTCTTCAGCACTCAGTAGCCTACTGAGGTTTCTGACTTCCTAGGTGACCATGGGCACCGAATATGAAAAGGATCATATCAAAAAGCTGCAGGAGCAGCGTATGTCCATGCAAAAGAAAACCTTCACCAACTGGATGAACAACGTCTTCTCCAGGAATAATGTACGTAGCTCCTTAAATCGGAAGATTTTTTTCTCGGTTTTATTTTATTCATTTTTATGTTATTTTTAACATATTTTTTTCTGAATTAGGTCACATGCAAGCAAGGGAGGATTTGACTAACCAGAGTGCTCCATCCTCGGTCTTTTATCTCACATTTGTCTCCTTTGTCCATGTTAGATTCTTCTCTAAAATCAAGTTTCATTTTATAAACTGTATAACCCCATCATATGGTGATTGATCATATGATGAATCATCATATTGGTCTCCACTGTACATTGGAGATCCCCTCAGAGGAAAATCCTCATTTGCTTCTTTTTTCCTGTAAGTAAATTATGTGCAGACATCAGGGTTTCCTCAAGCCATGCTCAATTCTTCATTGCCTGCGCAAAAATTCTGACTTTGTGCTTTGCCTGATAAGTTCAGCTCAGGTTGCTGCTCAAAGGCTCTGAAAAAGTAGCTCTAATTTTGGGAATTTCAGACATAATGCTATGCAAGTACAGACCAGTTTGTTTCCTGTAGCTCTCAGACTTCAAAAACTCATCAGAGCAAGTGCGCAGTCAGTTTGTGTGTGCAAGGTAACGCCAGCATATTCCAGTCTGCAGACTTACTGCAGATAAAGTTTCAGGCACAAATGATGTAGCTGTGGCACAGAAGGGAATGACATCATCCAAAACAATTCTGTTTTCTAGAGTCTGTAGTAGATAGTAATAAAAATGGATGTTGGGGGTCCAAGCAGGACCTGGCCATTGGGTCCACTGTAGCTCATCATGTTTCAGTACCAGATGTTTATTTTCAGTTTAAAATCTTAAGTTTGTGATTCATAGAAAGGCCGCTGCAGAGCACAACAAACATAAAAATTTATTTTTCTTAACAAGAGCGAACAAATGCAAAATAAATGCTTGTTTTGCCACCTGCAGAAAGTTAGGTTTTTATGATGTAGGAAATTAGTTCTGTTTAGCTACAGACCTGTACTTTCTCATTTTAAAAATGCCTTCAAGTTCAAAGATAAAAATGTCAGTCTTAAGTTCCTGCAATGTACTTGTTCACATATCCTAAAAGCCTGGGAAAGCTTTCCAAACCGTATATGGTAGAGACAGCGCAGAGCTTATCTAGGTCTTCCTGGCAGCATAGTCCCAGCTTTCCAAGGCACATTTTGAGGTGATTGGATCATACTGCAGCACACTGAAGCATTCTCAATTATACTGTTGACTACTTCAAGTCTAGCACTAAAGATGCTATTGGATTGAATTTGTTAAACTATCTTTGACTGGTATCTTTATGAGAAGAATGAGGCAACAAAGCTATTAAAACAACAGCTGGGTAAGACATAAAGCAGTTATATGAAGCCTGTCTTTTCACAAATTCAAAATGAACTTTTCTTCCTTTAGGGAAGCATCACAGAATATAACAGCTTTCACTTTTTTATTGGTTTTTATTAGTTTTTTAATATGCAAAAATATTTTTTATATTTTAATATGCAAAAATAAACAAAGTTGGCAACTAAACAGGGAGGCTTTTTTTATGGAGGTAACCAGTAGAGCAAGTTGTAAATCCTTGTGTCACACACAGTAGAGACTTAAAAACTCTAGTTTGTTTTTACACTTTCAGTGTTTTGTTCTTTCTCTGGAGAAAAGATTTCTTAAGCTATTTAGTAACTGATCAGAAATTAGAAGGTTCATGCCTATTGTCTGTCCTTTTTCCCCTTAACATGTAAATATTCCCTGAATTAAAAAAAGATAATAGCTTTTCTTTCTTTCTTTCTTTCTTTCTTTCTTTCTTTCTTTCTTTCTTTCTTTCTTTCTTTCTTTCTTTCTTTCTTTCTTTCCTTCCTTCTCTTTCTTTCTCTCTCTCTCCTTCCTTCTCTTTCTTTCTCTCTCTCTCCTTCTTTCTCTTTCTTTCTCTTTCTTTCTCCTTTGTTTTGATGAAAAAAGATTATTTTCTGTAATTTCAAAATCACAGTAAATTATTCTTAGGTGTGTGGAATGGTTTTAGTATCACTTCTAGATGGCAAGTGGCATAAGGCCAAAAGGAAACACCCAAAGCAAGTTGTTGTTAGGTCAGAGTACAGACTGTGTCATGTTGTATCACCTAAGCGCTGGGTGACCTCATAACTGGCAGCAATAAAAAACATTTTTGTAAATGATCCTAACCTTCCACTGGCTAAAAATACGGAGACTTTAGGTGGCAGTGCTGGTCCAAGCAGGACGTGACAAACTTTGTTGAGACTATGGAGTAAAAGATGAGTCATTGAATGGGATTATCAGCTCAACTTTTAAATGAAATGCACAGCTCAGAATAAAATTATTCTGATTAAATAAAAGATTTATTTGAATTGAAATAAAAAAGTCAGCATTTCTGAAAGGTTTGATTTTGGAAATGCTGATTTTTGTTTTATTTTTCAAAATCTCCTGTTTTTTCTTTCTTTACTGCATGGTGGGTTTGTATTTTTGCTTGGTTGTTGGGTTTTTATTAACTTCGGACTACTTTCAAAAATAATGTCAGTTCTCCTGCAAATCCTTTTTTTCTGAATTAAGACTCACCACTCTGTGTATATATGCACTGTCATAGAGAAGACTCAGTGAAACCTCAAGAGAGTGTTGTTTGTTTCGTTTTAGAAGTAGAGGGTTCTCTGTTCCAAATATTGAGCTGGAGTCTGTATTGTCTGGCTTGTCTTTACAGGTAAAGATTGAGATAGAAGATATTTACACAGATTTGAAGGATGGCATCCCTCTCATGAAACTCCTGGAGCTGCTCTCTGGAGAAGCTTTGCCCAAACCAAGCCAGGGAAAGATGAGAGTGCACTTTCTAGAGAACAACAGCAAAGCCATCACATTTCTGAAATCCAAGGTAAGTTAATATTGATATTTGAGATCGCAATAGTTTATATATGTTATGAATTAATTATAGCATCATGTTGCTATAATTAATTTGTAATGTATATAAACTATTGCAGTCTCTAATATCAATATAGTTTCCCCCTCTAGTACACAATAATGTATCCTCTGAAGACAGGCCTGGGATTTTATTAAAAAAAAAAATTCATCAAATTTTAACTTCTTTGTTATTTGAGCAATATATTTTAGCTAATATTCCTCTGCTTTGGAAGAAAGAAATGTGTTTCCTTCCTCTCCCTAATCACCATTTTTTGTTTCCAAAAAATATACATATTGGAAATTTAAATCTTTGAGACCACTATCCCTTTGCCAGGCTTTTGCTGAAATTCATCATAAACTGATATAGGAGCTTGCAGGTCTGTGGAGCAATGAAAAGATGAAAACATAAAAACTCTTTGCTTAAGAAAATGGCCTGAACACCCTCTCCAGTAACAGTTTGTTACAATGAGAGCTGGACACGAGCACTTTTATGCTGAACAGATACTGGTTTATTAGCAGGTACAAGTAAAAGTGATTGGTCCTGAGAATATTGTAGATGGTGACAGAACCTTAATCCTGGGCCTTATCTGGATCATCATACTTCGATTTCAGATTTCATCTATCAAACTTGATAAGGTAAAATAGTATCTTTGTCTTTTTGCTTGTACAATTGAATTCATGTGGGTTTTTTTCTCAAAGAGATAAAACAGTGACTTGGAGATAGAAAGAACATTTGTGTTCTTCATCCTCTTCTACAAATTTTGTATGAACTTTTGACTTCATGTCGAATTTCTGTGTCAACAGTTCTCTCTAGATTTGAGTCCCATGATGTTGCTTTGCTCTTTCTCTGTAGAAGCACATGCTTTTTTAAATTATTAAACATGTACTCTAAGAACATGAAAACCAAGATTCCATAAAGGTATTATGAAATCAAAGTCAATAATTTCTAACAGTAGATTTGAATACGTCAGATTTTGTTTCTGAGTTCTATTTCACAGCTAAGGAAACAAATAAACTGAACTTTCCTTTCTGCTTGATTTCTGCAGACCTTACAGAAGAGAAATGTTTAAAAAATTGCAGCACCTGTTTTTCCCCTTATAGTTTCTGCATTTATTCAATTCACCTTTTTTTTAATAGAAAAATTCTATTTTCATGTTAGTTTTTTCTACCTTTATGATAGATACAGTCTGTAAGTTATGACTTTGATGGATCTGTGTATTGAACAAAAGTAATACAAAGTGATCTTCGGGAACATTAAGTGCAAACTCACTGATACTACTTTCATACATTGTTGACATAGATTTTTTTTTCCCTGCTCTCTTCACAGGAAGAATTTGGAGGCAGAGCTGATGTTCTATTTGCCAATGAAGCCTTATTACTCTGGTGTCAGCATAAAACTGCCAGCTATTCCAATGTGAGTGTGAAGGACTTCTCCAAAAGTTGGAGTGATGGGCTGGCCTTCAATGCACTCATACATGCTCACAGGTATGGTTTGATGGATCAGTTCAGGCAGAGTTGCTCATTTCTGTTTCTATCTCTGATACAAGTTGTTACAGTGTCTGAAATACAAATCTTTGTCAAGAAACTGTCAGATGCTCTCTGCCCTTTCTCACTGAAGACTCTTCTTTCCTAAATGGGTATTCTCTCTCTCCTTCTTGGAAGGAAGGACCACAAGCTCCTGCTTGGAAGCTCCTTTAGCTGGGCATAATATTGAACTTCCAGGGGAATATCACATACATGAACAATACTGCCCATTTGATCTTAGCCCCTCGGTCATGTTCACATTGCTCTTTTTCTAATTTTTTTCTTTCAGGCAGTGGTTTTATTGTATGTACTTTGGGGCATGTATATCTTCCTGTTCAATTGTAATACAGTAAGAAACTGCTCAGTCTCTTTCTTTCTCCCTTCTCTGTCCCATTGAAAAGGAGTGAAGAAAACAGCCAAAAGCGGGAGAGAGAAACCACCTATGGTATCCTTGACCGCTTCTTTGTCCTCAACAGTTCTGCCATATTTTATACAGGATATCACAGTGTGGTTTTGAAACTTCCCCAGCTGGGAGTCACCTCCCTTTTCACAAATGTCTCTTTGTGGGCTTTGGTTTTCACCCATTGGGGAAGAGGAGAAACAAGGGCAGAGATTTCCTGGGAGTAGTAATTCGATTTCATATAAGACAATTTTCTTCCTGTTATGTAGGCAAGGGGTAATGCTCTTGAATGAAGTTCAGGGTCAAAGTAATTTCACCATAAATGTCACATAACATTAACAGTTATGAGACTGTTAACTCAGTCTCAAAAATAGTTTATGGTTTATGATCTGAAAGAACTTTCTACAAACATAAATCTTCCTTCATCCCCATGCCCTCTTTTCCTCCTTGCCCAGGCCTGATCTTATCCACTATAGCTCGCTGCGGCAGGACCAGCCGATTAAAAACCTGAACAATGCCTTTAATGTTGCTGAGAAAGAGTTTGGAATCAGCAAACTGCTTGATGCTGAGGATGTGGCAGTGCCCTATCCAGATGAGAGATCCATCATGACTTACGTGTCACTCTATTACCACTACTTCTCCAGACTGAAACAAGGCCAGACAATACAAAAGAGACTTAACAAAGTAAGTGCTTTGCTATCTTTGGAAGTTATGAGTTACAAATGTAGAGTTAAATTTGATGTGGAAGTGTGGGGGGTGGGGTTTGTGCAAGCTCAGCTTCAGGATCAAACTGAATCGAAAGGCACAGCCATCTGAAAGACCTTGTACCTTGAGACTTGTACCTGGAACCTGTACACACTCTGATCTCCAAGAGGGTTGCAATTATCTCACTGAAAATCAATCTCTTTTTGACCTCACAGTTTCTGTTTGAGAATGGATATGGTTCCAAGGAAGCTTGAGGCATAGAGATCTCAATAATATTGGGAGAAGATTAAGACTAGGCAAAAACAGACCTGGTCAGCAGTTTTCTCATTTAATAGGGATAATGATCCCTTATTCTATTGAACTACTTTGGATTTTGATTTCCTGTGAAAATCCTCATCCTCTCTTTCTAACTCCTTAGGTAGAAATGGAAAAAATCCAAACAAACTAAAAGCCCAAATAAATGAAACAAAACCAATACAACTTAATACCACCACCAACAACAATAACAAATAAAACTGAGACAATGCTAGCTAAATTGGTTATATTTAATTTTTTTTAATAAATTTAGCTAAGTTAAGGATTTTTTCTGTTTCCACATACACTTCACCTCACATAAAATCATGAGCTACATAAACACTTCTTTCATCCCACTGATGGAAAACAAAAGGAATTTTGTAGTTGTTCCACCGAATTGTTCCACCACTTCCCTTGAGAAAATTTCTTTTCCATCTCCAGAGAAATCTGTTCTTGTTTTGACAAAATTCCAAAAGAAATAGCCTGCAGAAAACCTACACATCCAGGATGGGTCCTACATGAACATCTGGACTCAGAGATCTGTCTGTGCAGTTGAGAGGGGGAATACATCGCTTAATGGGAGGCACAGAAATCCAGACTGAGGCTTCCCTGCTGGTGACAAGGTGAAAAGGTTTTGCAAAGGAAGGTTTGGTCAGCTAAAAATGTGGTGTGGGGCAAGAATTAGCTGATCCTGTAACATGGCTCCCCACAGCACCAAGCCTGTTAGTGTGGAAAGAGTGTCTGGAGGATGCTCTTTGTCAGGAGACCCAGCGTTAGGTAGTCCTGCAAGGAGCAGGGAGTTGGTCCTTATGGGTCCCTTCCACCTTGAGACACTGTAGGATTCTATGTATTAGAGCAGCATGTTCTCCAAAGAGAACATTAGATGAGAGCAGGTCTTGGAATTCAGTCAAAGTTTGGGCATCAGTGAGGAGAGTGGGCAGTAGGACTTCACAGCTCTACACATGAGTCACTGGGCTTTGGCCAGGAGACATTATTTATCTTTTGATAAACATGAAATAGTCCTTGAGTCCACAAGCATGTATTAGAGGAACTATAAGGAGCAAGCAGGCCATAATTTTTGTATTTTACGAACAAGCAGTTTGCTTACTCTGTCCTTTTTCAATTCTCATTGTGCTCCAGTGCTTTTTCCATTTTTTCATAGTTATATTTATTCTTTCTTTTCTCTCTCTCCATTTACCTGCTTCTTTTTCTCCCTTTGATTCCTTCCCTATTTTTAGCCTGTCTCTAATATTGCATTCCCATCTTCCTGCATTTCTGACAGACACAAACATTCAGAAGGAGAAGGAAACAGATGTTAATCTCTTCATGTCCTTAGTCCACTCAAATAGACGGCTCTGAATTTACTAGTAGGATTGTGAGGGAAGCCTGAATGTGTCAAGGAAGCCTTTGAGTTCAGACTAAGTGTATGACCAGGATGGCAGAGAGAAACAGCTCGGGGAGGAAAATCTCCTTTCCCTCTCCCATCTGAGGTGACTTCAGCAGGAACTGGGTATGATGGCAGAAAACACAGAAGGGAGCCCTGATGTCATGGGCTGCTTTTCCCACACTAAAGGTTGGTGCTATTTTACTCCTCTTACAAGACTGCAGCAAGTAGTCATTGCCAAGTGCACTTTCTGGTAGGCAAAAGCAGGTACCACTTGGAAGGACTGGGTCTTTTCTCAGGGCCATTTCTCTCACTAATCTTCCTGGCTGGGGCAGGCAACCTCAGCAGAATGATAGAGGCGGACAGCATCGTTCAGCATTAAACCTGACATTTTCAGGAGTAAAGATCTGTGTCTTTACTAAGTTAGGGTGAGGAAAAAAAAATAATATGAAGTAAAAAGACAAAGATGGAAAAAAATGTAAAATGGAAAGAAAGGATGATTTCATTCTAACACCTTTTATTTCATTAGGGATTCAATTCTAGAAGTTTGCTCCAGTATTTACCTGAACTTTAAATAAAGGCAGGTCAGGCCACAAATGAAACAGAGAAATGTCTTGGACTTGAAAAGTTAGTGTTGAATCAGAGTTAACCTCCTTACCAAAGCCCTGTTTGGCCACAAAATGTTTTCTAGTAATCTTTATAAAGGGAAGCACTTCCAACAGAAGAGATTGAGAAGGGGCTGTTTGACCACAGTCTGCTGCGCGCATGCGAGAGAACCAGGATCTTGCCAGATGGTCTCCTAAGATCTCAAGTGGTGAAGCTAAAATGGTGTAATTACACATTAGGATAGAATTGTTTGGGGTCAGGGAATGAGACTAGTAAAAAATCTGTGGTTTTTTGATTTTGAAACAAAAATTATGAACCATACTGTTTATTCCAAAAGGTTTTCTTTATTAAAAACTGAAAATAAACATTAACATCAATCTATCTGTGTTTTATGGAAAGCTGTTCTAGGATTTCACCTGGCCTCAGATGGCACAGCTATCACCACATCAGTATAAAAATGCGATGACTGCTGAAGACACTGCTCTCTGTTCACTCACCTTGCTTCATTCTGTTTCTTATGTGGCTTGTAACTTTATATTCCCATCACAGATTGTGTTCTTCCTGAAGGAGATAGATGACTTGAAGCTTCAGTATGAGCAGATGGTCTCTGACCTCCTGAAATGGATCAAGCAGAAGGTGATGGAACTGGATGACCGTAATTTCCCCAACTCTCTCCAGGAAATGTGGCTGCTCATGGCCAACTTTAAAACCTTCCGCACTGTGGAGAAACCCCCCAAATACCAAGAGAAGGGCATGATTGAAGCTCATCTCTTCAACATCAGGACCAAGCAGAGAGCCAACAACCAACGGCCATACTTGCCCCCAGAGGGGAAGATGCTGCAGGATGTGGAAAAGCACTGGATCAGCCTGGAAAAGTCAGAGCACAACCGGGGAAAAGCACTGCAAGAGGAGATGCTGAGGCTGGAAAGGCTGGAACAGCTTGCCCAGAGGTTCCTGAAGAAGGCAGCCCTGCGTGAGTCCTACTTGGAAGACATGAGGAAAGTGATTGGGAAGCAGGACTTCTGGCCAGAGAGTGTGGACAGGATGGAGGCTGCCAGTAAGAAGCTGGAAGCCATTGTGGCAGATGTACTGCCCAGGAGGGAACGCTTTGCCACTTTGGATGAAATGGCCACCACTATCAGCCAGGAGAACTATCACGGCAAAGATCAAATCCTGCAGAAGTGAGTGATGACAGAGAGACTGTGTAGCAGCACAGGTCAAAATTGGTTAAAGTTCTAGGGTGTGCTGGAAGGAAACTAATTGTTACTTTGAATCTTGTCTCTGCTCCTCATGAGCAGAACTGTCAGGAATTTCCACTATCTCTGAAGAGTTTCAGCAGATAAGGCAAACACTTCATCTTCTTCAAAATTATAATTTTTTTCCTTGGATGATCAAAGCCTCAGACCAATTTAGGGTGAAAAATATTTTAAAGATTTTTTTATATATATGAAAATATACCTACAAATTTCTGCCAAATACTCTATCTGCCATCAAAAAATGCTTAGAGAGATACTATTTTTTTTTTCCCAAATCAACACATTTCTATTTCATTCTGCCATTTGGAGAGATAAAAATTGGTTAAGACACGGTATTCTCAGATTTACTCCATTTTGGAGCAAATATTGAGAAATTATAAATACTCACATTATCTAAGGTTATTATATAACCTGGTTTGTGAGTATCTAAAAATGCCATACAAATAACTTCTCTTGTGGTATTTTATTGCTTTTCTAAATTCAAAATCAAGACCCTCTGTGAAAACTCAGAAAACCAGTTATAAAAGAGTAAATCAAACTATGAGATCTGATTATGGCTTATGATATGGTTTATATTCATGTTTTACTTTAAGAAGCCATTTAAAGACCACTTCTTTGTTTCCAAGCCTTTCCACTGTAGCAAGCAAAAGCATTGTAGAAAAAAAACAAAAGGGGTGTTCTATGAACATCCTTAAAAAAATGTCTAAATTTTAAAAAGCCAATGGCAGTTGAAATGCTAGTCAAAATTCCTGTAATAATGTTGTTTTGACCTGTTTTGTGTTCCTGGCCTGTCCTCTGACACTGATGTCAGGAGCTGTGTATGTTCATTTTGCCCCTCTAAAGCCACAAGCACTGAGAATCCTCCAGTGCTGCCCAAAGGCTTTGATTCAAACTGGTAATTCCTTTCTCTTGCTTTGTAGGCAAAAGAGCATTTCAAAGCAATGGCAGGACCTCCTGGATCAGCTGCAGAGACGAGAGCAGTCCATGGGAACCATGCAGGAAATGCTGGGCCTCCTGAGGGACATAGATGCCATTACAGAGGAGCTGAAAGAGCTGCAGGTACCGAGCCCTCTCCAGCAGCACACAACTTGCAGTGCTCTCAAAGTTCCAGGGACTGGCTGGTGCCAACAGGAGACAAGACTATCAGCTATAGAAAAATACACAATTTTTACCTAGATGCCTAACTGTGCATTTCAGTTCATCATCACAGACAACTACAAGAGGACGAAAAACAGGGCTTTGCTGTAGGGGTTTTCCCTAATCAGAAAGCCAGGTATCCTATTACATGGAATGCACTACAGGTTCAAGTTTATATAGTAAAATAAAAATGGGAAATAATATTTTCTAAATTTACAAGTGCAAAAGCAAAAGTGGAATAAATACACCTCCTGTTTCATTTCATGTAATTCTTCTGAATCAGCTTCTGGAAGTACCTGCAGTAATCTTAAAGATGGGAATTAGCTCAGGCTTTCAGATATATAAGTTCATGAGAAAGGGAAGTTTCACTGTTAATGGGTAGTGATTGCTTTTAGCAAGAATTTCCAGTGGTTACAGGAGTGTCAGAGCACAAAGTCTTCTCTTCAGCATGAGAAATAATTGGGTTCATATTGATTTTGTAATGGAAGCATGTATATATACATTCTTTGCCTTGAAGACAGAAAAATCCTTTTGACTACAGGTTTCCTTGTACCAAAGCTGAGAGTCAACATGCTATATGAAGTTGTGAATTTCAAATTAAAGAGCTATCTCAAAGTTATGAATATTTCTGTCCTAGTCTTACTAGGCAAAGAATATCTAATTGTGATAGTGTCGTTGGAACAATAACCTGAGAATATGGGAAAAGATTGGTAAGGAAATATAGTACCCTAGGATTAATAATTGTATCCATTACTACAATTAGAAAGAAGACAGTCTGATAAGTGCTTCCTAACAGCCAGCAATTAAGTACTATTAAACACTTATTTTTGTTATTTAGATAGACAAGTAAGCTCCTTAATTAAAAGAACATTGCAGTTAGAACATGCCATAGAATGGAATATTGTGGGATTCTTCAAATACAGACTACTGTGAATCAGTGTGCCTAGAGATGGGTCTATAGCAAAGGGATATTCATTGCACCCACAAATCCTGAGACCTTCAGAGCTTAATCTGAAGAAAAACCAAAAATACCTTAGGTGCTTATTTGACGAGCCCATTACTTGCACTGCAGCAGATAGAAACTCTGGATTGTTGTCATTAGCTTTTGGAATTGAAAAGAAGTATCATTTCTCTAAATAGGCAAGTGTTTACCTATTTGACATTCTTGGACATTTAGAAGCTATGAGAGACAACAGGAACCTTTCAACTGATTTATTTGCACTAAGACCCTGGATGGACTCTCTGAAAACATCTTTTTTCCTCTCACTTTATTTGTAGGGGCTAGTGAATTCCCAGGACTGTGGGAAGCAGCTCCTGGAAGTAGTAGATTTGCTGCAGAATCACAACTTGGTTGACTCGCAGATCTCTTCCTATGATGGCAGATTGACACACATCACCCAGAGGACAGCAGAAATCAGCAAGGACAGCACAGTTAAATCAGAATTGCTTTTTGCAAAAGTTCAGATGCTTCGTCAGCTGTACCAGAACCTCACAGCTCAGAGCAAGTCACGGTAGGGCTGTGCTTGTGGCTCTGTTCTTCCTGGTTAGGATGCCTAACTCTACTTCTTTAATCAGAAGGCACAGCTTCCCAACATTTAAAATGTTTTCATTTCTTCATTCATAAAGACACAACAAAAAGCAACTCACATGCAATTGTGAAAGGACCACTCACTTTCACAACAGATGAAGAATCTGATGTAGATCCTTCTCAGCATTTATTATAACTTGCTTTAGGAGAAATCTGAATAGCCAATGGTTATATCCTCATCTCCTGGAGAAAGAAGGAAACATAATTTTGGTTTTTTTGTCTTATTCGGTGAATAAATTAATATATAACAAAGAGGAAATAAAGGCATTCAAATTCTGGATTTTAAAATTTTCCATTGATTAATCTACCATTGTCTTCATGGAATTCTCATTCTGACTGTCACACACTGTTTATTTCCTTGATTCAGTAAATCTCAGCTAGAAGAGGCTTTGAAGCTCTTTGAATTCTTCCGTGACTGCAAAGAGGAAGAAGCGTGGATCTCTGAGAAGTGGAAGCTGGCAAGAATGACAACATTAGGGAAAGATGTCAGCCAGATCACAGCTTCTATCCAGAAAAACAAGGTACCTTACTTTGCTGCTGGTGCCTTGTCTTTGTTCTAAAGCAAGATTTTAGAGCATCAATGCCTTTCAGTTTAGTCAGTGCAGCACTTACAAGAATGCTATCAAACTAATCCTTCTCTCAAGTGTCATGACCAGAGTTGGGAATCTTAAAAGAAAAGAGGGGAAGGAAAAGGTAGAGAAGGAATATGCTTCTTACTGGACTAGAAATGGAGCTTCTTGTGAAGACATTGGTCTCCATATTAGCTAACATTTGATGGGCAAAAAAAATGTTGCTAGTTTCTGTTTTTCTCACCTTCTTTTCCTGGCCAAGAGAGATGAGGGTAAAGAGAGAAGTGGTGAAAAGATGATGGGGCTCTTGGAAATGTACACATGACAGTAGCAGAGAGTGGGCCTCTTGTCTGGTGGGGAATGAACTGTTCTGACATGTTTCCTGTCCTTGTGCTAGGCTCTTGAAGCAGAGTGCAATTCACACAAGGCCATATGTGCAGATGTGATGAGGAGGGGCTGGGAGCTCAGCCAAAAGAACCCCATGCGCCAGGAGGATATTCTGAGGCAGACAGACAGCCTCCAGAAGCTGTGGCAGCAGCTCCAAGATGAGGTGGCTGATCGTAAAAGCCGCCTGCAGGCAGCAGCCCTCATCAAACAGGTAAGAGGGTTCTGCTGGGGTGTGTGATATGTGGGACGTGAACATGGCTCAGTTCTACCCCATGTCCCCACGTGGGAGACAACATTGGCAGGAAAGACTTCATCTGTTGGTCTTCAAGGAGGTCTCTGGCAGTGAAGTCTCAGTCCTGCAAGCCAGACACGCAGGAGATTTGAGCAGCTGGGAGATGCTCTAAAGGTACAAATGCTAATGGAAATAACTCCCATGATAGCACTAATGCAGAGTCTTTTTAGAGGGTGAATCAGGTAGCTGTGTGACATATTTAAAAAATGAAAAAAATTTCCAAAAAATCCAACAAAAGAAACTTGTTGTAAGACTTAGATTGACCATGAACTTCACAGATCCTGCAAAGCATTTCACACTTCCATTCTGACCTACAATTTTACTCCCACAAACATTCACACATCTGCAAATGAAGAATTTGTATAAGAGCAATATTCTTACATTATATCACATTATCTCAGGTATTCCTATTCTTAAGATTTTGCTCAATCTGTTGTTTCCATGAAATGTTTGAACAAAACTTTTTTTCTTAAGAAAGTCTAAATTCTCTCTTCTCTCTAGTAAGTTTGACACAATTATGGTGTTTTAGTTTTTTTCTTAGTCCCTCATTACTATGGGTATTCTTTTTTTCCTGTTATACCTTTATTCTATGTCTCAAAACCTTGTTTTACCCTTCTACAACCATAGCCAGACAAACTGCAAATTCTGGGAAAAAGTAAACTTCTGTTGTGGACTAAGTTCATTGCTCATTCCTTAAACATTTAGAAAATATCTGTTGGAATAACATAGTGATGCCTACCAACATCATATGTTGTAGGTTCCTTTTATTGCTGCTGCTATGCACCATGAAGTTTTAGCTGGCTAGGAGTTTTTAAACAGCTATATAGGCAATCATTTAATCTCTTTACTCACTATAATTCTGTGAATTATCTGTTGTGAGCATGAAATTCATCCCTTATCCATAGCTTTCACAATACCTGGAAGTAACCTTATGGCTACAGACCTAACGGAATTTCTCCTTATTCGTAATTTTACAAAGAGGAAGGATCTGGATATGATACTTCCAGGATGAATCCAAGTGTTTTCCTCCCTGTGTTCCTTCAGTACTTTGCTGACATCGATGAAGCAAACTCGTGGTTGAGAGAGAGGCAGCCCCTTCTCGCCAGCAAGGACTATGGCAAGGATGAGTCCAGTGCTGAAGCGCTGCTGCATCGTCACTTGCGCCTGGAGGAGGAGATTGCAGCCTACTCCTCTGAGATGAGGCGCCTCAAAGAGCAGGCTGACATTGCAGCACAGCAGGCTCCAGCTGCAGTAAGTAGAAGAGGGGTTGTGTCACATTGTGTTGAAGAATGTAAACAAAATGGTTTTTTTCAATTTATTTTTTATTTATTTTATGAAAACAGATTATTCCGAATTAAGTTCTTAATTAGAATTGGGGCAAATTTTTAGGTGAAAAAGAAGTTCCTTGTCTGCTTTAAAAAGCAGACATTTAATCAAAACATCCTTACAAATTCTTCTGGTACCCTAATATAGTGAAGAACTATCCCACAACTCCAGAAGCAACTCATACCATCCCTTATTTCTGAGACAAGTGAGGTGAAGTCAGTCTCTGCAGAGGCCCCTCTTTTTCACTGACTGGAAAGGGAACTTTTGACCTGAGATCTCCTCATTTAGTAACAGAATTCAGGGGAGATGAATGAATGAATTACATATTTCATAGCTTGCTTCTCTAGATGTCTGTGTTCACTCAATATTTACCCCAATAAATCAGAGAACAATGGGCATCATTTGTGGTCTTTCTTTTACCTCATCAACCCAACATTAATTTCTGTTAGAAAAATATTTTATTACTTTGCTATGAAATGTGAAAAAGCACATGACATGATGGTGTTGATGCACAAATAGAATTATTGATTCACTAGGGCACTCACAGATTTGAGTGTTCAGGAATTGTTCAGGTACTAAAACACCACAAAGAGAACTGTGAGCATAGTCAATTGCCTTGCTATGTTGGCACTTCTGAAAATAGAAAAGCTCCTCCAACCAAACAACTTTGATTTGGGCAGAAAATGAGAATTTTTACTGGATCAATACAGTTTAAAATCAGCTGAATTACAAAACCAAAATATTTTTCAGTTTTTTAATTCATTTTTTCCAGAATAAAACAGTGGAAACAGTTCCCAAAAAATACTGGAAGTTTTTGGTTTAAAGGGTCAGAATGCTGTGATTTGAACTAGCAAGTTCAAATTTTCTTTCTAAGTGGAGTTTTTATCCAAATCAGAAATTTTTGTCCATTGATTTTGTTAAACTTTTCTTAACAGACGACAAAGAGGAAAGCCCCAAGTGACTTAAACCAAAAGACAACTAAGCTACCATTCAGTCGAACCTGGGTAACATCTGAAACTACATCCACTGGAACCTCAAGTCTGGATGATCATTTTCTTCCAGAGAATATCTGGAAGACCCAAGAAGAAATAGATTCACTTTACGAACATCTACAGAGCATGGCTGAGGTATAATATCCCCTTCTGCTGTGCAGTTCATGAAAAAGTCCAAACCAGCAAAAACTGAAATTAAGTGTTTTGCTGGCTTCTGCTTTTCTGTTTAATAATGTGCCTCAATTCTGTTAATTCCTGTAGGACTTCAAGCCTTGAGATTATCATTGAAGTTTCATATCAAAACAGATTTTATGTTGGCAAATTTCCATTTACATTCCAGTATTTTTAGTCCATGAAGAGCAGATTCTTTTGTGTAATCCATTTTTCCCCCCTTAATGTTTGCTTGTTGTAGCTCCTAAATCACTGGGCTGTCTTGCCTGATGCCAGAAAAAATAAACTGTAACCATGTTGTTAATATGCTGCTATTCACTCACCTGCTCTAATCATGCCCTAAAGACTGATGCCAACATGTTGTATGTGACTTTTACATATTCTAGAGACTACTGCCTTATGTCTTCAGTGAGCAGCAAGTAGCACAGCAGTCTTCCTTACTATCCAGAGGCTGAGCACTCTTCAAATGATTCTCTTATGCTTTTAAACCACAGTTCCTCTGGGAAGAATGTTGTGATCTTAACAGTTCATGTTCTATTCTCTTTCAGTTGTGTCTAGGAAAAACTACCACCTGTGTATGTAGCTTAAATGGAAGGATCTTTTCTCTGTTGCTTCAAATAGTAAGGAGTTATTACAACAATAGTTAATCCTTTATCTCTTTCACAGAACAGAAAAAAGGCTCTGGAGGAGATGATTGGATATTATCGCTTCTGTAGCTCTTGCGAAGAATTTCAGTCATGGATGAGAGATAAGGAAAACATTTTCCGCACTCTTCAACCTCAAGCAGACAATGTGGAGGTCATGCAGCAGAAATATCAGGTACTCCTTTTTCCTCTTCACAGATGACACCTTTTAAATCAATTTTGCCTTAAGAGAAATTATAAAGTTGAGAAATTATATAGTTGGGAAATTATGTTTTGAGGGACTTTTAATTAATTTCAACTTTAAGAGTCATGCATACATCAGATATTTCTTTTGTATAGACTATGCTAAATTACTAAAGCTGATGTGACTCTGTCCCTTTATCTTCATGTGAACACGGTATCCTGTACAAACACCCTGGTACACAAGGATTCTTTCTGTGCTTTATCTTACATCACTTTAAAAAGTACCAAATTATGAAAAATTCCATCAGTGCACTTGCATCCCAGTGGAGTGGGACATACGTGCATAGATGTAGTGTGCACACCAGGGAAGCCAGGGGACTGCAGGGGAATTGTAGGCACAGGTGTGCATGGAGTCAGCAGGCATGCAAGGGTAGAAGTCAGCCCTGAAAGTGGGATATGAGAGGATATAAGAGATTATTAAGAATTGTGTCCACAGATACGTAAAAACCTCTTGTTCTTCGTTCTTGTATTTTTCTATTTTAGAGATTTTTAACAGAACTGGCTGCAGGCAAAGGCCAGCTGGAAGACATTGAAAACTTAGCTGCTAAATATGGAAAGATCAGTCCCAGCAAATATTTTGAGATCCAGACTTGGATGGAAGAGATCAACGTTAGGTAAAAGTGCTGCTGATAAGCAGAGGATTGTCTAATGGGGGTAATTAGAGAGCTGACCATTCAAATCCCTTCTAGACAATGGTGCCACCAGCGGGAAAGGGGCAGCCTTCAGCTGGCTGTAGGCTGGCCCTGAGCCCAGTGCCATGTCTCTAGGACTGACAGGGGCTCCTAGGACCCTGACACCGAATCACTTAAAATGCAGAAATGTGTGAGTGCATGTTAAAGCACAGTGTGAATTCATCCACAAGTGGCAGTTTGTATTCAGAGTAGTTCTGCAGCACTTCAGCTGATTTGGCTACTTAAGCATCAGGATGAGGACACCTTCACAAATCTTGAAATGAGCATCAAACTAGTTTGACTTCACTAAGAGTATTTAGTACCTGTTGTGAATATTCCTGCTACCATGTCACTCAGTGGGCATAGTCAAGTCCTGATTTTGACCATGGTTGTTTAATTGCATCATGTTCTGAGTGTTCTGGTCATCTGAGCAGGTACCCTTGTTTGAGATGACACTGATATGAACTTTGACATTGTAAGGGAGTGCAAGTGTTCACCCCCACCCAGCCCATATAAGCCTTGATAAAATCTTTATTATAAAAGACTTTTTCTGAACAGAAAACAGATATAGTTCATGTATAATAATGGCTGTGAATTGTTATCTCACTTCAAGATGGCAATCCATGGAAACACTGAAGGAGGAGAAAGGCTCTGAGCTGATTGGAGTGGCTGATGTGAGGACATTTCTTCAGGACTGTCAGAGCATAGGAGTGCTACTGCAAGACAAGATGGTCCAACTCAGGGATCTGGAACCAGGGAACTCTCCTGCTGGACTGGAGTCAGACAAGCGCAAACTGTACACAATTGAGAGAGAGGTCCTGGTGACAGAGAGGAAAATTGAATACTTGAGGAGTGCTGCAAAATCGTAAGGAACCTTTTTGTTTCCATTTTCTTTGCTAGTTCTCTAAGATTATGCTGTAAATTATGGCTATAAAGAGAACAAGCAGCTTTTAAAGTTTCTCTTTCTAGAAATCCAAGGAACTCATTTGCCTGCTGGATTGAGCTGATTTCTCTTGAGTGTGGCTGGGTGACTGGGGACGTGACTTCATGATTGTAGAAGGATGAATACCACAGGGTTGTTTGTAGCTCTAAAAAAGTCATCTCTGCTAATGTAGAGATTGTATTAGTAATCTCTAATGTGGAGATATCACATTAGAGAGGAGGTATCACTTAGATCCTGAAGGAGGGTAATCAGGGGAAGCAAGAGCGATGGTGGGGAAACAGCAGATGACTGTGCACAGGAGTTCAAATTTGAAATATTGAAGTCTTCTATTTCTTTAAGTTTTCTGTACATTCACATTGGGAATGTGTTGAGGTAGCTAACTTTCTTTTTAATGGAACTCTAAATATCAAAATCCATTCCTTTTAAAGAGTACTGGTTCAAGCTCTAACTGTGTGTTCATACAATCGAATGTATTTTGTTGTAGGATCAAGGACACCAACCCTGCAGAGAGCAGAGCCATCACTGAGCAGGTAGAAAACATGGAGAGGCTTCTGGCAAAGCTCAAGCTGGAGATCCAAAAGAAGCGTGACATTCTGCAGTGGGCCCAAAACCAACAGTCCTTCCTGCAAGACAGCCGTAGGCTCCTACTGTGGGCAGAGGGCATTCGGGAGAAACTGAGCAGTGAAGAAATGGGGCTGGATGTGGGATCTGCAGAGCAATTGCTGAAGGAACATCAAGACCTGTTGATAGAAATTGGCTCTCAGAATGAAAGGTAGAGAGATTCTGGCAGGGTGGGCAGAGTGGGGTGATATGACAACAGTACTGTGAAAATGAAACATGTAAATCATGTACACAAATTGTGCATGAAGGCAATACCAAAATTTTATTTACGTGCACTTGAACATTAGTGACAAAAGGAGACTATAAAACATAAAATTTGGTCAGCTTTTGCAAACTTGTCCTGAAGGCTGGTGGAGGGGTAAGGAGGAGCTATATGTTTGCAGTAGTAGAATTCCACAAGCTCTCCTGACACTTTCAGAGAGTGCCATCTGTACTTTATTCCAGTTCCCCCACTCCTTCTAAGGCCTTATGCTTCCATTTGCCATTATTTTCAGTTCTTCTTCTGCACTGTTATGGATTTCCAGATACGGTTGGCCCTCCTTTCCCTTTTAACATGAAAGCCTGCTTATTGGGCTTTCAGTCCAGATGGGGAAATCTCACCTACTGCCTCCAGCATGTATCCCTGACCAGTAAAACAGCTGCACTTTGTAGTGCATAACCAGCAGGAAAAAGGTAACAGGGAGGGAGAGAAAATTGGTGTATGGACACTATCAAGAGAGCAAAGAGCTGTGATGAAAGAGAATTCATATTCCCTCATGCAGTGAGGTCTCATTTTTCTTTTTGACTCTGGGAAGATTTCTGCAGCTGGAAGAGCTTGGGCGCAAAGTAGTCCAGCAACAACCCAGTAACAACAGGAGCAGAGACGTCCACCAGACCATGGAGAGACTTGCAAAGGAGAACAAAGAGCTGGAGGAAATGTGGGAAAAGCGATGGAAAAAGCTGCAGGATGGCCTGGAATTGCGGAAGTTCAATAGGGAGGGAGATCGTATCAATGCAGCCCTCTCTGGCCATGAGGCCTTTCTCCGGGGAGATGACCTTGGGGTATGTACAGCACCTGATCTTGTTTTCTCCACTTCTTCTCCCCACCCAGGCAGTAGCAACAATCTTCTTTTTTGGGTTGACTTCTTCATTCTTGTTGTCATAGCATTCCCATCCTTGGGAACTAAACTTTCAGGATCTTATTAACATTCTTATGTTCTTACCCATCTTAAAGAGAACAAAGCTCATTGTCCCTCACAAAAAAACCACAAAACAACAAAAAACAAAAAAACCCAACAAAAAACAAAACAAACAACAAAACAACAACAAAAAATAAAAAAATAAAAAAGAAAAAAAAAAAAAGAAAAAAGAAAACAAACCAGAAAAAACCCAGCTAGGCTTGTGATTTGTTTCTGTATGTACATGTCATATGGTTTATACAAAATTGACTCATCCATTAAAAAAATAAGGTTTCAGTTTAAAATAGTATTTTTTTCAAGTAATAACTTAACCTTTTTTTTAAAAAAAAGTTTCTTTCACTAATTTAAGAATATTAAATCACATGAAGAAAAAAAAATACAGGCATTAATCACAAAATCAGTGAAGAAGGAGGTTGTGGTCTCTCACCACCTCTTATGTTTTGAGCTGAACCCAAAACATTGATACTTTGAGATCAACTGAGTGGAATAAAGTTTTACAAGTTTTACAAGTCTTTTGTATAGCATATCCCTAGATGGGCCACAGTGCTGGCATAAATTTAGAATGCAGATTTTCTTAAAAGGTGAAAATGGATAATGGAAAGATAGAACAGAGAAACCAGATATGATACAAACCCGCTGCTTGTTTGTAGCCCTGAGCATCCTTGGACTCATGCAAAATGTACACTGTATCTCCTGCATGAAAGAGAAGGAGGAAAGTAAGGTCCAAAATTTTTTTTTCACTGCTACAGAAACAATAAGAGCAAGAAAAGTCTTGATCAAGTTTTCTTTTTCAAATGCAGGACCATGTAGATGCTGTTCGAAGCCTGCTGAAGCAACATCAGGAATTTGAACAACTGCTGATGGCACTGAAGAGACGAGTGGAAGCACTCAATGAAAATGGGGTGAACCTACTAGAGAGCAAGCACTTTGCATCTCATGCGTGAGTCCAAACCCATTTGTGTTTTATTGAGGTTTAATAAATGATCCAGTATGATCAGGTGAAATTAAAAAATTTCTCCGAGGAGAAATTAGTTGACCTCCAATCCACAGTTTGATGCATAAGGAAGTCAAAAGGAATTATTTTCAAAAAATAGATTTCCTGTGCTCTTAGGACAAATGAGCTTTAGGTTAAAAGTGGCATTCGGCAGAACGCTAGAATAATTTGTTTTTTATCATGAATTACATATAGTGATAAAACTTAAAGTGAAATGCTTACAGAAAAAGGTTTCCTTAATTTATCAGTATCACATATTAGTAATACGGTTTGCTTTTAAAAAGTTATTGAAGACTTCAGAAGAAACTTAAAGTGAAATGCTTGTTCAGGAGCAGCTCCTTTGTGGTTTTGTCCAAGCTGAACCTGTAATTCCTTTCTCTGCGCTAGAGCCACTATGATCTAGTAAAGGGACCTCTTTGCAAACAAGAATTAGAAATAGAGGGTTTGAATGGACCTCTTGGATCAAAAGACCATGTTTTTGTGATCATAGATGATAAATCTTGAACAGTCCCTTCACAAATTTATAAAACTTAACATCTAATCTCTTAAAATCTGATTTCTTGCCAGCACTAATACCATTAGAAAGACATTCCAAAGCTTACACCAAAGAGGAAGTTATTAGTTAATTATAACTAATTTAACAATAGTATGGAATATCCGGGGCAGAGGGAGGTCTCAGTGTTCCAGTGTATGATTGCAATTCACTAATGTGACACAGCCATACAAGAGGCGAATCCAGAGCAGCTGGCACGTAATACCTGCTCTCTAGGTGAGCCCAGTATGGTGATGGGACAGGGCCTTCTTCCAGTGAGCAAAGCTGTAGAAACTAGGTTACATTTATATCACAGTCATGACTGCAGGATAAGCAAGGGGAGCCAATATTAGCACAGCATTAGACTTCCTGTTTTTCTTGGTAGTATTGAAGAGAGACTGGGCACTCTCCAGAGAAGGTGGGAGCAGCTGATACAAAGCAATGCCAAGAGAAAGCAGAGGTTGTTGGATTCCCTACAATTACAGGTAACTGATACTCCAGATTTGGTCACACATCTGTGAATTTTGAATTTTACCCCTTGTCTTAATATGAGACAAAAACTCAAACTGCTGAGCGTTCCTACTACAGTTCACTGTTTCTTTGGCTGTGGGACAGAGCTTTGTTCTCCAGGGAGCAGATGATGCACTGGTGATAAAACTTACAAAGCTATAACAGTAGACAACTCAAAAAAACCAGTGGAGATTCTGAATGAAAAATATCAACAGAATGCTTTGTCCACTCCTTAAGTTTATTCTGCTTGTTACTTACTATTTTTCTAGGCCTTAATAACTTAGTACAGTTAATCTAAGTTTTGGCACCAAAATTAGTTTTCTGTGTTGAGATACAAAGTTATACTGGAGGACTAGTCCTCTTCTGGTTAAAATATTCTATAACGATGCAAACCTTCACTGAAAATTACAAGCAATAGATTAATAACTGTGGTAAAAATTGGACCAAGAGACATTTTGATGAGTTAAAACCTCCTCTATAGTTCAGGATCATACTTCTTCATTCGTTAAATTAATTTAATCCTGTTTGTTTTCTGTAAGGAGTTTAATCGTGATGCTGCTGAGCTTTTGATATGGATGGAAGAGAAGTACAAGATAGCATCAGATGAATCCTATCGTGATCCAACAAATGTTCTACGCAAGCTGAAGTGGCATGAGGCTGCTGAGAAGGAAATGTTGGCTAATGAGGAGCACTTTGCAACACTGATAAAGGTGAAGGCAGCTTTGGAGTTAAAGCTTTCCATCTTGTATCAAAATTCATAGATGCTGATCTGCTAATAAAGTGATGTGCTGTGTATCCCCAGAAAGGAAATCAAATGATCCAAGACAACCACTATGCTGCAGTTTCTGTCCAGGAGAAGATGTCAGAGCTTCAAAAGAAGTGGAGGGAATTGTATGGCAAGATGATAGAACGAGGTGACAAACTGAGACAAGCTGGACAGCAGGAGCAGCTCATGGAACTGCTGCAGGTCAGGAAGTCATGATGAACAAAGGAGAGGAATGGCCTAGGAGCCTGGTTCCTCTAATGTGTGGACACCACATAAAAGAAAATACTGTCCAGATAAAAGCAGGTTTTAAGGTCTCCATTTTTTCTACACTCCATGAAAGAAACCCCAACATTATGCTGTCCAAGCTCACTTAAAAATTACGAGCACAGTAACAGTGCCAGCAAAGCATCAGGCTGTTGAACTTGGGCTCAACTCTGCCTCTGTGTGCCCATCCTGTACTGGGAAAGCAACCCAAACTCTGTAGGGGTCAAGGCTGTGCAAACATCACTGCTTGCCTGGAGGCAATTGGGGCCACAGGCATGGCACTGTATTAAGCACACGGTCATCCAGTCAAATTTCATAACGAGCAATATGCTGTGAAGCTGTTTTGAGACCATTACGAATGGAACTGCTGTGGTGTTATAGCTATGATCTGAAGGCTTTGAAGATTGTTTGACTCTTATATTATGTTGCTGAAGATATTTCAAAGAGGCTGTTTTCCATGATGTGTTTCAGTGTCTCAGAGAGAAGAGTACTCCAAAATAGTTAGCAAAACAAAATATTCCCTGAAGATGTCTCTTAGAGACATACAGCCATCATACTACCAAGAATGGACAATTGGATTTGAAAATTGTGTCCAGGAAACTGTCATAGGAGGGGGTGAATGAAAGAAAATGTTGTTGAAAGGACAGTATGAGTGTGCTGTAATCTTTTCCTGGCAGGATGCCAAAAAGAAGATAGAAAAAATTGAGAAAGTTCTTCAGGAATCTGAGACAGGCCATGATTTGCGCTCCAGCCGTGATCTACTCAAGCAGCACAGACAGCTGGAAAATGAGACACGTGAGCTGGCAGAGAAAATGAATGCTATTGTATCTCATGCAAGGAAAATGGCCACCAATCACTTTGACTCCCAGAGGATTCTGGATGAAACACAGAAATATCTGAAAAGGTACGGGGTCCCTCTGTTATTTTGTCTCCACCCACATATTGTGACAAATAGCATTTTTTTATTCTACCTTCTAAAGTATACTCTTGGTTGATTAAGCTTCACCCATACTCAGGAATGATTTCTCCTCCCAGCTGGAGCACAACTATGCTTTGATCTGCACCTACACAGCTGCCTGTTGATCCACCTCAACCTTTTTGACTGAACGTTGCTCCTTGCCAGCTGCGCTCCTCCTCTAGTCGCTTTTCTACCCACAAGTCATCCATTGCTTTGTAAGACGTACAGTGATCCAGCATTCAGTACATCACAGGACAAGCCTAGGAGTTTAAAACTGTAAATAATTTTCTCTCTGTTTACATTTAGTGTTATCATATAGTTCTTCTTGCCAAGGGATCCTTGTATGTGCAGCCAGCACTAACCACTGAAATTTAATTGCAAAGATGTGTCCGGTGTTTTGAAATGTTCACAATGGTGCCGTAGCCTAATTCCCTTGGTGGAATGAGGATAAAGCTTTGTTTTAACATATATTTAATGGATGGCTCCTAGGTTTGAGTCTCTGCAAGCACCTCTTGATGAGAGGCGTAAGTTGCTGGAAGCTGCTGTGGATCTTTATGAGTTCTACCATTACCATGACATGGAAATGAACTGGATCAATGAGCGCTTGCCTATTGCCCATTCCACCAACTGCGGGAAGTCCTTGGATGTGGCTCAAAACCTCTTGCAAAAGCACAAGGTAACTCCTTTATTCAAGTGCTTTATAGCATGGTGGCACACTGCACTTCACCTTAGCCTACAAACATGCACCCACCCCTGCAGTCAAAGCTTCCAATGAGTACATCCACTGATTCCAGCTCTAGTCCAGCTAAAATGGTTCACTGGATCAACACAAACTGGCAGAGTGGCAAAGATTTTCAGAACAAATACAACATTCCTATGAGAACTGCAAAATTTGTCATAGTATGGAGTATCATTAACCTGAGAAATCGCATAGCTCTTCCCATTAAAAGAAGATAAAAAAACCAGCGTATTTGACACTAAATAGAAATAAAAAAGAGTTAACTAAATAAAACTACTGTAGTTTTACGCTTATGGCTTCACTATACATTCAGTCTTGAGCTTTGTGCATACTGGATTTTCTAGGAGAGCATATAACAGTCATTTAACAATTATCTTAAATCTCTATGGATTTTAAATATAGTCACTGTATTTATAAGGACAGGTTAATACTGATTTCTGGGGAGTTTGATTCTTTGCAGCAATTCCTCACAGCCAGAGGGGCACCTCAGCTGTCCTGCACCACAAGCAATGCTGAATTTTGCTGCACCTTAATTGCGAGTTTCATGAGAAGGGTTATAAGACCAGCAGGGAGAATTTATGGAGCAGTAGTCCAATAGTTTTAATGGTACTGATGACAATGTCTCTCTTTGCATCATCCTCCAGCCCCTTCATCATCTTGGATATTTTATTTTTCCATCACCAGCTCAACATTTTTTTCTGATTCCCCAGCTTTGTGTCTCATTCCATGATCTGATCCATCTCCCAGACCTCCCTGGCTGCCGGACAGGGGAAGGGGCAGAAGCATGGTAAAGAGAGGACTTTGGTGTGGGGAAGTTAAGGGATGTGTGCTGCTTCCTTACACACCCTTTCCTCCTCTCTCAGTGGCAGTACCAAGGGCAGAGCATTATGTGAGTGGGGCTGGCACCAGTGACCGAGGCTGCAGGTGTGGTAGAAGTAAGACAGTCCTGGTGTCCACATGTTGTGCTCTGCTCACTCTCACCAGCTGCCAGTTTTGCTTAGGATTAGGAGCACACAGAATTTACTTGTCCTCGCGTTTCTTCCTTTATTCCTATCTTTTACTTTTATCTCATTCCCAGGAACTGCAGGCAGAAGTGAATGCCCACAAACAGCAAATCCAGCGGGTCCTGGATAAAGGACAGACAATGATTGTAGACGAACACCCATCAGCTCAGAAAATAAGTGAGAAATGCCAGGAGCTTGCGACTGCCTGGCAGGGCTTGGAGAACTCCTGTGAGGAAAGGATGAAGCAGCTGCAGCACTCAGTTGGCTTCCAGGAGGTACAAATTAAAGCACAGAGCTTACACAGTAGCTTCTTCAAACAAACAAGAGGACTAGAGTGTTAAAGTGAATAAAACCACCAACTTTGCTGGGACTGGTATTCTCTTCACCTGCTTGAGGCCAGACTCATGGGAATGGAGAGCTGAATTGCATAGCTGAATGCAGCCCCCACTCTCGACCTGCTGCTCTACAGGCTTCCCTTGGGTTCTATACCCATCCCATGTGTCTGTGCACAGAACACACATTCCCCTAGTAGTAGCTCCTTCCTCCGTGTCTTTACACAGTCTCATGCTTCAACTTATTGATATAATGGATACTGAACTGGCCCTTCATACATGACATGGAAGAGAGTTATGACATGGAAATCAGAAAATAGGGCATTTCTTGTGCTATCCATTCTTTACCTGTTTCACGCAACAATTTTCCAGGCAATAAAATCATAATGAGGAACAGATAACATTCATTCACTCCCAGGGAAAGTCAGGGATTTTGGCTTTATTCTTTTCTATAGGCTTCTGGACCTTACCTTACCTTCTTTGTACCTTAGCCTGTTAAAAAAAAATTGCACATAAATATTTATACCGATAATCCAAATTTTCTATCATCAGTGGGTCATGTAGGAGTGCAGTTATTCAGATAGCACATGCAGTTTTGTAGACATAAACAATATTTACATGGTGTTCACAGGCCCAGCTAAAGTGTGTTCTCTGGGGTATTTGGTCATCTGGTCTTTATTTCCTCTATACATGAAAACACTTGTCAGTACTGTAGACTTTATGAAGCCTGATTCTTATAGTGATTTGAACTTCTCAGGCAGAGGAAGAAGAAATGTCCCATTGTCCCTTAGTTATCCTGCACTGAACTCTTCCAACTTGAACCCTTCATTATTTTATGATTTCACAGAAAACAGTGAATTAAACATTTAATAAAATATTACAGTAAGCCTTACAGTGCACCATCTATTTAGAATTTATTAGGTAAGAAAAAATGTCATGAATGTTTTGAAAGTTGAAGCTCATTTGTTTTCTCTTTAACTGATAGTTTTTAATGAATACTTCAGACCTGGAGGCTTGGATAGCAGAAAAGCATCCAGTTGTGACAAGCAAGGACTACGGTAAAGATAAAGATGGAACACTGAAGCTCATCAAAAAACATAAGGTATTTATCTGCTTAAATTCTGTAGTCTAGCCTGATCTTTTGGTCTCTCTGCAATTATAAAATTGTCTCATTGTTAGTTGAGTGCCCAGCCATCTAAAAGGTATTTTACATTGATATATGTCTACATATGGATAGACTGATAGAAGAAGTTAGTGCAGTGTAAAAGCCAAGTTAGTTAAATGTAGTTTGGGGGAAAAGGGGAATGGTGAATATTCTCATATACTTCTAAGGCCAAAACTATCTGCTTTTCAGTTTCAACAGATTCATGCAGAAGTCCTAATATTTCATCAGGGAATTCTAATTGTCTTTATTCACCATCATTTGTTTGAATTTTTATACATTTTTTTTAAATGTTGCTAGAAAATAATCTGAAATTGATCAAGTCTTGGAAATGTCACATCCTCTTCCCAAAAGTATTTGTTTTTCAATCACTATACCCTAGGCTGTTCACAAAGAGTGGCTGTCTCGGACAACTGACTCTTAATTCACTGTTTTTTCTTTGTCAGGCACTGGAGCATGAGATTGACATTTACCAAGATATGTTGAAAGAACTGAGTGAAAGTGCCAAAACTCTTCCTCTTGTGGGCTCCATCCAGTATATTGAGGTTGATGCACCAAAGGAACAAGTTCATTCAAGACTCCAGGAGTTACAGGAGCTGGCAGCAGCAAGGTATAAACCAGAACTCCCCCTTGGATCCTAGATTAGATTCAAAGCCCACTGAAATCAATAAAGGATATCTCAAGTTACTTCACTGAAATTCATACTCATTGTGTTATAAATAAGTTATTAATTATCATTATATTGCTGTTATTGATTTAATTTTACTTCAATAATTTTATATTTAATTCTATTATCTCCTTTTTTTTCAATTATATTTAGGAAATTGCTTGTTTCTATGCTATAATTCTGTGCATTTATGAGCTTTTCATTTTACTAAACAAGACCTCTACAATTTATTCAAGGAGTTTTGCTGCATATTAAGGATTTGACACCTACAAATTTCCTCTTTACCTTTAATCATCCTCCTGTAAAGTGACTTGTGGTGCCAGATTATGGCTTGCATTTGTGGTATTTATAATCTGCTATCTATAGGAAAAACTATTTTTAGAATGTTCCCTTAATGTCACTTGAGAATTACTTGATTTTTACACATTGGAAGGGAGGCAATAATGGATAAAGTTATTTATACACCCAGTGACTGTGCTATTATAGGAAAGTTTTTACTCTTGAATTAGTCATTTACTTTTAATTTTCTTTCAGTTGTTACTACAGCAAGATATTTAAAACAAGACAGTTAGCTTGTACAAAGTTTTAACACTTCCAGTTTGTTTTCAGAAAGGAAAAAATGTCTGAACAACTTAGATTTTCCCCCACAAAAAATTTCACTCAGAAAAGGAAGAGGGCTTTGCAAGCAGAATAACAAATAAATTAATCTGAATACTAGAATAATTAAACTTAAAGAAAATGCTGGTTTTTTACCTTTTATTTTTTAATCTTGTTTACAGTTGAAAAAGTAAAAGCAATGAAAAGTTCAGAAAAATAAATAATCTAGAAATATCAATACACTTCTGTGTGTTGAACACAGAAATGTTCTGTTTTCATTCTTTCTAAATGTCAACCTGGCTCTTGTGATGCGTTATTGGTGTTCTGGTTTGCACCTCTGATCTGCATTCTCTTGGGCTGGACTCTTAACCAGTTGCATCTCTTGTGACGAACATTTGGGACTCAAACTGGGAAGCCAGATTCTTCTTTTCTGCAATGTTTGCACAATGGCAGGCTAGCAAATGGAAATTGATAATTTTTTTTTGCTGTGGAAGCCTCGTAACATGTCTGAATTACAAAATAATCTAGACCATTGGAAATGTGTTGGAGCAATTCTGCCAAACAGGCAATATGAGAATTACATCCAAAGGCTTTCGTAACATCTGTTTTCCTGATGCTCAGGAAATATTTCCTTCTCATTTTCAAAAGCAATTCAATTATCTTTAGAAAGACAGATCAGAACAGATCTGGAAAGAAAAATAAAGGGTACTCTTTCTCATGGAAAGAAAAAAAATGCAGCAAAAGCAATAAGAACAAACCCCAACCAAAATCAAAAACAGAGCAGAGAAAGAGCTCAGATAGGCACAGATAATGAGATGAGCATGAGCTGGCTGACAGCTGTCATCCTACAATCATAATTTCCAAATCTGAGAAATAGTCAGCTCTTTTTTTACAAAGAATAAGTCTTTATGGTGAGAGGTTTTGGGGATTCATTGGAAGAAAGTTATTGATATCCCTTCTCTTATATTATTAATTGTATTTTCTTGTCTCCTTCCCCCAACAGAGGGAAGAAGCTCGATGAAACTCTTGTCTTGCATGAGTTTCTACAGGAATATGAAGATCTGGAAGACTGGATCACTCAGCAGAAACAAACAGCCAGCTCTAAAGACTATGGAAATGATTATGAACATGTTTTGGTGAGATTTTTTAGTAACAGAAAAAAAATCAAATCAAATAAACTGCATGTGGTGAGACTGTAAACACTCTAAAACACACAAAATACTAAGGTTGTCCTTGAAAACTTAAAAGACTGAGTAAGAAATAAGTATAAATAACTGGAAGATGGGAAGAGAAAAGGGTGAAATGGATGGGAAGGATTGAAGAACAGGCAGCATTGCATCCTGTTACCATGAGGACTGCACTGTCTGAAACAACTGCATGTTGAAATGTCTACACCTTCAGAGAGCAAATATTTTTAATGAGTAGATTGCAGATATACAGACCTCTCTAGGTGTACCTCTTCACATGGCACAGAAACCAAACTAATGTCAGCCTGTTACAATGTCAGCCTGTTACAATGTCAGCCATTCAGAATCTTCATTTTCATCATTTATTTCAAAATAGCTTGCGTCCTAAACCTTAAAATCAGCCTACATTATCCATTTACAGTACTGAATACACATTTGCACTAATTAAGTAAAAACACCTAATTTTATAATTGAAATTCAGTGTACATAGAATGTTTGTTTCTATCCTCAGTAATTATGTCTCCCATCTGCATCACAAACCTCATGTTTTGCTAAGAGTTTGAAGCTCCTCATGGTCTTTGAATGTAGAATACAATCGTTCTCTGCAGTTTCTCCATCTCTAAATATTATCAGCTTATTACCTGTTTTTTGGCTGTGTTCTGATAGATGGGCAGGTATGTTTGGAAAAAGAGAGCACTCAAAAGGAGTTTTCTCATTATTCTTGTTTTCCCTTCTAAAGCAACTTTGTGCCAAATATGACACATTCCGACACCAGTTGGAAGCAGCTGGGAAAAGAGTTGTGGCTTTCCAGCAGCTGGCAGACAACTTGCTGAACCAAGGGTATTCTGAGTCCTGGGAAATTCGGCAAATGCAGAAACAACTAAGGTAGGAGCCTTGTGTTAGGTCTAAAATGCTTTGTCATTTCCATTTGCTCTCAAGGAAGAGGAAGTAAGAAACTAGGAAAGGATAAGGCATGTCCTCCCGATTCTCTAATAGCAAACTATGGGGTTTTCTCACTGATAATACAGAGTTGCTTCCAACGTCATTTAAAAGTAATCATCTACTTGCTGTTTTGGCTTCTTGTAAATGGCTTTGGAGGTGCTTTACAGGGTAAACTTCCTTTGCCCTTTGAAACAGGACTACTTTTTTTTATTCCTTCTTATTTTTGAGCTTGAATCCCATGAAGGTTCTGCAGAATAACATTAAGATGCTCTGAGCTTCTTAGTTCTGGCATCAGTCCAAACTGGCCCAAAGGAGAAGTGTGTTTGCAGGCAGTTATGGTCACCACAATATAAGATAGTTACTAAGCTGTTAGAGAGTGTCCAAAGAAGGGCCACAAAGATGGCGAAGGGCCTTGAGGGGAAGCTGCTCGAGTATGAGGTCTGTTCAGCTGGAGAAGAGAAAACCGAGGAGAGATCTCATTGCAGTCTGCAACTTCCTCATGACGGGAAGAGGAGGGGCAGGCACTGATCTCGTCTCTGTGGTGATCAGTGACAGGACCAAAGGAATGACCTGAATTTGTGTCAGGGGAGTTTTATGCTGAATATTAGGAAAAGGCTTTTCACCCAGAAAAACCTTGGGCACTAGAATAGGCTCCCCAGGGAAGCAGTCACATCACTCTAACAGAGTTCAAGAAGTGTTTGCTATCAGACGCATGGTGTGATTCTTGGGCCGTTCTATGCAGGGCCAGGAGTTGGACTTCAATGATTCTTGTGGGTCTTTCCAACTCAGGGTATTCTATTACTCAGTCATCCAAGTACTGCTTATAAAACCCAAAAAGTGCAATTGAGGGGGGAACTTTTAAATAGGACCATTTCTTTAAGTTCCTGGAGCAGACAGGAGGACAGAGGAGGGTGAGAGACATGCTGCCATTCAGAGAATCACTCCAACAGAATATAAAGGCAGGAATTAAAAACTAAGCAAGAACAGGTTTTGTTTTCAGTCTTTCTTTAGACTGTTGGTCTCCTTTATTCCTAGTCTAAATGTTTTACATGCTTCTTTTCCTCATTCTGCCTTGAAGGAACTCTTGGGAGGAGCTGTTGGAAATGACCAGATTACGAGGAGAGCGGCTGAGAGATGCTGAGGCAATTCACAAGTGTTACCAAGATCTGACAGATGCTCTGGCCCATATTGAGGTAAAAATAGGAAAATCTCATACAATCCAAACTTTATTTTGGCTTTTTCTATGGAATATTCTTAAAATTCTCACTGCTGACTTCAAAAAATTCTGAGTAAGAAGGCAGTGTGATTACTCATGGCATTAAAAAAAGTCCTGGGTAATCCTTAGACACTTGACAGGTTACCCTATGAGAACCATTGGTGAAACCAGCTGGAGATGGATTTGCTGATCTGTGGGAAAAGCTGAGAAGATCAGAGCTTGAACTAAGGTGCCTCACAGTGCAATGCATACAGAGATGTGGTTTGCAGGCATCAGGCCTAAGAAACTACTGCCTTACCATGGTGGTTCTTTGGACACTGTTGTAGTTTTAGGTGTGCTGAAGAACTCTCCTGTGAAAAAGGCATTTGTTTGGATTACAGTGACCATTAGCCTGGAAGGCTGTCAAGCAATCATGTGACCTGATGTGTAAAGCTGAGCCAAAAATCCTTTCCTCTCATTCCCATGCCCAGCACTGGCAATAATTTCAAACAGTCCCCCAAAAAAAATCTTCAACCTTCTGTTTTGTCTGAACATCCTGAAGAATTTCACAGAGAAACCACTTCCTTGCTGTAATGAGAGGTGTGGTTTCCCTAATGCAGATGTTTACAGGAGGCAGTGATCCAAGGGGTTCCACTGTTTGCAAGGCAACAGGATTGTTTACATGCGGTGAATTTTCTACTTGTTTGTGCTGGCAGAGGCTGCCCTATTCAACCATGTTATTCCTGTTTTCTTCCCCTGTCATGAAGGGAAAGTCAAACATAGTATTTCATTATTTATCAGCTGTGATTTGTACAACCTTAGTGCTTATTTAATTTCAATGATGAAATAATTAATGCTGAGACAGTGTCAAGTAAGGGTTCAGAAACACTTCATAGAGCAGCTGTTGGTTTATCCCCATGCTGAGTTTGGTCCAGGCAACCACTATACCCTTCTTGCATTGCATCTTGTGAATAGCTTCACAGCAGGGAGGGAGAGCAGTCATCTGATCCATCCCTTCCTGTGTACCCTAGTCAGAAACCTATTAGGGAAAGCCCGTTCTCATAGGAACATAGTACTAGAAGATCTTGCTTAAGTCACCAGCTCCAGCACCATCATAGTATAGGCAACTACGACAGGCACCTCCTTTATAGCACCTTACCAAGAGGCACTGTTGGTATCCCAAACTAGCCTGTGATTCTGTTGCAGAAATACAGTTCTTCAATGACAAGAAATGTTCTGCTAATTTTCCCCAAATTGACCTGGAACAAATTTCTAATAGTTTTAGTGACAGTGCTGTTGTCCAGCTGAAATGCCTTTTCTTTTTGCATGCATTTCCAATGCATGTCTGGGTAACAGCTAAATCCCTTCAGAACCTTTGCTGAATTTAAGAAAATGTTTACATTTTCATTTATGTAATGGTCCCTCCATTCCTCTTATCTTTACAGTAATCTTACTCGTGCATCTATAACCAAAATTTTAGCTAAAGATGGTTCACAGGAAAACTACCTGTATTTCAAATAAACTGTTGCTTGTTAATGCTATTTTTAAGAATTCACTCTCATTGCAGTAGGTATTCAAGATTGATTCCCAACAGAAAGCCTTTAAGATATTTTCTTGTATTGTCTGATAAAGACGCAAACCTTCATTTCTAGCTGTCCATTTGAATAGTTTAGCCATTAAGATATTTAGAAGTGAGTTACTAGGAGAGATTTTTCTGGCTTTCTCTTAGCTATCTTAGTTGAGTAATTCAGGATGTCCTCAAGTGTGCAATATGAATTACAGTTCCCAATATTTAATGTAGGCTTGTAGAGAGTTTTGCTTGGAAGTGGGGAAAAAACCAAAGCTTTCTCTGATTTCTTCCTTTTAGGAGAAGTCCAAAAGTATTCCAGATATTGTTGCTAAGGACATGAGCGGTGTGCAAACCCAGCTCCGGAACCATGTGGCCTTGGAGCACGAGCTCTCTGGGAATGAGCAGCAGGTACTGACAGTCATTTGTGGTCTTCAATGTGTACCTAAAGTTCATGTTTCCAAGATAAGCATAATAATTACTTAATAATAGCTTGGTACTGTGAACCAAATTATTACCATCTCTCACAGAAAGCCTGGAAATCTTTAGGGCTTTTCCTTCATTTTCTTGTTTTTTTAATATATTCGAGGTCTGATGGCAGTGATAAAGTAAATAATCAAAACTCTTCAAATGAGGCACATACTGTAATAGCTACTGACTATTGAAGTGATTCATAGGGGTATTTTTGATGATGGTTTGAAATGTAGGATTATGCCAGGCTTTGTGATATACTTATTGTCTTCTCCAAAGTGTTCCAAGTGATTACAAGGAAAAATCCAGAATCAGTTTTATGTGCATAGGAAATTAATACTGGTATAAATTGGACTGTGAAAAAAAAGGATGGGGCTCAGAATACAAATATGTAAACATTTTAGCTCATGAGAACAGCTACCTTGTAGATGGGAGACTTGATTGGCTTCAACAAACTAGTTGTTTGATAAATAAATAAAACTATTATGTGTTTTCACTCCTTTATTTAATACGTGTAATAGCATACAATAGTATACAGTGTAAAACACAGCATGAGTTATACTGAGATTACTGAAGTTTTCCCAGAGTTACTTATCAGTGACCTCAAATAGTTTGGTCTTGGGGCAGTAACATTAGAATTGATCCCATCAGATTCTCATTACTTTTAAAAGTAAAAAAGCATGAGACATGTCTGAAGAGAATGTAGTCTCAGTTAAGCTATACGGTCAATGAGGAAAGAAAGGAATGGTTGGCTATTACCTGCATCATAATAGCAATTATAATGCCACTTTCATTATTCATATAATAAATGGTATAGTAAAAGGAAAACAAAATCTGGCTCTAAAAAATCATGTTGTGATGAGCTTTGGCAAACACTGGATGTCACTGTTACTCCATAGAACAGACATTATAGAAGTTTTTGTTTAATATGAGAAAAGTCAGAAAATGTTGCTTGAATTGTATATTCATGTACAGAAAAGTTAGCCCTTATCAGAAGTTTTCTAATATCAGCAGGATCTCCGTGATGCTCTCCTTACCCTCTTCTTCCATCCCCTGTGTACAGCTGCAGGAGCTGATTCACTCTGCAGATCATGTGCTGCTCCATTGCTCCAAGAAGCAGGTGGAAGACCTGAAGGCGAAACAGCAGGCAATAGCGACCAACTGGAAGGCCCTGAAGTCCAAAGTGGAACAGCGCAGGAGAATCCTGGAACAAGCCTGCAAGCTTTATGAGTTTCAGGCAAATGTAAGCACTTTTGCCCCTTGTCCCTCACTGCCTGGGGGAAGGCTGCCTGCAGTGGGTGTGAATCAGAGGTGCACTTTCAAGATGGAAAAGGCTGCAAGGCTGCTCTCTGTGTTATCAATCAAGCATTTAGTGCTCGTAGATATTTAGAAGGGTGTTAGAGGATAAGGATCTTTTTTTATAGGATGATGATTTTTTACCTTCTGTAAGGATAAAAGCTTCCATCCAGAGGTGTAAGCTGTTAGAAGCGGTCACTGCTTTGTAGGAGCAGCGGTAATCTTTTCAAAGACTTTGCAATTTCTGCTGAGTAAGAGTGATAAAAAGAGCTGTTACTGTCCCAGATATAATGCATAAAAGTTTGTTCTCTCTCTCTCAGGGCATATTTGTTCTCTCTCTCAGGGTTAGTTAACTTACCTCTTGGAATGTATCAAATACAACTCACTGATTTTGGCACTAACCTCTCAAGCTACACAAACAGTGACATGGATATATCAGCATAGCATCATAACCAGCACTGCACAGCAGCTTTGTCTCCAAAGAACTCAGCAGGTCACTGAGCCGTGATTTGCCATGGAATACTTTGCAAATGTCAGTATCTCAGTGAAGGCACTTGAGCTACACCACTGCTGATCAATAGATTATTGCTGCAAGCACTGCAGGTGCTAAATCGGCCAGAGTATCCCCTTATATCATGAAAGGAGTTGCCAATGTAGATTTCAAAAATACATTTATATTCTTTCATTCTTGAACTGTTCGAAGTGTAACTATTGTGTCAATTTGAGATACCTCTGGTCATTCATATTCTGCTTCCATTTTTAGTAGGAAGCAGAGAGTGTCCAGAGTATGTTCACCTGGAAAAAACTTGCTGCATGTTTGTCCTAGGGTTGTGATCTGGGATCAAGACCACAACAGAGTGTACACGGTTCTCTTTTTTACCATGAGAGGCATCTGCACATTCAATTAATCCACTTTAAGTCCTTGTATTAGATTCTTGAAGTCTTCAGCCAGGAAGCGTCTTCATCAGAAGGTGGATCTTGGTAGATTTGACGATTAAAATGTAGTCCCTCAGAGTTCACTTCTTTATTGATTTACTTCATAGCTTACATCATAAATTTAGTTTTTGACTTCAGATGGAAAATGCTAAGTTATCCCCATCCTGTGAGAATGTTATTTTAATTTTTATTGCTGGAATGATGTAAAATACTTCTGGTTTGAATTTTGTCTGAAATGCATGATGCATCCTGTGATGTAAATGACAAATCTATAGTTCATTTCTTGCTCTGCCAGTGTGTCCTTTGACCTTCATGACTCTTAACATCATAAAACAAAATGACAAAGCCATGTGACCATATTCTTAGTGGCATGTCTAGATGGGACTACGCCTCAAGCAACTCCCAGTCTCTTTGATGTCAAGCTGATGGTAAAAAGTATTCCTAATCTTCTCAGTTTTCACTCCTTTCCTGACAATAATTCCTGAAGAAGTGAAGAACTGGTTCTGCAATTTGGTAAGCCTGTCTTTCTGCCCAGATGGGGCAAGGCAAGATGATGCAGCCAAGGCTAATAACTGTAAGAATTTCAGAAACTCTAGAGTAGGTTAGAGCAGCTATGCTGCAGAGTGTCACCCAAACTGCTGAATGCAAAGAGGCAACTTTGCTACCTTTCCTCTTTCATCTGTGCCAAGAATTGCACAAACTTAATGTTACTCACAGCTGTTCAGAGTACTTTTTTTCATTACACTGTTCATGTGCACTCCACAGGACTTTTACGTTAAAAAATTATGCACAGATTAAGCAAAAAAAAAAAAAAAACAAGCAAAAAATCAATTTCCATAAAATGATAATTCTGCACAGTCATCTAGTTGTCATCAAACAGCAGAGCTGGGCCTAAGNGATAATTCTGCACAGTCATCTAGTGTGTCTTCTTATACCCCATCAAGTATGATTTTAATGTCATCAAATAGCAGAGCTGTGCCTAACTGACAACACACAGCAGAGGGCTTCAAATGTTCCATGGAACTTAGTCCAAGAAGATGAGTGTAGATTCAGACTCAAAGTATTTCTGAAAGATCTGAGGCTCTTATTCTGAAGTCTGTGCTAGGATCTGCATGATCAGTCAGGCTCTGCTCAGGAGTTTCCTGCAGACTGATGCCTACTCTATCCTTAAATCCTGCTGGCAGTGGCAGTCCACTAACCTCTTATTGGCTCTTGACTTGTTCCATTGCATTATATATCCTGAGGCTTATGGATTTTTTCCTAATGCTTAGCTCAAAATCTCAGGGAGTTTTAGACATTTACAGTGCCAAGTGCAATGTCAGTGTCTACAGTGGCATCCAGCTGTGTGAATGAATTAGTTCTACAAATGGAAATTATGCCAGCATGTGTGCCAACGAGTGGGCAGGTGGGCCCCTTTAAAAAGACCAGTCTTTTTAAAGAGTCATTTGGTAGCTGTGTTCACTGGCTTTAAAAAAGCAGTATCTTGGCTTTAAAGCCTAAAACTGGCCAGTTTCAATTTTGTGGTGCTTTTCTGATTTTTTTTTCCTGGCTGTCTTTACAAGATTTTGAAGATATGAACAAAAATCTATATGTAAAATGGAGCAGCCAAGAATCTATTTCCATTACATAGTTTCCTTCAGTGAAAAGCCAGCAACAATTTTAAAGACACCATTTTTCGTTTTCTGAAATCAAAGAGAATTTTTCTTCAGCACTTACTAGAAATAATAATATTTTAAAATACATTTTATAAACCTGAAAGACCATTTACTCCCTAAAAATGGAATCAACTAATCCAAATGTAGTTAAACTAACAAAATTTAATCATCATACATAATCCCTTGTATATCCCTTGCAGTCCTAGTTTTTACCAACTGATACATGAGAGGAAAACTCCTACTGCAGATTCAAATAAAATGCATAAAGTAAGTGACTGTTGAAGGTATAGAATCAAATGGAGAAAAAGACATGCAGAGAACATAAAATTATTTTTACTTGAGCAGTTTTCTTCAATCACAGTTAAAAAATAATCCTATGGGATTTATTTTAGCATTTTCATCCTCATAATTGCTTCAGATATTTTAAGTTATTGCAAATATGTTTATTGATTCATTGGATTTTGAAAGTAAACTAGCATGACATACTTGTTCCTCCCAATGTCAGTCCTGTAGTTCCACAAACCAAGAGCTGCATCTGTATACATGATATGCTTATGCAATTTCTTCTGACGTGTGATTTGCTCTTTTCCCTCTTCTATTAGATTGCATTTGTTTTTCACCTGAAAATTCTCACTCTCATTTTAGAATATCTGCATAACCTAATTTTCAAATAGGCTTGTATTAGCCAAAGCTTTCACAGAAATATAGGATGATATGGGTTTGTCCTTTATGAAGGAATAACATCAGGAAATACTTTAAGAATGATGGACTAAAGGACAGTAAATGATATCATGGTGTCACTGATGTGATATGACAGTATGATTATGATACTACAAACCATGAGACACAGTATGTGGGATTTTCTGTGGTTGTGTTATCCACCCTTATAAAATTCATAGAAGTTCTGCAAGCTCTAATGAAATACTTTATTTATATATGATTGTATTACCTATTATTCACTTAAAGTTGAAGAGTCAGCCTAAGATTTTCCTGCCTGCTAACCTAAGCTTGAGCCGTAACCTCAATTTTCATATTTCCTTGGGTTCCAGGTGTGGGACTATATCTTATGGACTGCAGAAATAATAAGGGTAATGAAAGCCGAGGAGTCTGTTCGGGACATATCTACTAGCAGCCTGAGACTCACCCAGCATCAACAGCTGCTGGCGGAGATCGAAGCACGAGAGGAGAAGTACGGTCATGTTGTACAGCTAGGACAGTCCCTCTTGCAAGATGAGGAAATGCCATCAAGAGAGGTAATCGAAACTCCTCTGAGTTCAGTCATACATATTCAGTGCTGGACCCCAATGTAACTCTGCTTCTCTATTGTGTCACACTGTATACAAAAACGCTGCATTACACTCCCTGCACATGACCTAGATTTGCCTCAGTACGTTAACTATCTTGGGCACAAAAGCATCAGTTCCATTTCTAACTTCAGCAGCAGGTGTGTGGAGGCATCTCCTGATGGTCCCCTGCAGCAAAGCTGGACTTTTTCAAGAAGTTCACCATGTTCTGAGCCATGGAGTCAATTCTACCAAGTTCCCAAACTGGATTTTTCACACAAATGCTACACTTTGTATTACAGTGGTATATCCACACCAGAACAGTCTGGACAAAAACCTGTCATCCAAAGAATGAAAACACTCAAATGTATGAGAGAGTTTAAAATTTATTGAAGCATTTTCTGTGGTAAAGAATTACACTACTAAAATATACTCCCTGGAAATCAAAGATTTAAATCAAAATGTCAGTTTACTCAAGACAAATAGCTTCTAAGATTCTCACAGCATTTATTTCTTTTCCAGTACCTACCAGTTCATTTCTCCCCTGATAATTCATTAACATGTCTCTTGAATCCCTTCAGAAAAATGCAGAGTTTGTGCAAGTTACTATCCCATCTCACCAAGCTATTTCCTGCAAATTTGTTGAATATTGCACTGTATGACTATGGTAACTAGAAATCTTGCTGACTGTAAAATACTTTACCTGTAGATAAAGGTAGGAAAAAAATCATTCATAGAAGGCCTGTGCTTGAAAGCTGAAGTTATATGAAGTCTAACCTTGTGGCATGAATTCACTGACTAGAAGAATATGCTATGTCAATAATTTATATTTTAGTATCTGTCACATAAAAATTTGAAGTGCTACAATAGTACTCTTAATGCTTAAAGATAATGAAGAATCAGGATCTGATTCTAGAAGTCATGCTTGAGAAACAGTTACCTTTCTTTGCTCTTGGTTTGGACTGCTGTATATGCACTTCCCCATTGCAGAAATGAGGCCCCTCTGATTATCTCTCTGCCCAAACAGTCGTGCTAGAACTTGTTCTACCTTTTTTTTTTCTGTTTAATAATTCTGTTGCAATTTAAAGGAATTATCCACCACTCCACTTAATCCTTCCTTCTCTCAACTTACCTGGACCTTGGGATATAAAGACCAACACAAGTTTTTAATTGGTAATTTTGTTCAGATTCAGCAGAAGCTACAGACTTTGTTGGAGGAGAAGGAAAAAGTACACAATACATGGAGACAGAAGAAGGAGTGGCTGGAGAAAATACACCAAGAACAAATGTTCTACAAGGATTGGGATCACCTTGACAAGCTCCTGAACTCACAGGAGGTGAGCAAATTATAACCTTGAAATAAGCAGTTAAAACTCTTTCAAACTAAAAAGGGCACCACTGTTCACCTACAGCTTGAAGTCCTTGTGCCTGTGTACAGACAAGGCAGTCTCTTTTATTAGTATTGTTTGCATTGTGGTATCACTTGGAGACTGTAGCAATGTGCAGGCAGCTCTCCTTTCTCGTGGGGCTTATGTGTGGAACAGAAATAAACAGATGCTCCTTACCTGAAAGCTAATTCACTGCAAATACACATAAGAGGGAACATACGAGCATCATAACAGAAGAGGGAGACAAGAGTCCAACATTAGTCCACTTTACAAACAGACCTCAGCATGCCAGTTGCTTAACCACTGATAAATTTTGTAGGATTCAAAGAGAAAGAAAATTGTAAAGAGGGTTTGAAGGGAGTTTACTTTGCAGGTGTTGCTGGAATCCTCGCCTCAGACTGAGAGTTACGCTGGGGGAATGCAACTAGGGAAAAATGGATGTCACCACTGTGAGTTAACACAGAAAAGTGAATTGACTTCCCAGTTCTGCAATGGCATTGATAGGAGTGTGTAGAACAACAGTGAAAGAATTCATAAGGAGTATTAACTTCTGTTTGATGCAGTTGAGAAAAACAAGCTAGTGAAAAAGGCCCTCTCATGAAAAAAAAGGCAGATATAATCAATGCAAAGAGACAGAAAGATGTTCTTATTAATAGCATTTTGCAGCTCTTGAAATAGATTTTTTTTCACCTTTATTGAATTACATTTTGTCATTCTTGCACTTTCCTTGATTCATGTAACTATTTTTTTATGTAACTAATTTTTTTTTTATTCATGTAACCAGTTTGAGGTCTGGCATTTGCTATTACAAATCAGAGTGCAGTCATTCTGCAAATTGATGAATTGATAGATTGCTGCAGTTGTGCTGAGACTTTGCATGCAAACCACATCAATGGGTTGCAGGTTGCCAAACTGAAGGATTGACGTAACACTGGAGGAGGTTGCACCTCAGGGGCACTTTTCATTAAGGAAAAAAAATTCCTAATCTCCAAGACCACTGACAGCAAAATATAATGGCTCTCATTTTGCACTCTGTTTTCCACCAGCCCTTTGCCACTGGCACTAAATCCTTTTGGAAACTCACTCTGAGCTGTGCCATGCAGTGATACTTAACCCTCTGTGGCACAGGGGCCTGGAGCTTTCCGCTACTCCTTCCTTGAAGGAAATGCATGTCTGCATAATTCCTTATAATTGGTTCTCTTGGTAAGTGTGACCTGCATTCTGGAGTTTGTGACAAGAAGAAGAGAGTTTCACCTAGATTTAAATTTCTGGAGTAAAATATTACATAGTTCTGCCCACTGCTTGTTGCTTATATAGCAAATGATGTGATTTGCATCATACCTACCTCAATTCCCTACCAAGCAGTAGTACATCATTGCTAAGCTCCTGCATAGGAGCTCATCAGGGAAAATATAAACTCTGCAAAAGTTTGGCCACTGTGTTTTTTATCTTTTCATTAAATCAATGTCAACCAACACACAGAGGCACTATCAATGCAGCATCTGCTTTGCTCTATGTAATGCAGAGGTAAATGTGTAGGAAACTACTGTGGATAGGTGATTTTTTGCCCCTCAGCTGGGAGTCCTGGTTGCAAAAGTCAGTATTACTGATACGTGAGAGGGTAATGTACTTGGCATTTCTGGTATGGCCCCAGCACTTTCTCTACAGGTAAACGGAACTTCATATTACTTCTTTGTTCAGATGAATTTGCCATTGCCATAGGCTGTGGACATAGACTGCCACAAAAGGGGTGAGTTTTCATCAGAGGCTAGGTAAATTCTCCTGGTGGGATCAGAAGCCCCAAGTTTCTTCAGTCAAACCAAAGCCTGAGAATGAAGATTGTGACCTTGACGACCAGCAAGCACAGCTCTGCTATCAGAATCTTTTTCCCATGGTATCCTCTCTATGAACTTCCAAGGAGTCTGGTGCTCAGCTTTCCTCACTGACACTAAGCATCCAGAAGGTGGAACAATAAAGAGTGGATACTTGATTATCCCTTCCAACAGCTCTTCACACAGACCACACTTTACAGTCAAGCTGTCTTTTGTAGCTGCCACCATCTGTCATGTAGATCAGAATAAACAATTTGACAGTGGAGTGATGTTCCTCAGTCACTACTTGTATTTCACTTTTCTGCAGTTGAAGAACTCTTGGAAGAGAAATCTATTCCTTTTGGATTGAACTCCGTTACTGCTATATAGAGTTAAAATGTGGCTATATAGAGTTAAAATACAGACAAGGATGATAGAAAAGCAGTTTTTTCAAACATGGTTTTAAAAAAACTCAGCCAGGGCGTCAGCTGAAGACTCTCAGACCATTTTCCCAATGGAAATTTCATCATTTGCTGCTTTCAGAAAGGACAAAAGGAAACACACATTCAAAAGGATTGCTATTGGGCAAACAAATAGAAGCAATCTCTCCACCCTTTGTATTTCTTCTGACTTTTGCATTTGAGTCAAGGCTCAGTTATGTGCATTTCACTTCTTATGTCTGCAAAATGTCTGTGTAAGGAGGCATGTCATAATTTTTCAATTATATTTTGCCAGTACTTCATATGCCACAGACCAGAAGCAAGAAACAGGGGAAGGAAGAAGGTAACAGAGGAGTATTTTAAATTAAGAACTACTACTGAGAATTGCTCTTTCATTTGCTGTCTGTGCTACTGCAACAGGTTTGACTTTAAGCCAGCATCTTATATTACGTCCAAGTTACTAAAACCTTCAAAGGATTTCTGCAGAATATCATCTACCGTTGTTCTGTGCTAAAGAAAATAGAGCACATGTGAAGAAAATTAGGTAAACATCCATCTTTTAAATTTTTTAATGAATTCAGTTGTGCCATCAAATGGAACTTCTGTAGGAATCTCTTGTAAGAGCCGCAAACTGAGATCTCATCATGCCGAGTGCAGACAATTAACAGCTGAAAAAGGAAAAGAAGGAAAAAATCGTTTTTGCTTTGAGCAGAAACTGTGTCCCATACTCTCTGCTCTGTTCTGATCTTTTCACAGCAGCAGATCCCTTGCTCAGGTTAGCTGCTTTTCTTTTTTTCACAGATGAAATCACAGCGAGTTTGCAGGCTGTCTCTGGCAGGCACTTTTGGCTCCCTCCTACTCTGTCTGCAGTCTCACTGTCAGAACACTCAGGGAGCAGAGCTGTATGCTCCGTAATTTATCTTTCAGCCCATCCCACGCTCATATCACTTTGCAGACATGACAAGAGGTGGTAGCAGTTTTAGAAGAGCTGAGATTTTTTGTTTTGAATGTGGATTTTTTTTGTTCATATTTTTCTTCCTGGAGAATGTTTATTCATCTCTCATTCCTTTGCTTCAGAGGAAGAATGGAAATTTCCAGTGCCAAAGGAAAAAGGATTAGGACTTGGTTTTAAGCACAGGGGGAAAGGCAAGCTCTGTGGCTTTGAATTTTGCATCTTTTAGGACTAAGCTTCAAAATGTCATACAGGGACCACTGCTGCAAACCTTCATCTGCAACTTACGTCTCCACTGTGGAAGTGCTGCTCTCTTCCTGTAGAACGACCCCACCTCCTCCTTTTGAATCTGCTGTGGAGGACAGGCCTTTTCAAAAGATGCCAGTGCCAGCTTGGCATCCTCCCACTGGTCAATCAGTCGCCGAGCTTGCTCCAGGAAATGCCATCTCACCACCCAGCAGTGTGTCTTACTGTTCAAGGCTAGATGTCATCCTGGCACACACAGACCAAAGGAAAGGTTTTGGGAGCGCTAGTCACTGTGTCAGTCCTTCTGATGAGACATCCACGTGTTCCAGTGCTTGCAAGGATCCTTGGGGCCATGGATACGAGAGGTCTGGCACTCAGTCAACATCTGCATCTTACAAGCAATATTCAAAAAGAGAGAAAAGTGTTCATTGTATTTCCCCTGGAAAAAGTGATCCCTTGAAGCTTGCTCTATCTTTGCCCAAAGATGTTCTCTCCTGCGAAGCTCCGGCAAGCTGGACATCACGCCTGAACATTGATCTGTCTGCTATTCCAGCTGCTTCTATGCTCCACAGCAAAAATCTGCATGCATCCCTGGAACCTTGTGATTCTCTGCCATCCCAGCAAGGCTGTAGCCAGTGCAGTGTCCGAATGTCAGACCTCCACACTTCAATGAAGCTTTACCTTTCAACGTGCAGCTTGATGATAAAGCCTTTTCGAGCAGGTTCCCATGGAAGCAGTCATGCTCATGCAAGTCTGCTTATGCAACAATTAGAGAAGGTGCCTGAAACTCCCTCTGGTCTTCCAACACGATCCCAGAAACCAAAACAAGATTTCCCTTCAGATGGGTCACCAGCGCTTCAAATCACAAGATTTCATGTGACTTCCTCCAAGTATCCTGGCCTTCCCCAGCAGGCTTTTTCCAGAGATATATGGCTGTCCCCAGCTGTGCTGACTGGAAGAGAAAATTCAGCTAGTGGGAATGAGATAATGAGCAAGGATTTAAGTCCAGAGCTGATTGTCTTTCAGAATTATCCCTCATCTAGGCCAGAGTTTAGGAAGACTCCATGTGATGGTCTAACACCTGCTCACCACAAGGTTTCCAAAATCACCTTGCTACTTGCCACTCCTTGGACTACTGTGCCTATCCATGTGGTAAGAGAATTTAGAAGAAGCCCAAATCCAACAATCTTTATCAAAACACATGGTTCAGACAGAGCTGGTCCACCCTTTCGCCCTGTGGAGATTGGGGCTGGTCTCTCTCTGTCAGTGAACCCTGTTTGCTGCTCAGGATTGCTTTCTAGCCATTGGACAAAATCTGGTTTGAGGCCTTCCCAGAAAACATGCGCTGTAAAAAGTGTATGCCCTGACAACCTTGTGACGAACATACCAGCTCACACCACAGCTTCAGCTCACAGAGACACAGAGCGTGCAGTGTGTCCCTCTATCGCTGTCAACATCGCATCCTTTGGGTCCGGGAGGAGAGTGGTAAAGATTTGCATTCCATTCTAGGAACGTTTGCAAACTGAAGATCTAAGCTGTATTTAACCAAGCCATATGGATTTCTTTTTGTATGCATCCTGCCATGTTCCAACTCCTAGAGATGTCTTACAAGACAATGAGAAAGCTACTTGTGTTCTGCTGTCACCAAGGCTGCAGCTACAGCTTGATCCGTGTTCAGTGAAGATAAGGACTCTGCTGTAATTGAGCACTTAACAAGAGTTTCATTTTAACCATCAGAGTGCTGTTATTGATTACAGATTTTGCATGACTGGGCCATAGTGCTCAGCACTTTGAAGATTTGAAACTTCAGAGCCAAGAGCCAGTTTTCTTCTCTGCTAGATTGGACTTGATGATCTCAAAGGTCTTTTCCAGCCTAGTCAATTCTGTAATTCTGTAGTCAGTCTGGGGCCTGAAAAGAATCCTCAGCCAAGTTGTTCTTAGTTCTTTTCTGTTTCACTGTTTTTATTTCATTACTTGTCAAATTATGCTATATTTCTAAATGGTTACTTCCTGGGTTTGTAGCTTTAAAAGTAAGGCTTGTTTTCAGAAGCCAAGGTATTTAAGTATGTAGGAAGAAATCACTTTTTTCCTCTCTTAGAAAAGGAGAGGTACCGCCCTTTCCTGAGGGAAACAAAGGGAATTTAATGTCCACAGCATGTCAAATCTTGATACCCCATCAAAGTTTCTAGCAGTGAAACTCTGGGGACTTTCAGAGCAGTCTGCTTTCAGACAAATGTTTCATAAGTAACTATTTAAATGGTGATGTATGGGTGTAAGATTCTGGTCTACCACCTAATACTTACAGGGTAGGGATCAATACTGTGAATTTTGAAGAAGGAGGAAATAGGTGTGAGGAAGCAACATAGCAGTTATCAAAAAAACAACAGTATTATTTCTGTGGTTTTCTCATATATATATCCAATATCAGATAAGTATATTCTTATGCCAAGGAGACAGCATGCAATGGGGGGAGGGAAGGGAAATTTAAATACATTCAATATTAGACTTTTTCATATAGATGGTGAGGAGAGATGCCAATAATACAGTGATATCGGTATGATAGAAAAAATGTATATTTCCTTTTTATATACTACTTTAGTGTGTTTTATTCCTCTTGTGGTTATAGTTTGATACCTTCTTATAACTTTTACTGAAATGAAGCATAGTAAAACATTTTTGAGAACCTTATATAGTCATGGTATCAAGAACATTTACTTACTTTGCCAAAGCAAATTTCAGATTGTTTTCATTATTATTTTTAGTATTTACTTCTATCAGAATTAAGTAAAATCAAACCTTATTCTTCTCTGTGTCTGCAGATAGTTTGGACTTTCTTATGTGCTTTAAGTGAAGTTTTTTAAAACTGATAATAATTCAGACTTCTAGTACATGATTAGAACAGAAATATTTTCTATGGTGCTCCAGCAATCTCAGCAGCAAGCCCATGGCAGGCAGTGAGGGGCAAAATCTGTGGAGCTTTGTATAATGTGAAGAGCCAAAGCAGAAGAAAGAAATGGATTTGCACAAATACGTAAAATATATTTTATTCTAGAGAAATAAAAACTGCTCTTCGTGGAATTCAAATTTCTTTTGGGGCTGTGTCATTTTCCAGTATATATAAATGTGGTCTTTTCCAGTCCAAGTAACTATTTAAATGGTGAGACTGACTGAATGATAACGAAATCTTTCATTTAGTATTTCTCCAAAATCTAGAGCTGACAGATGCTGTCACATAACTGTGTAAATAGTATTGGTTTATTTTAAGTGGTTTTCTTGTTTTTTTTAATTTGACTTTGCTTTTTATTCTGCATCAACTTGCATGAAAGAGGTCTTTCTGGCACCAACTATGCAATGAATTCAGAAATAAGGAAAAACTCAGGTTCAGTGGGATTAATAACTCTGTTTCTATGCTTTACATTGTTAATGAATTGAAAATTTATTCCAGAAAATCTCAGAAATCTCAAAAAACATTTTGTGGTTTTAAGCATCTTTGCAAGGCTTAAAAACGAATCTGTTTTATAGTGAGTGGCCAAGCCTTTTCATGCTTTTTATGGCTGAATACTAAATTCTCAGTGATGTGCCATGATTCCTAATAGAAACAAACTCTAAAGAAAGCTTGTACCTGCTCTATGCTGTGGGAGACCCTGGTAGATTACCTGAGGAGAGCTGTGCAGTGTTTTGTATTCGAAATCAATGTGTCTCTTTCCAAGCAGGAGTTAGGAGATCCCTCTAAAAGTGTGCCAAAAAGCAAGGTAATTGGAGACAGGCCAGTGTTGTGGCATGGGAGGCAATTTTTATTCTGCTTTCAGACTGGTATAACAAATGAAAAATGAATCTTAAATGAAAAAAAAAGTTTAAATAAAAAAACCCCAAAAACAGAAAAAAAAGTCATGGTTCTGGTTATAACAACGGCTGTCATAAGATTTCTGTGTAAATCTCGAATGGAAAATGTTTACCTCAGCAGCTCTCTAGACAGCAGCACTGTTGGTGCTACAGGGGCTGCTCTCTCTGAGCACGTTGCCATTGCCTCCCCTGCAAAGTATGCAGCCACTTCCCTTTTGCTGCAATTTTCTTTCTGAGCACCAGTTTTCCTACTCAGTGTCAAAACCTTGGTTGCTGAGAGCACTTGCACAGACTTCTACTTGGAGGACTTAGTCCAAGCTTTCAGTAGTTAGGAGGACATTTTCCCACTGCTGTAACATCCAAAAGAATTGAGCTTTCAACGCCCAGTGTCATTTGTGCTCAGTGGATTTCAGTGGGAGCAAGGCACTGAGCTCTCTGGTGGCAGCTGATTATGAGTCACCACCCCACACCCCTGCTCTCAAATATCTCTGTTCTCTTCCTCAAAAGAAAATAACCATCTTTACTAGCAGATGTCCCTTGCCTTTTTCTTCCATCAGAGATATACGAAAAGAAAAACTAATAGCTGACCCTTTCTTCAGGCACTGCTGACAGTTACTAAATAAAAGTCCTGGAGGTAAATCTTTTTTTTACTAGAAATGATAGATAAAGCACAAAATGTACCCAGAAGCTATATTTTTAAAGTAGGGTTTAAAATACCAAAATAGATCTCCAGAACATGGCTCTATGTCTGCACCCCAAACAGTACTGGGTTAGATTCAGCTGATAACTTTTTATTTCTATGTTAGAGGCAGTGGTGTAAATATAGAAGGTAATTATAAGTGGTTTAATAAAGCATTTCAGTAGACAGACCTGGAGCCCACACATTTTTTCTTCAAAAGAGCAAACTAAATCAAATAACACTCTTTTATAGAGATCTCTCATAATTTTGTACGTTTGATGAGTAGGATAGATCAAAGGATTGAAATTTGAATGACAAGAGTATCTGCCTTCTGGTGGGGCTTGTGTGGAACACAGAGGCATAGCAGAGGCATTAATGTATTTCTTTAGACATTCTGGTGATTTATGAGCCAGGCTTACTATAAACTTAGGCCTATTGTACAGTGGGTTTTCTCTCTTCTTGACTGCAATTGCTGTGATGGGAATGAGTTAGCATAGAGTGGTTTGAAAAACTGGCCTGGGCATGATATTCATCTGTGCATTTTTCTATATAAGCAAAGTATTCACGGCCCAAAATTGGGCCGGAATATCAGGCCAAGTCTGGCTGTCAGTCCTCTTATCCACAGCCACCAAGGAGGGCTGAGTGGTGGCAGCAGTAAAAATGTCCATCAGGCAGCTGAAGATCAAGTGTCAAAGCAAGGTAGTGGCTGAAATGTGGGGTCTGTCCAAGGGGATCAGGACAGGACCAGTGCCCCTCAATGCAGCTCAGGAGGGACTGATGTCCAGGGCTGAGCCTCAGAGAGATTTCCAGATGGGAGCAGGGCCTTTTAGTGCAGTCAGACCCTGGCAAGTAGGTATGGATTATCCTACACGTGTTAGACTTGGGAAGCCTGTCCTGCAGAAGATGCCCTGTGGGGTTAAATAGTCATCCAATACTTGTGTGCAGAGAATGAACATCAGGGCTGGTTTTCTAAAGTAGCTGCTAAAGAACATCTTTTCCATCTTATAAAAAATAACCTGTAAGACTGCTACAGGGATGTGATGTTTTGCAAAGCAAGGGTTATCTCTCCAGATGTTTTTTTCTCCTGTAACATCTATGGCTTAAAGACAGAGATTTACCCATGTCCTTTACTAGCCCTTTTCCATAAAGTTTAGCAGTTGTGTTATTTCACTGATTCTGTTCTTTTTCGTTCCTGCCTCTTAATTCTTTCACACTATATAATTTATCTCAAACTCTTCTTCATCTCTGTTAATTGCATTTTACCCAGGCAAAGCTACTGATTGGAATTTCTCATCCTTGTCTGAATACTTGTGATTCCATGAGCTCACAAAATGGATGACACATTACACACTGCTAATAAATGCAATCACTCACAGCAGTCTGATTTCCCAAAGTCACTTCAGTGTGAACCTTATCCATGAGTAGTCTTTGCGCATGTCCCATCAGAGCCTGTAACTGGGGATTTTATCCTGCTGTCATCTCATCGCTGAACAAGAAAAAAGCCTGTGGACAGTTACATCCAATGAAAAAGAATAAATTCCTGTCAATCTACAAAAAAGCATAGTTTTTTCTTGATAACTGATAACTATATTATTTATTTTTTTGCGTTTGTCAAAACTGAGTGTAACAGAATAATAATTGGACAAATAATTGGGCAGTCATTTTTCTTAACACCAGAACTGAGTAAGGGAACATTGCAATTCCTTTGAGGCGTGTGTGAATTAGTTGGAAAATGTGCACACTTGCACAGTGTTAAAAGGTTCAGAGGTCAGATTCCTTAAAACTGCATTTGTTATTTTGAGACTAAAGTTTTTCTGCACCAGAGATTGGCAGAACAGACAGTAAATAAAATTAATGTGGATAGGTTGGAGTGATGGCCTGAAAAAATGACAGCTGTAATGCACTTACAGGTGCAAGCTATGACATTTTTTCAGGAGCAGTCAGCTGCATAAATACAGGATGGGGACAGCCTGGTCTGACAAGTAGTTCTGAAAAATTTCTGGAAGCTCATAGTAGCTTGCAAGGTGAACTTGAGTTCATGGTGTTGTGTAAAAGACAAGCACTATATACAGGCACATGCTGAAGATTGCAGCTTGAAAGGCACTCTGCAGTCTTCACAACCTTCACTCTGGCAGCTTTATTGCTTATTGCCACTGGTTAGATCAAGTCTCAAAATAAGTGGAAATGGAGAAAACCCAGAGGAGAGCAATAAGAATAGTCAGAATCAAAAAGACACGGATGTTGTGGAATGATTGCTCAGATCACTATAGTTTTAACCTAGAGAAGACAGAAACCCCAGTAAGCAAACTGTCTATACACATGCACAACGCTGAAGCAAACATAAAAGGAATGACCTCCTGAGCATGAAGAAAAGGGCAGTACATAACTCAGTACAGCAATAGCCATGCATTTTCAGGCTACATGATTGGAAAATCCTACTTANGAATGACCTCCTGAGCATGAAGAAAAGGGCAGTACATAACTCAGTACAGCAATAGCCATGCATTTTCAGGCTACGTGATTGGAAAATCCTACTGGTTGAAGTAATAAAGCACAGGTTTCAGTTGCTCAGGCAGGCTGCAAAGTCTCTGTTAGGGGAACTCTTCTAAGAAGGAATCATATGGACATCTGTCAGACCGGATAGTGATCTTGCTTGGGATTACAAGGATGGTTTAGACCTCTGGAATTCACTGCCTTGTGATTTAGTGATTGTGATAAGGACTGACAGGTCACTTTCCTTAGCTAGACCTGTTAATGCTTCTCTTTCTTGCTCAAGACTGTGGACTTCTAATAATTAATTTCTAGCTTCTGTTGCCTCCTGTTCCTTTTTTTCCCTCTCAAGTGTACTCTCGGCAGCAGAGTTAATACCTCTTCTTCTCTCATTTGTGAATCAAGATTATGGGATAATTAATTCACCGAGAAATATAATAAACTTTTTTTATAGGTTTATTTGAAAAGCAGTGACCTCGGAAGGTCTGTAGATGAAGTAGAGCAACTGATAAGGAAACATGAGGCATTTGAGAAGCTTCTGGCATCACAGGATGAGAAGGTAAAAAAATAAACAAGTATTCCATCAGCTAGAATTCTATGAGCTAAAATTATATATATGCTTTTTTTTTTAATACAGTAACACTTTGAATTGGTGACAGCTGTGAAATGCCTGATATGCCTGATATGCTTGAACAAAAGATAAAATGGGGAAGCTTAGGGAAATAAGACGTAGAGCATTGGAGAACGACTGTCAAAACACTCCATGCTCAAGTCCTTGCAACAGATAGGAAAAGCACTCAGTAAGCAGAATAGGGGGACTTACAAGAAGAAATATTTAAAGCAGGCATATTCTATTACGGATATCAGGAGTTTCCACTTTTTAGATTAAAAATAGTGACTTTTAAAGCAAGTAAAATAGAGTAGGTATTTTACTAAACACAGTAGGTATTTTGACATTTTAAAAAAGTTATCAAATTACTTAAATATGCATTTGGTATACAACAGCTGTACCAAATGGGCAGCCTCTCTGCACCTTTGGAATAGATGCTGAATTGCTCACCTGTGTGTAAAGGGATCTGCCTGGCTGGTGGCCACTGCTGTAACTCACCCAGGCAAGGGCTAAGCTTAAACCTGTGGCTGTGCCTGGGTTCCCAGGATGAATTCCCAGGACTCTTGCAGGTCCCTGCTGGACTGATTGCTCATTTTCAGAGCTACATTAAAACACCTGGTTTCCAGGAAGCAATAAAATCTGAGCACTCATGGATGTCATGCTTGCTCCATGACTCCTTGCACTGGATAATCAGTGGCATAGGGATTTCTGAAGCTATGATTTTAATTAATTTAGTAGCCAGGATGCACCACGGTGTCCAATGACAGCAATGTCATAGATGTAATATAGTACAGGGTGAGGGGCAATGCTGGCTAACTTATCCCTGCTGTTCTTGGTTCATTACAGAAAAGAAGAGACAGTTTTAGCTATGAAAGAAGCTTGATTTTGTTTCTTTCACACCCCTTGGAAGCAAAAAAAGTAATTTCAGATTGGTTGTCTCCGCAGATGATATCTCTTCAAGAGCAGGCAAGCAGGTTGGAAAAGGCTGGTGGACTGGAAGGGCAAAAGATTCGGCACAAACTGGATGTCATTCAAGAGAGGAAGCGTCAGATCAAGAATCTATCCCAGAGCAGGAGAGAGAAGCTGCAGACTGCCCTTCTTCTGGCACTTTTCTACCAAAACTTGGAGGAGGTAAGAAGGTTTTTAGACTGGGATGGGGATGTAAAGCAGAGGAGCTGCCTACCTCTATTGGAGGAAGTGCTCACTCTTGCCAGATATTATTAGGTGGATAGATGATCTACTCTGGTGTGGCAACCCCTGCCGCACTCTTGCAAAAAGATGCTCCATTGCCATTCCTGTTACTGTACTATTGTTACGGCATTGTGCCCATTGCAGCCACTTCACTCATCAAAAGCTCTGCTAAAATTAAACAGTTGAAAGGAAAACCTCAAGCTAATACATATTTTTACTTTGGTGGGAAAGAAAGTGCATTTCAAATCAGGATGAACACAAAGTGGAAAGCATTATGGCCTGGGCACCAAGCTTTATTAGTGGGTGTTCATTGAAGGCCTTCAAAACACTGCTGTGACTCAGAGCAGCTCTTGAGCTACTGTAGACTCTGCAGAACTTGCTGGTCTCTGTTTGTCTCCTGTTCTGGCCTTAGTCCTGTAACAGAGCAGCTCTGCTCTGTCACTACTGTTGGAAAGACAAACTAGGTCAGCCTTTCAAAGGGCAGCACAACATGTGTGACAGAACTGTGCTGGCATAAACAAGAACACACAAACTCAGGGGCACATTTTCAATCACTCTTGCTGGTCTGGTATCCACCCCTTCTGCTGCTGTGTCCCATGGATTGTCCCCAGTGGTTTACAAAACCAGAGCTATACTTCTTCTTTGTTTCTTTTTCTTTTCCTTTTTTTTTCCTTTTTTCCTTTTTTTTCTCTTTTTCTTTTTATTTTTCTTTTAATAAAATTTATCAGAAATTATTTACACACCCAAATATTAACTTGTATTATTTGGTTACACTTCTACTATCCCATGATAATGAAAATCCACCAGTAATGGCCCATCCACCTTTTGGACTAGCAGAGGGGAGTGGATGGACTGGATGGTGCATTGCACAGGGGTTATAATTTCAAAAGAGCAATTTCCCAAAATTCTCTCGGTAAAGAAATTGTTAATGCCTTTTTAGAGATACAATCAACCCATTAGGTAGGAATACCTATTCTCTTCTTTCCATCTCTCTGTAACTGTCAAATCAGTGCTTGGGCTGGGGTCCCCCTTCATTCTTGAATCACACACTTAGAGCACAAGATTTGGCCCTGCACAGTGACGAACATTTTCTTATTCTCCTCCCCTTTCTCTACATAAATTCAGCCAAGAGTTCTTTGGGGAGTTTTTGCTCCCAGGTTACGTGCTCATTTACCTCACCAGCCTAGAATCATTGCCTACTGCTGTAGAATGTGAATGTCACCAAGGAATTAAAAAACAAAAATCTTAAAGTAATGTCTTTCTTTCTCTTTGTTGGATAGAATGGAATGTTTAATTTGATTTTAATTATATTCTGGGTGTGTACAAGCTCATGTAGGAGAATGGTCCCCACAAGAATGTTAAATTCAGAGATGAGTTTTGAGTTTGGCTGTGAAATCAATGAGGTCACTGCTTATTCTTACTTATTAAGAGAACAAGACCCATAGCTCAGGTCCCACTCCCCTGAAAACTCTGTCCTGCAAACATGTTAAGTAATTTCTTTTGACCAAACAGAATTTTTTGTGTCAGCAGAAATTAATGATCACTGTCATCATTAAAATTCTTCTAGTTACTCTCTAGAAGCAATTACATAGACAGCTACACACATTAGTACAATGACCCACAATAATTAACTTGAGATCACATGAAGTTTACAAAATAAAACTCACCCTTCTACAGTAGAAATATGGTGCTTTTGCCTCACTCAGAGAAGTGAGATGGACTTACAGACAACCCTATTGCCAAAAAGTCTGTGGCTCCATGGTTATCTGGAGGCAAATGAGCAAGTTGCTACTTCGAAAAATATGTGTATTTAAGTTATTGCAGAGGGAATATTATAAAGTTAGAAGTTTTGACTTCTGGCTCTGGGTTTTAATGTTGACTCTGAAACTTGTTTATGATATTAGTAGTACTTCCTTTCCCTTCCATCCTGTATGTAAGAATAAAAACAGTTTACGTCTTTATCTCAGGCGAATGAGAGAGAGAATTAGTTGTTATCTCTGGGTGTCTGGAGCAGGCACATCCCATTATATGCTTTGCATACTTCTGTCATTAAAAAATCGGTGTAATTTACACTTTGTACTCTTGAGGTTACAGTAACTGATATTTTGAAAGAGTAAGTTTCTAAATTGGTAGTGCCCACATTTTTTACGACTCCCATAGAAATAAGCTGGATCTTGTGCCTACACTGAACACAACACTGGTTTTTCTGTTGTCTTCAATGAGGTGAAAATGGCTGTCCAGACAACCGTTAAATCTTTCCATAGAAAGATCTTGGTAAAACAGATCAGCTTTGCTTCACATCTGAATGTGGGCACGAGGCCAGGAGAAGGATCCCTCACTCTCTAGAGCCAACTTAAACAAGCCTTAAAATAAACCAACGCACTAAGAGTGCAGATGGTCAGTCTATCATTAAAGCCACTGCTTCTAATTAAAAAGTAGGAGAGAAATCAACCTTAAAGTCGCTTTATCCTGGGGATTGGTTTGTTTCCCATTCCAACTGTATGGATGAGCCTCCCATTCAAATGAAGAGCCACCTAAGTGACACTGAAGCATGAATGTGTGGCTGGGAATGGAAGAAGGCCATTGAGGAGGGTTGGGAATGCAAGCAGTGCATGGCAATGTGTAGCCCTGGGCAAGTTTGACATGGCCTGTTTGAGTCTCTAACTGTGTTTTGGAGTGAACCAGTTTCTGGTGAGCCCGTTGCTAGTGAAAGCTATTTCTGTTATTGTTTATAGAAACTCAGCAGCTGAAACAACATTTCAAATCATTAATTAACGGAGAAAATCCTCCAACTGACAGGTCTTGTGTGCATGTAGGGCACAGTTCCACAAGGACAGCCAAGATATTTTGAAACTAATAAAGATGCCCTTCAATTTGCAGCTCTTGCGTTGTCAAAACATTACATTACTTCAGTGCTCTGAGGACAACAGGATCAGTTACAACATTATGTCAAGTGTTCAATTCCCAGTGTTTTGATGGATAGAAAATATTTCCTTCAGTGCTAACAGCTGAAGTTCAGCAGAACTTAAAGAAAATTGTGGAAAACTTGCTATCCTATCCTTCATTTTATTCTGCATACTTTAAAATCTCCTTAAAAAGTAATTTCCTAAGAGAAACACATAACTTTAGCTTTGTAAGCTCTCACAAATCACCTGCTTTTCTGAATCTGATATTCCTGACCAGGCCATTTTGAATTTTATGAAATATAAGAGCAAATACAGTTGTATTTCCTTTCAAGTAATCTGACTAGTGCTTGGGCCCCATCAGCAAATCTTTATTTGCATTGCATTTTCCACTTAGGTCTCACAACACCACTGACGTGAGGCAATGTTAGTGCTGTTTTGTAGGTGAGGCACTGAATTCTAAAGAATTTCTACCGAGTTTGCAGGTAGGTCAATGGCAGAGATACCAGATGGAATTCGGAGCCCTAAACCCCCAGACTTAGTGGTCATAATCTCATTTAAAAAGCATACTATGTTAAGGCTCAAGGATTCTATCTACATAATCTAGAAGACTGTATAATCTGTTAATGCCTTGTGATAAATTCTGCGATATTCAAGGAATTTTTCATTACTCCTGTGGTCAGATAAAAATTAGTTTCATTCCTACCTGCTTTTAACAAAGTAGAATGAGTTCAGAAACTGGAGATCCACCTCGGCTGACAGCTGCCACTCAATCTATCCAGCCCAGATACAGAGACTTGCACAGAATAGCGACATATTATCCTGGGAGGAGGCCCCAGGATCCCAGGTAGCTGTTGTGCTAACTCACGTGCCTCTCAATGTTGCAGGCAGAAGATTGGATCAGCGAGCGCATGCAGAAGCTGGAGGATCCTTCCATACAAGAACCCAGCAGTCTGCAGGACAAGATGAAGCTGCTGCAGAAACATCAGGTCTTTGAGGCAGAGATTCTGGCAAATGAAGAAATAATCACCGCTGTTAATAAGGTGACCCTCTCACTCTGTTACTGTTTTTACAGATTATTACTGCTCATCCAAAGATGGACAGATTGATGAAATGTAAAGGAAGAGCAGCTTGATCATCACTTCTGCATCAATTATCCTACTGGTGTGACAAGATCCCTGTTGTTTTGCCATGGAAATATAATGCTGTTAATTTACAACTGGGAGATACTTTATTTGCTCCACCCAGGGAGCTTCCATCCTTCCTTACAGCCTAAATAGGAAAATATTCACCAACTTCTTCCTTGCCTGACATGATTACTTCTACAAAAAGCAAATAGGATTTCATGCCCAATTTTGAATATTCTTGTTGGAACTGAGTGAATCATATAGCTAAAGGGCACAGTCATTTGTAATACCTCTCTTGGTGCTCCCATTCCATGAATATCTTTCTTGGCAGGAAAATATTCAAATCCCAGATTCTAGATTCCCTCCAGATGTAAAAGCTTTCCAGCTGGATTTATCATTTGGGTGATAAGAATTTATATTAGTAATCCAATGTTCAATCCAGGTTAGGAAGGTGAAAGGCTCCTCCTAGGAAGGTCATGCAACATGGTAATCCCATTAAAAACTAGTGACAACTTTAATTTCTAATTTCTTCTTCTGAATATGAAGAAAGGAGAAGCCCTGGTGTCAAAAGGCCACCCAAAATCAGGAGACATCCGTCGCCAAGTCCGCATGCTTCAGGAGCACTGGGAGAAGTTGAAGAGAGCTGTTGCTGCTCGTGGAAAGATGCTGGAGGACAGTCGGGACTTCCTAGAATTTCTCCAGAAGGTGGACCAGGTGGAAGCCTGGATCAGAGAGAAGGCAAGTGGATTTTAGTATCTAACCCAAGCAGCACATTTAAGACTTGCTATTTGGCAAAGACATTCTGATAAATTCCAGGATATTTGCCTAGTGATTTTTGTCTGGAAGAATCATGACATTCTACAAACAATATGTAAGGAATGATTGAGCAAATTCTATGGAGTCTGTCCATACCAGTGTCAATTGGGCAATATTAGCACATCTCATGTAAACTGCGAAGAGTTTATGATTAATTGTGGCCATCTCATGTGTCTCTACTGAGACAGAGAAATGAAAGCAGAATGGAAGAGACTTGAAGCATTTGACAGCTGGCCTTCACTTTCACTGTATATGAAATCTGAAAATTTATCTTTGTAGGAGTGAAGGAAGAATCACTTTCATGCAGAGGTTGCTCCCATAGCCAGTAATAGATCAAAAAGGGAGTTGGCACTAAGTCTCGTAATTATCTAAAGATCAGAAGAGACTATTTCAAAGCTGTAGGTTGGTGATTTATAGACACACCACAGAACTTATTGCATCAGGATAAGCACTGGGAGTTGATGTGTTCTTGTACTCTTCATCTGAATATTTGTTTGTTTGTTGCTTATTTCCCCAGGAGGTCATGATTAATGTGGGTGATGTGGGAAATGACTATGAACACTGCCTGCAGCTCAAGAAAAAGCTGAATGAGTTCCGTGGAGCAACATCAGGGGTAAGAGGTGTTTTCCATGCTCATGTCTTGCATGGCTGCAAGCAGCAGATAACTTCTCAGTACAGTTAGCAAATACAGTTCCAGTGCTCTGAGGAGGTGTAAAGTGATAGGAAGCATCAGTACCTCAAAAGTCATTATAAAAGACAGAATTTTCTCTTATTATGCCTTCTGCTTTGAAGATGTCTAAGCAGAGCTGTCAGCCACTCATGACACAGCCTAACATTTCAGACTGCATTAAATGGCTGGAACTCGCTGTGTGAGCCTGAATTTGAGCAGATTTTGTTTGGTTTGCAGTCTGCAAAGTCACAGTGATTTCCACCCAGAAGTGGTTTAAAAATGGTTGTTTCAGCCATGCTTCTTTGAATCTGAGAACTGATCTGGACCTTCTGTGAACAAGCCCATAAAAAAAATTACTGTTTTCTCTATTTCTATCCTTTATTTCTCCATTTTCTTCCTCCTGAGGAACAGTCCCATTCTCACACTCCTTCATCCAAATTAAGCATGTAGATCTGGGGGCCTCTGTTTATACAGCACATGTGGTTACTCATGAATCATAACATTAATAACCAGACATTTAGTAAAACAGAGCAATGTTTTACACTTTGGATAACAGCCATGTGACAAGACAGCTGCACTCTTCACCTTTCAGTGAAAAGTAAGATCTCTGTTCCTCTTTCATGGTGCTGAGTCATGCCAGCTGCCTCTCCTGCCCCCAGGGAGATGTGCCAATTTAGGCACCAAACCTGGGGAAGAGGGGCCTCCTTGTCGTGTGTTCAGCTCCCACCGTGAGATCTGTGAGGCCATATATTGAAAGGATGCATTTGCAGCAACTTCTTGTTCTCGCTGTTTGTGTGAACTGCTACAGTTGAGGACTAAGAGATCTGTGTGTCACTCAGGAAAGATCACTGTGCTGAGTTGCTAGTCTGGAAATTGTGGGAAAGGTCTATAAATAGATGTGTGAGTGATATTTACTCTAATGTAGTCTCCTAATATTCTTAATCCTTTGTTTGCCTCTTATCTTTTTGTTGATTCTTGTTATGGCAGCTCCCATCTTCTGCTTTTGTTGCTTAGTAGCAGAAGGACACAATCCTCTTCTATGCAAAGAAGCAGTGTAGATATGCCTGACACCAGGGAGAAACCTCTGAGCTCCCTATTCCAGAGACAGTGACAGTGCATTCACACTGGATTTGAATAGAGAGACAAATTATTTGGCTTCAGCACCAGGGAATTAGTAAATTGAAGAGACATTCATTGTACTCACCAGCTGACTGTGAGCTAAGGGATTGAGCAAGGGCTCTTCTACATCTTGCACCAGCCAAAAGAAGGATGATTAATAGGGAAAAACAACCCAGTGTTCCCGTCAGCATAAGCCTGGCATAGGAAATAAGAAAGGAATAGGAAAATTTTTCCATAAACTAAGGTAGATTTTATGTGCCACTCTTGAAACTCTTGGCCTTAGACACTATCAGCTTGTAGCCACTGCTCCTGTAACACTCTGAACATGACTCCTGCAGATAAAAAGCTGGACAGTGATGCAGTTATGTCCTGATAGCTGATGCTCAGTTATGCAGTGCTTCCTAGGGTGGTACAAAGAGAAGGAGGTTGTTTCTGGCACAGTGTGTGCATCTATTCAGTCTGGGTTTTCCCACTAGAAAAATCTGAGCTCAGGGTAGGGAGAAATCATCCTGCACTGATGACTGCCAGATTTTCTATTCATTGTGTTGCTATTACTTCCCAGGAGAGGAGGCAGCAGGGTTTCTGAAAAATATCTGACTGTCTGCTGGTTTCTCTTGTTTACTTTCTGGCTGTGTATAATAGGAAAGCCCAGATGGAAGCACACATACTAGTATGGATGCAGCATAAACAAAATACACAACAGAGTGAATATTTATATTAACAGTGTGCTGGCATATTGCAGCTGTGCTTCACCCCTGTGATTGTCTTCCTGCTAAACTTGTGATTTATTTGTCCCAGAAAAATAAAAAATGTTTTTGAATCTTGGAGCAGTGTTCAATGTTGGCCATCTGTAGTGCTCTGAAAGAAAAATTATCCCACTGTACTCCAGATTATATGGTCAATGTGCAACTATTAACCATTCTATGGATTGTACATGGGAAGCAAGTCTCCGAGAAGACTTAGATAGCCTTAGAAGAAAACACAGTGGCATAGGTTGTCTGGGATTCTCAAGGCTGTATGGATTTTGAGCCTGTTGTCTACAGTACAAAAGGCACTCCAGGACAGAAGCTCACCTAGGTAAAACAGCCACCAGGCCCAGCAGCCCATGAGTCATGACCTGTCTGACAGAGAAGCAATCTGCTACACATCAGCTGTTCCACAGCAGCCACCTACGTAACCAGCTACTGCATCTGTGTTTCTTCACCAAATGAACCCCTGCTGGAACATCTGGCTTAGAAATGAGTGCCTGAGAGTCTAAGGGTCCTCACCTAGACCAAGATCATTATTGCATCTAGAGCCATTGATATTCTTTCTTGCCATTGTTGTCTTCTCATAGGGCATATGGTAACACCAGCAGTTGTAGTAGAGCAAACTCCACGTGCCTGAAATGTTAGTGAGGTAAAATCCTTCCTTGTTGCTGCTTGTGTTGATTTTCACATCTCGGTGTAAAACTCAGTCACAAGAAATCTGAACGTGTACCTTTTTTCCCTTTCTCATTTTACAGGAGTCAACAGTGGACGATGCTCATATCAGGACTATCAATGCCCTGGCCATGAAACTGGAGAGACAGAACAAGGAGGAAACAAAGACAATCTATGAGCGCCGAAAGCAGCTCAATGAGAAGTGAGTATGCTTTCAAATGTTCTGTGCAAAGCAAAAACAAGAAGGAAAAATTAGGTGTCTTTGATTGAGATAAACAGAGGAATTGGAACATTTGTTTTCTTTTTTAATATCATGACTACCGAATATCAGACATTGGAGTTGTCTTTCCAGACTCCTAGAGCAAGTAGCTTTGAAGGATTTTTAATCCAGAAGTGCCAAAGTCATGTTTCTAGCCTTGAAGTCAAATATTCTGTTTCACATCACTTGGCACACGAGATTCATGAAGCTTAGACACTTCCATCAGTTCACGCAGTTGTCCTGGTGAATTGCCTTGTGCTTTTGCTGCTCCACAGCCCCCTACCTAAGAAACAAAAGCATGAAGATACCGACTGTGAGATTATTGAGAGTTTAAGGAAACTGGATCAGTACTTCTTAGCTTTTCACCTCCATGCCATCCTAAAGACATAGCATAAATACAACCAGATAGTCTTCTCAGGTAATGCTTTATCTCTGTGATGATCCCTATTATGGAGAAGTGGGGAATAACACATGAGATAGTTCAGAAAACCTGTGGTTTTGTTTAAATGTGGGCATAATGAAACTGTTGTGGAAATCCTTACCTCTGAAACACATCTCTAAAATATTATTTCCAATTAAAGGTGGAACAGTTTTCATGGTAACCTGAATGAATACAGGAAGAAGTTAGAGGCAGCCCTGGAGATTCATGCCTTAATCAGAGAAATAGATGACATCACAGAAAGAATCACTGAGAAGGTAAGCTTTCCAGTTTTGATTACTTGAAATGGAAAAATGCTCCATCAATTTCATTCATTCAGAAAATAGAGGTAAAAATGCTGATCCTGAGTTATAATTTTGATATTAACAGAAAAAAGGCTAAAAAACCCTAATTATTTCATCAATGTAAGTAATTATATTTATTTAGTTATAAGTCAGTAGGCAGTAGGCAGTTGGTACTACTTAAGGTTACAAAATGTTTGGCTTGAAATTTTTGTAACAACTTTAAAAATTTATTTCTTCATTTTATGGGATTTAATTTCTTAGGATCCCAGGGGTAAATTTTATTTTTTAACACACACCTGAATTTCTGTGCCACAATTTATTGAGAAACATTTTTTCTGTTTTGGTATATGAAAAAAAAAAAAAAAGAAAAGAAAGATTGAGAAATGCAGGGAGGCATGCCTGTCTTTGTCTTACATGTGAATGCCCAGAGGCACCTTAAGCAGGGTCATGACTGTTCAAAGAGATGTGGATTCTTGTTTCATCTCTGTAAGGAGAGCAGACAGTGTGCTCTATTTATATTTTAAAAGACAAAAAGAACATTCAGATGTCAATGCAAAGAGATTCAGGTGGAGGCTCTTTGAAATAATTAAGATACAGATCCTTTTGTTTGGTATCATCTTCACCATTTGCATATCCCACTGCCCTCTCCAGAGTGTATTGATACAAGCACTTGATTATGGAAAAGATGTGGAAAGTGTGGAAAACCTGATTCGAAGACATGAAGAAATGGAGAGAGAAATCAATGTTATTAAGTCCAAAATGGAGGTAAGAAGTCGGGAAGTACAAAGGATACTGAAAAAATTTCACTTTCTCTTCTTGAAAATATGGTGCAAAAATCACTGTTGCTCTTCAGATTTATTAGCAGGAATTTTCAGCAATGCAAGTGCAGCATAAATTTCTTCTCATGAAAATACCGTGCTGCTTAATCCTACTTTATCTTACCAAATATTAGTCTTCCTGGTGCACAAAATCTAAGAAGAAAAGTCCCTTTCTAATTTTATCTGAGTCTCTGGCCCTCACCTACAAGCCAGATCACACTGTTCCATACACTTTCGAAAGCATGGACTCCATCTTTCCCCCAGTTCCGGTACTCAGTTGCACCAAAATCACAACTCTATTTGTGTTACAACTTAAATGCAAACCCACACGGCACGTAGTTTCCCGACACGGACACCAAACACAGAAATTCTAGGTTATAATTGCCTGCCTGATCCACTCTGGCTTTTGTAAAACGGTCAGTATGCATCATCTAGGACTAAATTAAATTGAGCATTAAATATGGGTCTAAGATCCTTTATATTTGTATATTTTTACTAAAAAGAAATATATCCTGTTGAACCACAGTAGTAGAAATCCAATGACAGCCTCTCACATTTTTTCACTGTAGGCCAGTATTAAGTCCTTTCACACAGAAAATATGAACAACATTTTTTTCACAATGGTATCAAATAGTGGTACCATCAACACTGAGACTTTGTTATCTAATCCTCATGTGAAACATGGGTGATTACTAGAAGGCATAAGCAAGGCTGTACAGGGGAGACGGGCAAGGTTTGGGTTTGGGTTTTTTTAGTACAATAACTGTACTTTTTTTTTAAGGATTAAAACTAGCCTGGCATATTATCTGTTCTGCATAATTAGAATCTTCATTTTCATCAGCTTGATAGAATTTTGCAAGAAAGTTTTCAACTTTAAACCTGAGTTGATGAGCTTTCATTACTGTTCATCAGACTGCTAATAGAAGTTAGAATTACCGCTTCCTTTTCATATGTTTGTCCTTACTCTGCAAAACTTCTTTCTAAATTGTAAATTAACTTCTGTGCATGCAAAGCAATGCACAGAGATCTTTCTTCACATGGAACTTTGCTCACAAATGCATGTGGGGTTTTTTTTGCATATTACATATCCCTTTGTATATTTTGTTATTGTAATTTAATTACTTGCCTGTGAGAGCTGGGGTCTTGAACTATTTTTCCTGAAAGGCAAACTCAGAAATGAATAGAAGTATTTGGCATAAATTTACCCCACTATTAATCTCTTCCCAGCCACTGGAACTGGAATCTTTCCGCCTTTCCACAAGAAATCCATCCATAAATGACAAACTGACTATGAAGCAACAGGAGATGAAAAACAACTGGCTACGGCTCCAGGGACAGGCCAAACAAAGGTGAAGACTTAGAGTTGTTTGAATATCTCTCAGCAGGAGCAAAGTTGCTCCCTGGGGTCTAAACCCTACTTGCCAGAGGTCTTTTAAAGGTTTTTAATGATGATTTACAAAGTTTATGCAGGCAGCTAAGACACCTGCATTGGAAAAAGCGTGACTTGATACAAAAACAGTTCCACTGATGTGACTTTGGGAAAACGAATACAATGTTTTTGTGATTTATCCCATTAAATAATATTACCAAAATGCCTTCAGACTATCAAATTAAATCCATCATAAAACTTTTGTGAAAGACTTATTTTTGGATGGTTCTTGAAGATTTTTTTTTCTCAAATCTTTCTAAAATGAGAAAGGCTTAATCCTGATCTGTAATCATTGCTGTAAGCAACAGGTATGAAGGCTTTTTTTACCTTTCTTGTGCTAATGAACTGTAGAAAAATTCGTAAGTATGTTGTCTCCAAGGTAGTGTGCATCTCCTGTGGTTTTGATTAACATGAGGACTCTTAGGAATTGTAAGGGAAAGCTTGAATTCTTTTCATTTGGCTTCTGTTAATATACTTCCCTCTGCAAATGGGGAGGGAGAGGAAGATAATTCCATGTTGGATAATGCTGAACTGCACCTTGTGTGGCAGGAAGGAGAAGCTGGCAGCCTCGTACCAGTTGCAGAAATTTAACTTGGAGACGAAAGAGATACTAGACTGGGCCCAAAACACCAGAGCTTTAATGGAAGCAGGAGGGCTGCCTAAAAGTGCAAATGAAGCCGAAAGTATGATTGAGGAGCATCAGGAGAGAAAGGCAAGTATCTTCCGTGGCTCCAGTTGCACATACTGGAAATATTTCTGTGTGCACAGCATGCATCTGTCAATAACATGGTAGAAAAGCTGTTTTCAGTTCCAGGCTGGGGATAGAAATCACCCGCATACTGACAAAACCGTCTCATGGGCTGTTTGGCAGCTTGTACAAAAAAGACTCAGAAGCCCCATGAGCTCTCTCCTCTACTACTGTCTAAGCCTGTCTAAGATGGTGAAAAACAGATTCAGTCTCACATCATGCTCACTGCTCATCTCCTTACTCATATTGCCAAAGAAGTTAATGCCAGTTAATCCTTGCTTCGAGCTAGATTTTTTCACGTGAACTCAATTTAGCTGAGAAGAAATAAAAGCAGCAGTTTGTTTCACACAGCAAAGTAAATTACCACTGAATGGTGCTACACAATCAGTCCTGAAACAGTTCATATCCCAGTAATAATTACCTACTAATGCTTTGGTGGCTAATTTGGCTAATAATTTTGGTTTCTTTTCTACAAGGAGTGATATTTTAATTAACATTAGGAAAAAGTCAATATTTTCCTTTTTCCCAAGAGTCATAACTATCTTTCAGCTGTTGTGCTACATTTTCTGTGCAATTATTTTACTTCCTCTAAAAATCCTGTTCACAGAATAATTACTAATACCCAGTGCTTTGTGGGTCCTATTATTAGCACAGTTTGTAGATTCTGATTAATTTTCTAAACCTGAATTTAGTGTGGAGTACCTGAAATCCCCTCCTTTAGAGTCATCCATTTTAACAATGCTTTTTCATATCGCTAAACAATGTTTTTGCTAATAATTCTTTGTCATATTAGAACTATCACAAACCAGTGATGTAGTGTGCTCCAAATTTAAATGGTGGCAAGATCTAAGTCTTTAATATCTGTTAGTCAGGGAGCCCAAATGGCTCTAAGGAGACAGTCACAGAGAAATGGAGGAATTCAGGCATTATGTTCTTATGTTGAGTAAAATAAAATTATAGAAAAGGCAAGAAGGAGGGTTTTTTTTCATTCTGGTTAGTAGCTCAAATCAAAGTCCTTAAGAGAGACTAGAGTTGAGATGCTAATGTGAATTTTAAAAATTTTTGAATTACGATTTTATAGCTGTCTTATCTATGATTGGGCAACACCACCACCCCAGAAATCTCTATAAGCAGCAGTTCTAATTTCAGAAATTTTGTAGTACATGCCATAGTGATTAAGGCAGTTTATGAGTTAATACATGGTACTATTTCAGTCCACAGTTATTTTCATTTTCAAATTGCTTACATTAGAAATGCCACATTTAGTTGGCAGGGGTCATAATTGCTTTTTATGCTTTCACCTCCAGGATTCAGTATAGGGGTATAATCCATTCCTCAGACCAGGTACAAAAGTTAAATGTGTTTCATTTTTACAGAACAAAATGAAGTAAAACCATGTCTTTAATGTAAAAATCTGAAAAAAACTTATTTGCCGGGAGAGGAAAAATTCCAGGCACTGTTTCTTAAAAGAACCACTTTTATGTAGGAAGACTGGGGAGTATGATATTATGGGTGTTTGAAATTGTGCTCATTTATATCTCAGCATTTTCTAATCTGTTTCAAACTGAACCTCAATTTTCATTTGTAGGAATACAGTTGTTCCTAGACCAATAAAGTCATTTATTATTTACATTTATTCTCTCTTAGGCAATTCTATGCTCTTCCAGAATGATTTTCCATACAAATATTAGTGCTGGAAAGTTACAGCCCAAATTCTTCCCCTTAAGGCTTGTATTCTGAATAACTGGCTTTTCATAAATCCTTGACATCAACCTCAGTAATGTATTTTAGGAGGAGATTGAAGCCCGAGTGGAAAGATTCAACGCTCTCAATGCCTATGGTAAAGAACTTGCCAATTCTGGTCACTATGCCACCCCTGAGATTCACCAGTCCCTCTCCAGACTACAGCAAGCCTGGTCTGAACTGATCCAAGCATGGAAAGAGCAATATATAAAACTGTTTCAGGCACAAGATTTACAGGTGGGTAAAATGACATTCAGGAGAGAATGCACATGCCACTGACAGTTTTTCTTGATATAAACAGCAAATTTATGAGATGGCAGGATGAAAGATGTTCTAACAATACCCATATGGTTTCTGGAGGGCATGCTGAGGGCCAAGCACATTCAGTGGTTACAGGACTTTGAGAAATTTTACCTCTACAAATCATAGAAATTTCTGTGGAGTATGTGCCAATATGTTTTTCAAAGACTGTGAAACTTAGCAAAATTTGGTCAACCTCTCATACATCTGGAAAAAGACACATACTTATAACACAACATCACTACTCTTCCAAATTCTATAACCTTCCCAAAAAGACATGGAGCCAGATGAGTATTAAAAAAAAAAAAAAAAAAAAACAACTGAATAAAAATTTAGCATGGACAGAATAATTTATTTTTTCCTGGCTTTTTTTCCCTAATAAAATAACTATTTTGGCTGCAGTTCTCCAGAAATACTTCTTTGTAACAGTCATCTCGCTTTAAAAAATTCTGCTCAAACAGAGATTCTACAATGAAGAATGTCAAGTACTTTAAATAAGAGCTGGGCTACTAATTCCCTCTAAAATCATCACATATATGAGAACTTAAATTTTATGGCATAGTCAGTTTCAGTGCTTTTTCATGTATTAATTTTTGAAATAACCATGAAAGTCTATTTTCTTCAGTGTACTCTTCTGAAGTCAAGTTTGCTTCTACTTTACAGCATTTCATCGTATTTTCATGTTTGTGACTGCTGGGTTTTTTCCCTGTACAGAAATTCTACGGCTATGTGGAACAGATTGAGAGCTGGCTCAGCAGCAAAGAGGCCTTCCTAGCTAATGAGGACTTAGGGGTATGTGCTCTGAGAAATTACAATTTTCTCTGCAATCCGTCTGGAGGAGAGGGGACTGTGCAATGATGTGCTCTGAATCTTCATGAGCTCTTTCTCCTTCTGAAGTTACTGCTCTGCCCTGTTGGTGGTTTAGAATCAGATGTCTTTCTTTGGTACTTTACACAGAATGGGAATCTCAGCCCTAATGAAACAATCCAACTGCTTGGATTATAGCAGGAAGGAGTAATGAAACAATCCAACTGCTCTGATTATAGCAGGAAAATGGGACTGCATAGAAACATAGAACTCTAGCATGGTTTGGGTTGGAAGGGACCTGAAAGACCATCCATTTCCAGCCCCCCTGCTATGGCTGGAGACACCTCCCACCAGCCCAGGTTGCTCAGTGCCCCATTCAGCCTGGCTTGTCTTATCTGACCCAAATACATTTGCCAGCAGTGTGCAAGTCATCGCTACTGTCACTGCAGGCACACCCAGTGTAGCTTTAAATTACCTGCCACAGCTATCAGTAGCACTGCAATAACTGAGATTGCAGACTGATGCACGGGTTGCAAAAGCTGTTCAGGACGCTGAATATACATTCTGACACTTACCTCACCCTACACCTTGTATAGGTAGTGCCACTAAGTTAGTTGCCCCTGCAGGAGCTACCAAAACATCTCAGAGTTCCGTGTATTTGCAGTCCCTTCTCACAGTATATGAGACTTAGAAGGACTCATCCAATCATATTTAGCTCAGCAGTGTGCAGAAAATGCTGTGCGAGTAATTTCCCATCCAATGACTCATGTAAGCACACAGAATTTTAGTGTTTTTTCTGACCCATTTTATGTGAGCTTATTGCTTCCTTTAGAATAGTGGAGAAGCAGAGTTTACTGCAATAACAACATTTTGACATCACTGGTTCTAAAATTAAAGTTCAGAGGGGTTCTGAACAGAGAACTCTGAAGCTTGGGATTCACAAACATTACAAGAAGTGTTTCTCTCCATACTAACTATAATGTCAGACTCCAGTCCTCAAATTCAAATCTGGATGTGAGCTCTTCCAAATTCCATGAGTTGAAACTGAGACTCTAATTTTAACCTCTTTCTGTGACATATTTGTTCACTGAACTCTGATTTCAGTTTGGCATCCCACGTTTGCTTTCAACATGGCATCTGTCTTAAGACTGATTTAAAATTAGGGGCTGATGTTTTAATTCTTGAGAAGTTATGTGCTCTATGCAGCACAACAATATGCACTAGAAGCTAAGCATCCAGCACTGAAATAATGGCCTCAGACTGTGCATGGAACATTATTTAGGTCTTAAGTGTCAGATCAGTGCCAACCAATTCCAAAGAACAATTAATTTTCTTGACAGGTATTTTGCAAATGTGGGGTAAATGCCATTTACCTTCTGGATTATTAGTGTTTTAGATGGAAAAAACTCTGACTGAAAGCAGCTTCCCTTTGTTGAATTCTATCCAGGACTCAGTGTCCAGTGTGGAGAGCCTGCAGCGGAAACACACACAGTTTGAAAAAGCCCTGGAAGCTCAGATGGAGAAAATCGATGAGATGGCTTCATTTGCTCAGCAGCTAACGCAGAACAAGCACTATGACTCAGAAAATATCAGCAACAGATGCCAGGCTGTTCTGAGGAGGTGAAGTCAAATCCTTCCCATGTCAGCCACCAATCTCTTCTGCAATGAGACCCTCTTCATGTGGTCATTATCGTTAAATGATTTAAGAGAACTATAAGCTGGTCTGCATTTGCTCAACGTTGTGCTTTGCACTGGGGTCTTCCCAAATTGGCCATATTTCATTAGGAGGCTTCCAAAATGCAATTAAGTGGAGGGGGAGCTGGATTCATAAAAAGGCAGTTTCTCTGTAATTCTGTAAGGTCTGGCCTTAGGGACAGTGCTGCAAACAGAAGGCCTGCCTGAAAGACCTGTCATTAAATGCCATCAAGAAAGGTCATTCACTAGACAACTGTTTTTCTCTGTTCTAATGGGGTTGATCTTTAAGCACCGCTCAAATTGTCCATTAGGGCATTTGCAAATTTTCTAATCACATCTTGCCCTTTCATGAGAATTACTTTATTTCTACTAGCAATTTGCATGTTGTTCATCTTAACAAGTGCTGAAGTAAAAGCAGCTGTATTCACTGCTGTGGTAGATGAAAAGAGCTACATACAAGTTATGAAAAGAGACTGGAGGTTCCTTATGATTCAAGTGAACATACTGATTTATTAATATTGTCTCATTTGATATGATTTATGAATATCTCACATCTGTGTTAACATGAATAAAGTGCTGCAGCTCCAAAATTGGAAAAAAATTTAAAGGATAGTATGGCTTTGGTTTGTCCATGACAAACACCATCACACTTACAGGATTTCCACATAAGAAATATGCTGAGTTTATGTTCTCTTGAACCCTGAAAGGCAATAATGGTGACTTCTAGAGCCACATACCATATATACAGAATTTATAGTAGTAGTTTAAACATATCTGTCAGCTAGCAATCTTTCCTATAGTGTCCTGGGCATCTTCTCTGACAGCCCAGATCAAGGGGATCTGTGTATTATGGATGTTTCCCTCTAGGGAATGGAGGATTAGATCATGTGTGTTTTAGAAGTGAAATTTGAAAACCCTTATCTATCTAATTCCCTCTGTGACTTTTACCTCACTCATCTGTCTTCATCTCAGAAAACAGAGACTACTGGAGAATGCTGCTGCTCGTAGACATTTGCTAGAGGAATCAAGGCTTCTGCAGAAGTTCCTGAAGAATTCTTTTGAGGTACAATTACACAGGATTCATAAAATTCTGGTTTCTTAAAACATGCTGTGCTGCATAGATCTGAATCCCAAGACAAATTTACTGTGAGAAAAATCAAGGAAGTGAGCCTGGAATGAGATAATATTGGGAAAGAGGAGGATAAGAATGAAGGGATATTTTTTTCTTTTTCCCTCTAGTCTAGTCTAGTCTAGTAAATGAAAGATCTACTCTACATTGGACAACAGCAAAATGCAAAAGAAATAAATGCATTAAAAGGGAATGTGCCACCATTAAAAAAAAAAAGTAAGAAGAAAAAAATTAGTTCTTTTTTGTGAGACACTGACAATGGGTTAGAAATAGGGAGATCATTGTCTATGCTCCCCAATGCACACACATGCCCATGCATTTTCTCACTGCATGGGGGCTATCTGATGGAGACAACTCCCTTTCCAGGCAACAGTGTTAGTAAACAAACACATAGGGGTGACTTCATGAAGGGCAGGAGGAGCTTGGGGAAGCAGAACCTCAGAAGGACAACTCATTTCAGATCCCACTTACCAGTTCCCTGTTTTATACATATAAGAGGAGAGCCTGGCAGGCTGGACCTGAAGGAACTGAAGAAACACTGAAAATTTTGTTTACTTCTGTTCTTCCCTCCCCACAGGTAGCTGCCTGGATTAATGAGAAGAATAGCATTGCCCGGGATGATAGCTGGAAGGATCCAAGCAATCTGCAGACCAAACTGCAGAGGCACCAGGCTTTCCAAGCAGAGATCATGGCCAACAGAAATCGTCTGGACTCCATCAAATTAGTGAGAGAAGCGGGGTTTTGGGCAAGGGTGGGCAGCTGGCATGGAAGACTCTGCAGACAATGTGAGTTACAGTGATCTCAAACGAGGGGGAGTCACTGTCCTCTCACTGGCATTGAGTTGTCTCTGAGTATAACGAGAAGCTTATTTTTTACAGTCCATCAGGAATTTTCTGTGTCCATCCGTTTCTTCACTCTCTCTCTCTTACTATCTAGTGTGAGCTTGCTATGCATGTTCACTGTGCATGCAATGGAAACAGATGGGGGCCTGCAATAAAAGATTTAATCCACTGACTTTAGGGACATCTCTCTGAGTGAATGCCCCTTTAAAGGTATCCTTGCTCCTTTCCAGCAGAGAACCTACCTGTTTGGATATACAATCTTAAAATGTCATATAAGATACATCCAACAAAAAGGATTAAGTAGAGTTTTCAAATGCTTCCTCTGTAGAGACATGCTGGTAGGCAAGATATGGAGGAAGTCTGACAAGATTTGTCAGATATTTGGCAGAAGCTGTGATCAGATTATAAGCTTGGAAGGACAGACTGTTACATGTTTATTAATTTTATTTTCAGCACAGAGATGATTTTTGCAATAGATTACTACATTAAAAGTAGATTCCCTCGTCTAGATTCACCTGCATCATAGAAACACCTTTCCTTTCCTTTCCTTTCCTTTCCTTTCCTTTCCTTTCCTTTCCTTTCCTTTCCTTTCCTTTCCTTTCCGTTCCGTTCCGTTCCGTTCCGTTCCGTTCCGTTCCTTTCCTCAATCCCCCAGTTTGCAGACACAACAAGAGGGTGTTAAAGAGTGGAGTTACAATCCTCAATAAAATCATCTGTTTTCAAATACTTGTCTGCACAATCTCTTTCATTTTATTTCATTATGCCCTGCCTTCTTTTTTGGGAGTAGTCCTAGTTGCTCTTTAGAGCACCTACTGACCTGGTATAGCAACTTTCACTTGCTGTACCTCTTGCTTCCCTTGCTGTGCAGTTTCTGCCATAATTTCAATAAGCCTTTTTGTCTTTATTAGATTCTTCTCTGTCTCTGCAATCCCTCCATCTGTTACGTCAGGAGGTGAAGGCTGCAGCTAGCCCTTTACCTACGAGTAGCAGTAGACTGTGATTATGATGGCAAAAGTGATATAGTCTGGTGCATTCAGCAAAGGAAGGGTACATTGCCTGTTCCTTCTGATATAGGAAGGGGAGAAGATGCTCCATGAAAAGCACTATGCCACAGAAGCCATTGTGTCCAGACTACAGGAAATGGAAGAGCTATGGGAGGAACTGCTAGCAAGTTGCCAGGATAAATTGACCAAACTGCAGGATGCTTACAAGGTAATGCCAGCGATTTCAGGGATGCCAGTGGTTGGATCTTGGTGTCTTTTGCAGAGATAGCATGGCTGCCTTGCTATATGTCTCATCTGCAAGTGTGTCGCTCAATACAATCTGATTGCTCAAGGCTGTTACTGCAAAGAATCTACTAAGCGTGGTCCGACTGAATATAATTGGCAGGATAACTGGAGATCCCTATGGAGGGAAGAGAATTTGTAGCTGGGCTCCATTCTGCTTTCTGTGCTGGTTTAGATCCAGATTCCAGAGAGAGATACTGAGGAAAAAATGTGTTTACTCATATGTGAGTAAACACACAGCACATTGAGAAAGAAAACTACAGCTGCTTTTCATTCTTCTAGCTCCAGGCACATGAATTCTCATGAGTGTGAGCTATGCTTGCTCAGGTTATCAGAAAATCTGTGGTTATAAAACAGAGCTCTCCCTTTAAATGTGTTTTTTTAAAGGTGCTACGTCCATTATCCATTTGTGCAACACAAAGTAGGATAGGCTGTTGATGTTTGATGTTGTTTAATGGATCTGTTGTTAATGATGTTTAATGGATCTGTTCTTGTCTTCACCATGACTGAATTGTCTTCTTCATTTGCACCACCATTATATATGGGAAGAGTTCACTGAGCACTGGGAAGCTGCTCCATGTTTGTGTGCAGTCTTTACTGAAAGTGACCGAGATTTTTACATCACATTATCTATCCTAAAGGTTTAAATGATCTTTTCTTCTTGCTTGTTCTCAGGGTCTTCATTTCCAGCGAAATGTAGAGGACACAGAGAAATGGTTGGAAGGTGTGGAAAATGACCTGAAAGCCCCATATAATGACAATGATCTGGTGGTTTTAAACAGTCATCTGAAGAAACAAGAGGAACTGGAGGAAGACATTGCTGCCCATAAGGACCGGCTGCAGGAGCTTGTGCTCACAGCTCAGCAGTTCCAGAGGGACAAACATTTCCTTGCTGATGAGCTAGAAGAGAAAGTGGATGAACTGGTGCAGAGGTGTGTGAGTGCCTGGCCTGTCTTCTAACATCTTTTTTCTACTTTTATCAGCCTTTTTCTTCCCTGAATATTTTTTTTTCTTTCCTTGTCTACACTATTCTGAAATGGGTATTTTGCATTCATTCCTTATGAATCTGTAGTCCTCACTGGTATCTTTAAAACCTACAGATACAAAAGGCTACGTGATCCTCTGCAGGAGAGGCGGGGAGGTCTGGAGGCAAGCAGACTTCAGTACCAGTTCTTCCGAGATGTTGATGAGGAGTTGGCTTGGGTTCGTGAGAAGCTCCCCATGGCTTCCTCCAGGGATTATGGCAAATCCCTGGCAACTGTTCAGAGTCTACAAGAAAAGCACCAGGTAGTGTCACGTGACAACCATACACAGTCTTTAGAATCAAATAGAGAACACTGAACTCAATATGTCTCTAGGAAACTTCATTTGCTGTGCTTTGGCTAACAGCAGTCAGGATTCCAAGGTTCACTTTTATCCTTTTCTTTTTCAAGGATGTGTCCATGACTTGGCAACATGCAGGATGCCATCCTGCTTATCATTGCAGTGGTGCAAGTACCACACCACAAGCCTTCTGTGGACACGTTGGCTCTTTCTGTGAACTGAGTTCAAACCCTGGCCTTTTCAATACAGAGTAGATTTGACAAACTTGTGCATATTTTCATAGGTTCTTTGGTCCTAACAAAATGCTTTCAAACTCACTAAGTACATCCAAGAAAGCTCATTGCTCACATGTCTCAGGATGAGCTCCCAGGAAAACATTTTTCCCCAAAATTTTTTCTGCTCTGATGGGAGGGAGTTAACAGGGAATTATTATGCTAGCTGACCTTCATTCCAGTGGTAGCTTTCAAGACAGCTGCTGAAATATTTCACAAGATTCAGATGGGCCATCAGAGAAAGCAGTGCCTGGAATACTGCCATCTCAAATACCAATAAATGCCTCCCTGGAAGTTCTTTAATAAGGAGCACTGTCTCTTTGCAAACACAAGGTGGAAGAAAAAAATATTCCTGCTAAGATTTTCCAGCAGCTATTGGTAGTATTAGCATTTGACATCCCATATAAGTGCCATGTCAAATACATTTAGGGGAAATCTGTGCAACCTGCATTAGGATTGGGAAAGCCAGGAGATCCTATAAATTGTCAATGTGTGCAATATACACAGTCAGAGAGAGATAAAGCCCAAGCATCTGGTTCAATCATTGTGAAACAGTAAGAATCAAAAGCTTGTTTCATCATGATTAAAAGCATAGATGTTGTTATGTGGGCAATTACTCCTAAAATTTATGAGCTCGTTGGCATGGTAAGAAAGTAATTAAGTTCACAGAAGAAAAGAATGCTTGAGCTGAATTAATCTGAGAAAATACTTCAAATAACTGAAGGAACAAAGGAGATACTGCTTTAGGCTATGATTATTTTTGTTAATTGACTAAGTCTCAAAATTTCTCAACTAATTCTGAGAGTGGGAGATACATGCCATAAAATCAGTGCATAATAAAATTCTCTGACATTTTACTTACTATTCTTCTGGAAACAGGATTAAAATATAAGCTTTTAACTCTCAATGTGTTATTAGTTACAGCCTCTGCAACTTCTTTTTAACGTTGGTTTACAAGCAAGCAAATGTCAGGATTAACATAACAGCCAAGAACTGAATATACTGTTAGTTCCACCCTCTATTGTTTGTCCTCATGAGCCAGATTTGCAAAATTCAGTCCTTGGTTTGTTACCACAAAAGAGATTGTGTGTGAACTGTATTAACCTACGGAAGAAAAAAAAAAAAGCTGTCTTGCAAAACATCATTTACACACAAATATATTATGCCTTCAAACAGCTGCTTGGCTTGGAACAGATATGGTGTTGCTTTTCAACAACATCTTGAAATCAATAGGGGGAAGTTAAAGGCAGGATTAGAATCAGAGCTCCTTTCCAGCCAAGTTTGACACTTAATTTGAAAAAGCAGCTCCTCTCCTCATAGAGTGCATCTCTTCTACATTAACACAGCGCTGTAGTCTAACTCTGAACCTGGTTATTCATAGCTATGAAATTAAACAGAGCAACGGTAAAATTGTGGGGCTTGTTTGTGCTCAGGGTGCTCAGGAACAGTCAGCCAAAGAATGCATCTATGCTAACAGAAAAATCACAACATGGGCCTTGCCTCCCCAGGGGAGAGTATATGGAGGGAGGCATATAGTTTTAAAATCTATCAGCCTTCAAAAATTAATTTTAAGAAAATTCTTTGGGAATTACCTCAGGCAGTTTTCTTCTCTCCTTGTGCTGTTGGCTGCCTGGCACTCATGTACCCACAGTGTTAACAATGGCTTCTATGCAAAGATGCCCCTGCTACAGAAACATTGGCAAGTGATAAATAATAATGTGCAAGCAAATTGGCCATTCTTGTCTAGACAAGTTTTAATTCAAGAAATGCCATATAATGGAATGGATCTGGGTATATTTCATTGGACTCTACATATAAGAGGCTTGTGATTAGATTCTTTTCTCTCCAGACTCTGAGGCAGACATATATCAGAGTTCAAACTTCATGGCCAAATTTGATTTCTGTGATCACTCCTTCACCCCAAAAAAAGTCCTTTCCTCCCCTTCAAGCATGCACTCAGACTTTGTACCTCTGACCCACCTTTGTGAGTAGAAAGCAAATTTATAATGGAATTGCGTAACTACACTTTATGGATTAAAAATTTCATAACTTCAATTTTTGGTCTATCATTTTACTCTTTATTCTTTCCAGAACCTAGAGAATGAGATAAACAGTCGGGATGCTTTGACCAAAGCAGTGATCAGTACAGGACAGAAATTGGTGAGAGGAGGCCACTCAGCCTCTCGCAAGATTACAGAACATCTGAAGGAGCTTGAGACTTCCATAGAGACCTTGAAGGCAGAGGCTCAAGAGAGGAGACAGAGGCTTATGCAGTCCTATGAGGCCCATCTGTTCCTAAATGAGGTAAATATGGTTCTTGAGAGATTTATTTTGGCCCTTCTTTTCTTAAAACAACTGACACCTATATTGTTGAATGGATGGGAGTGTAAGAGTAAGGAGCAGAATTCACACTGCCCTGATTTTTCATATCTGGTAAATATGGATACAGTGGAGAAATGACAGCTATCTTCCCAACTAATCACAGTAACATGTAACTGCAATTACTGGATTCTGGGTACACATTTTTTGGAACAGTGTCTGCTAGGTTGCATTAGAGAAAGACACTGAAGGTGCTCTCTGTTTTCACTGATGTGTCAGTGCACCACTGCTTTCAGTTTTCTTTGTCTTGACCTAAATCAAGCTGTGTAAAGGCTCATCCCTCTACTTTATACAGTTGCTGGAGGTGGAGGCATGGCTGGCAGAGAGGAGTTTCATTCTGGAGACTTCTGATTACGGGAAGAATGAAGAATCCACACAAGTTTTACTTCGTAAACTTGAAGCTACCAAACTGGACATGGATAGTTTCAGGCTGCGGATCGAGAAAGCACAGGAGACAGGCGCCAGATTAATAAACAAAGGCAGTCCAGAGAGGTAGGAAAGTAAAAAACAGGTTTCTCCTCCAGGTCTAACAGAAATGCCCAGAGAAGGCAAATACAGAAAAGTTCAACTATGTTTGATGGCTCATTCAGAAATAAGGCTTCAGGGATCTTCTGTCCCTCCATCATCATCATCACACACACTGAGCTCCCCAAAAGCTTAATGATTGTTTTAATGTTTTCATGAGATCTCTTTTTATAACAACAGACCAATTAATGCAGATCAGCTTATTTGTCCATTGTCTTCTCGCAGGAACTGTCATCTAGTTCTAATCCACCACAAATGTTCAAAAACCACTGTGCTTGGGAAAGGAAATTAATATTCCTGACGGTTCACTGTTTTTCATTGAAAGTTTGTTTTTATATCTGGGGAGGAGGAAGGGGAAAAGCATCCATTTATATGATATACTTCAATTTCCTGAGCTAGCTGGCTTTAATGGCACAGCATAACTCACTCCATTATGTTATCTGGTTTATTCTGTATTTTAAAGGTGTTGCAAATTAAACTTGTCAGAAAAAACAGTATTAAAAAGACCAATAAAACAAAGACATACCTTCTGCTTCTTATTCTTTGCAGTTCAGTAATACTTTCAAAGCTCCAGGGGATCCTAGCAGACTATCAGTCACTCCTACAGAAGTCTGACACCCAGAGAAAACGCCTGCAAGAACAATTCCAGCTCTATCAGTTTGAAAGAGAATTCCAGCTGGTGGATGCATGGCTTTCCAGTAAACTGTCTGTAGCAGAATCCGATGACTACGGGCAGGACATAGATGATGTTGAGGTAAAAGAAAATAAAAGCTACTGCATGTATTGTGTGGCAAAGCAGGGATTTTTTGCTGCAATTTTTGTGTAGCTGCTGACAGTGAAGCATGTTACAGTTACAAAAACTAAGCACAGCTCTTATCTCAACAGCAAGAGCTCAGACTGGCTTCTGTCTGCTTTGACAGGCTCGCTGAGGTAGCATCCTCCAACAGAAAATTAGTTGTATCAGAAAGTTAGTTTTTCTGGGAATAAGGTGAGGTCAGCACACTTCATTCCTTGCTCATAAATTTGACAGGACCTAAAAAAATGTACTATGGTCAAGAACACTGGGCTGCAGCATTCATAGCTCTTGCTGCTGATTTCAAAGATAAATTTCTCCTTGGTGCACAGTGGAGAGAGGTATAATTAGTAGTGTCTACTCCTCCTAGGAACTGCTGCTTATGTAGGCAAGTTCTCTTCATTAACTTTTGATCTGGGCAACTTCTTCTTGTCAGGATGTGGTTAATTTTTCTCTGTGACATAGAACATTCAATGATCAAGACAACAGATACCGTCTCCTGACTCCAGATCATTTGGATTTATCAAGCGATTTGCACTTGTAAATTGCAGTGCATAGCTTTTGTGTTATACAAAGCAGAGAAAGTGATTCCTTCTGTCTCTCTCATGGAGGTAGGCAGAAATACTTTTATCTAAATTTGTGTCCCTATTTATTCTGCAGGCGCTGGAGAAAAAGTTTGAAGATTTTGTAAATGAGATGAAACCTCTGGGACATTCCAAAGTTGTCTCCATAAATGAGTTAGCATCTAAACTGGATAAGGAAGGCCACAGCAAGATGGATGTTATCCAGAAGAGAACTAAGCAAATCAATGAAATGTGGGAGAAACTGTGCAATGCCATTCAGACAAGGACGGAGGTAGGAAACTCATGAAAAACTGGGGCACTGACTTCCCTGCAGTCTCCCACGTCCTTTCTTTCCCAAACCAGTGCATTGCTCATGTTGAAACTCAAGGTTTACAAGGGCAATGAGTACATTTCACTCAATTTTTTCTAGATTCATTTCTAGCCACTGCTTACCCTACTGTTCCTGACAAGGCTTATACTTGAAAGATGTTTATCAGCTCCGAGCAATTGTTTTCCTTAATTCACTGCTAACTCTAGTTTCCTGAAAAACAAAGCCAATCCAACAGTTTACCACCACTAGCAGGAGTCTGGCTCTGCCACTTACCAATCTCTTTATGGCACTACTTATTTAACAGTTCACTAAACACAATCAAAATTCTCCAAGTTTTTTACTGAATTAGCTACTTGAAATTAAAGAAGGCATATGGAAGAGAATGTGATGGAGGAGACAGAACCAACCCTCTACCTTTAGGCAGCAGTTAGGTGTTAAATCTGCTCACTCCCTCTCAGGAAACGGCAGTCACAGATATGTTTGGAAAAGCAGAAGTGACACACAGAACTCAACATTTTTGTTTTTATTAAAGGAGAATATAAAACATCAGATGTTCTCAATCCTTTTTTTCACTACTGTTGAAAAGCTAACCTATTGCTTAGAGGTAGCTCAAACCCACTATTGTCTGTTAGCAGAAATAAATGCATGACAATTTCTATTATAAAGTTTGACTATAAACTAGTATTAGACCATTGTTTTAATCCTCTCATTTCAGAAAAGCATGACTTTTGCTCAATTCCTTTTATTTTCACTGTTTGAAATGTAGAGCTTTATTCGAAGAAGTATTCCAAGAAGTATTTTATTTAAATATTAAAGTATTTATCTGTGGTGTAGAGAGCTACTTTTAGAGGGCAATTCATGCTCTCCATTTTGATTATTCTTCTTACGTAGGGATAAATTGCTCTTTGGAGACATCTGTCTCTTTCCATTGTCCAACAGAACTTGGGGAAATTTGATTAACACCTCACTTTCAGGTGACTTAAAGAGGAAGATGTTTCATTCCCTCTCAAAATCCCCAGTCATTTTGTACTGCATTACGACACATTAGGATTACCTATTTTCATGCTGTAGACACAAAATGCTGTAGAATATTACCATCAAATTACTTTTTTATTCCAGAACCTAAGAGCAGCCCGTCAAGTTCACCAGTATGACCACGATGTGGATGAAGTAAAGGGCTGGATGCAGGAGAAAGAGGCAGTGGTGGATATAGAAGATTATGGGTATGATCTTCCAGGTGTACAGACACTTCTCAGCCATCTTGAGGGAGTAGAGGTAAGAAGATCTGTGACAAAGCAGAAGCAGAAAAGCATAGATGGCAAAAAATAGGAAACTGATTCTTGACTGATGCCTCTCAAGGGCCTTGCTTGCAAAACAAATTTATTGCACCCTTAAATATTCTTTGTGCCTCAGAGAAGAGGGCCTTTTCCTCCTGTTTTTAACACTGGGATATTATATTATTAATGCTTTTGCATCTAAGGATGAACTTTTCTAAAATCTAATAGAAGCTGTTAGTATAATTGCAAAGGTGTCAGCTGAACTATAGGAAACTTCAGCTCCACATTTACCAAAATAATCCATCTAAATAAATGTCTAAAGAAGTTTCTTTTATGTTTGATGATGAATAAGGCATTAAAGGAAAACTGAGAGGTATTCGTATTTCCAGCCTCTGTACAGCCAGAGGGTAGAAAATATATGCATCCTCGTTAAATCTACTTTTGATAGAACTAAGTAGAGACTTGGTCTTACAATCCACTCTGTCTCCGTTCCAGAGAGATCTGGGAGTCATCATGAAAGAGCTGGAACGGATTCGAGGAGACGCTTGGCACCTCAGCCGAACGTACCCTCAAGTTAAGGAAAACATCATGGAGAGACTCACAGATGTGGATGAGTGCTGGGAAAACTTGGACAAAAAGTTTCTGGAGAGGAAGGCAAGACTGAGCCAGGCAGAACAAGTCCAGCTCTACTTCAATGACTGCAGGGAGCTGATGTATGTATTGGCCCCTTGAGTTTGGCAGTGGGCCTTATTTCTTGTCTTTACCATATAGGATTTTCTAAATTATAGCTGTTAGTTATTTGATTCCCGCCCCAGGTGCTCTGTAGCTTGCTTTCAAATCTCTTTGAATAATAATCCATGGCATCTCCACAACAGCACTTCACAGAATTTACCAGATATCAGCGGTGACCATGACACCTCAGCACAGTGTGCATGACAAAGACACTTTTGTAGGCTAATTCCTAAACACCCTTGGAGAACTCCGTCCCTGTGCATAAATTTGGTAGTCTCACAATTCCAATCGAAAATACTGTTGATTCTGTAGGAAGATAGGGTTAGATAGTGAAGTGATTTGTACACCTGCATAGACACTAGTGCCCCTGTTTTCTCAGAGTCAAAGCAGATGCATGAATCTCCTAGAATAGGTAATGAAAAAGTTCACCTATGACAGGAGTAGAAATGGAGTATTGGAGTAGTATTGGAGTATCTCTTTTCACAGAAAAAGTGAAATGGTTACCACAGAATATTGGACATTTACTATGCTAAGGGATAGATCCTGAGCTTGGGTAAATAATGCATTAGTTTGTGCCAGTTGAGAGTTATGGAGTAGAAAATGTTTCTTAAAAAGTATCTATCAATATGCTTCTTTCCATGAGTCTCTTTGTGCATATGAAGTACTTTCATGTGTGGTGGTAAGGTTTTGATGGGCATTTGAAAGTCTCTGTGTTCCTTTGCAATGTATAAAAATACCATTAAAATGTGTAGTCCAGGCAATTGCAGTAAGTTTTTTCTGAGAATTTGAATGCACAATGCTTCAGTACAGATCTACATCTGTATATTTAACAGGCTATGTATAGAAACAGCCCTGGGAATACTATAAATCCCCCAGATGCTGAGTTCATCAATGTATTTATATATTGCTATGGTTTAGCCCCCCAATCAGCAGCTAAGTTCTTCCACAGTCAAGCCACTCACTTCCCCAGGTTCCCAGTGGGATGAGGAGAATAGAAATTAAGAACAAGCAAACAAAAAAAAAAAAAGTCATTTGTTGAGAAAAGAACACTCTAGTAATTGAAAAAAGTAAAGTATAATAATACTAGTGATGAAAATAATATTAAAAAAAAAAAAAGGAAAACAACCCTCCCAAAAAGTATTGATGCACAATAGAATTGCTCATCACCCACTCACTGGTGCCCAGCCTGTCCCTAAGAATCCATTGGTCCCTTCTGACCAGCTCCCCCCAGTTTATGTACAGGGTGTGATGTTCTGTGGTACGGAGTATCCCTTTGGCCAGTTTGGGTCAGCTGTCCTGGCTGTGTTTCACCCCTGCACAGATGCTTGTGCACCTCCTCACTGGGACAGCCTTGGAAAATGAGAAGTCCTTGCACTACTCAGCAACAGTCAAAACAACAGTGTTTTGTCAACATTATTCTTATACTAAATCCAAAACTCAGCACTGTAGCAGTTACTAAGAGCAGAATTAACTCAATCCCAGGAAGAAACAGGACAATATTAATATCTTTTATGAGCAAATAAAAGTCTGTATATGTGTATCTACAGCCATGGGGTGTGTGCATTCCCAAATGTCCAGCAGACTCAAATTCCTTCCCTTTTTACCCTTTTGTCCCTGTTCTGTAGGGCCTGGGCCAATGAGATGCATGCTCTGGTGATATCTGAGGAACTGGCAAACGATGTCCTGGGAGCAGAGCTGCTCATCAAGCGCCATGAAGAATACAAGCGTGAGATAGAGAAGCAGTGGCTGAAATATGAAGAAATGCAGCGGGCAGGAGGTGACCTGATGAAAAATGGACATTTCATGTCTGTAGAGGTGTGTTGAAGAGTTAAATATTTTACAAACAACAGTGCAAAAAGAGATGATATAGACAGGAGGTGCAGCTTTTGTCTCTCATAACAGAACTAAACGGGACAATCAGGTTCTTTACTATTAAAAGCTACATATTTCATGTGACACACAGAAAAATAAAACAACACATATTAAAGTTGTTGTGCTATAATACAATGCAATCTCCTCGTACTGCTGATGTCCCTGAGTTCACCAGAAGAGACGTAATTCTTCAGAAATATCCAAAGAGGCAAGAATGTTTAAATACACACAGAAAAATAAAACAACACTCTTTAGAGATTCTGTTATCTGTGTATCTTTAGACTTTGCCCAAGAGAGTCTGTAGATCCAGAGATCATACCATTAAAAACATTTCAGAATTGATGCAAGATTACATTACTTCTGTTGTAGAAAGAACAAGAAAACTTTCTACAGCTGAGGTCTCTCCACTGCTGCCTTGTCATAAGTGCATGTATTTGTTGAATCTTTTGGTTCTCTCTGGTTTTATAGCACAAGCTGCCTTGGTATGAAGTTTCATCTTGGGAAATCGTACGGCAGAATATTTGTGAAACAGTATGTGGAATATGCCTAAAATTTTAATATCTAGCTACACAATTTACATGCTAAATTAATTCAAGTAGAAACAAAGAGGACTCAGACATCTTTTCTAAATTATGCTAACACCACAAAATTACCTAGAGGTCATGTCTTCTAAATCATGAATGCAGATTACATGATAGTTGACTGTCATGTGAAAGTCAGATTGGATTTTTCAACTCCTGCATTACAAATATTCTTTTTCTAGATTGAAGAAAAACTGTTAGAGCTGTCAGAGCTGATGAAGAAGGTAAAGGAGAGCTGGGACATGAGGAAAGTGTTATATGAAGAAAACTGGGAGATCCAGTTGCTCCGCAGAGAGCTCGAACAAGCAGAAGCGTGGCTGGCTGCCAAGGAGAGCTTTCTTTCAGATCCTTCCTACGGGGTGAGTAACAACCGTGCAGCCTTACTGAGCACTGTGTGCCTCTTAGCATGTGCAGAGGGCCTGGCTCATGGATCAGCTCAGGCCTGAAATTAATCACAATCCCAACAGCCATGCACCCTTGACATTACAAAGGACAGGAGCTCTTGCAGAAGTGAACCCAGGGCAGTCACTGCATTTAACATGACTCCTGGAAGTAGCAGCTTCCGGGGGTTGTAGAAGACTTGGGAGAATTCGAAACCACTTTTTTACATAACTTGCAGAGGATTCAATCTTTTCTGTCTTTCTAAGAGCCTGTTTCAAAAGGAAAAAAGGGTTTTCCCCATCTTGTACGGAAAAAAAAGGGGCTTTTCCCACCTTGTTCTTCCTATTAAGTGGTAGAATATTTTACACAGACAGCTTGATAGCTAGCTTGTGAATTCCTTTTTAAACACAGCATCCATATTTTTGTTTGTTTTGTTGGGATTTTTTTTTTCTCATTGTTGACTGTCTTCTGATATTTTATAAGATTGAAAAACAAAGTCATGGACTTGGGTGTCAGAAACTAAGCAGAGGACATAACAGAATTCTCAGATGCATTTGTTGTAGGGCAGGAAAAAATTCTGTGTCTAAATCCAAGTAATACATCCAAGTACTCAATCTGCACATAAACAGTTGTAGCTGGAAGCTGTGGTATACACGGCCTTGCAGAAAAGGGAAGGTTGGTATTTGAGCCCTTTTTCTCCTGCACAGCAGACAGACTGCAAGATACAGACCTTTTTTAATGTAAATTTAGACTTTTCATGCACTAGCAGAGGTTTAGACATTCAATTACAAAATTTTCAGAATTCTCACTCCGCTAAATAGAATGGATAAATCTGAAATATCATAGGTATAATCTCTTCTCATGGACTTCATTTTGGACTTTGGTGTTATTGTTGGGTCGGATGTGACATATACATAAATATATTTGAATAGAGTAATAATGGCATCTTTATTTTGTGTGTTTCACAGTTTATATATTCGTAATAAAGTGTCATCTTACATCATTGACTATATTATATTAAGTTTTTATATTTATTGGTTTTCTAGCAAGTAGCATTAATATATTTGGCAATAGTTTTGCAAAAAGTTAATAAGACACATATGTACATTTATTTATGCACATAGTCTAATTATAAAAATTCTTTATTATCTTTCTAATTAGTTTCTATGCTAACGAACTTATCTTCTTCTTTGCTACGGATACACTCTGAATTTCACAATTGTTGTTTCTTCTACTGACTCCACTTGGCTTAAAGACCACCTGTCAAGCCCCTTTCTATTTACCCTTTTTTTTGTATGTGAGTTATAAATATAGTTGCTAAGCACTTTTTTAGGGCTTTTTGTAAATATTTAAGTAGCTACGGGAGATATAAAGTAATAATTATAATTATTAATAAAATTAATAATTCATTTCAATTAGGCTCTATGCTCTTTAGTGATGCCTCCATTTTTGAGAAGATTATTTAACTGTTTTTATCTTTTATCTATTTGTAATTGATTGATTCTTTAAGTTTGTAATGCTTTTGAGGATTGATTTATTGTGATTTGATATATTTATCTAGCATATGTTTTTAAAATTTTGGTATTTATGATTATGTTTTAATAATAGAAAAGTAATAGCTATTTTATAAAGTGATACGTTTAATGCTTTTTGTATCTAGTAGTAATTTATTTAAAGTTATAGACATGTTATTGTTTTGTTTAGCTAACTAATGATTAAGTTATTTAATGAGGATAGAGCATGAGTTGTAGCTATTTTAGGGGTTAAAATGGATGAAGTAAAAGGCTCTATTATTTTGATATTGAGAAATCTATGTTGAAGTGATTTTTTATTTTTTATTGTTTATTGGGTTTTTTTTAAAGTATTATTGTAATGTTAGGTGTATGGAGAGTTAATTGCTTTAAATTATAGGGATCTTTTTTTATTT
>VXBU01009269.1:0-21300 GCA_013400315.1 Bombycilla garrulus | reverse complement strand
ATCCTCTGGGGGAGGCTGCGGCGCTGGGGGCGGGGGGATCCGGGGGGACAGGGGACCCTGCTGTGCATGAGGAGTGTTGGATTTCTCCGGGGGAAACTTTGAGGGGGGGCCAGGACACAGTGACCTCCCCAGTGAGCTCACACAGCCCCTGTGATGTCACACAGCCCCGCTGTGACATCAGAGCCCATGCAGTGATCTTACACAACCTGCCCTGGGATGTCACACCACCGTTCTGTGACATCACAGCCTGTCTTGTGATGTCACAGCCCCTCTGTGGTGTCACAGAGCCACCATGTGATGTCACACCGCCACTCTGTGGTGTCACAGACGACACTGAGGTCATACAACCTGCCCTGGCATGTCACATGGCTATTATTTAACATCACAGCCTGCTCTGGGATTTCACAGAGCCATCCTCTATGATGGCAGTGTCTCTCCTGTGATCTCACAGCCCACTCTGTGATGTCATATCTCCACTATGTGACATCACAGCCTGCTCCATGATTTCACACAATCAACCAGTGATGTCACAGCCTGCTCTGTGATGTCACAAAGTCCCCTCTATGATGCCATATTTTTTCGATGACCTCAAATAATCAACTCTGTGGTGTTATCGCCTCACCTATGAACCTAACCGAACACACTGTGTTGCAGTCACAGAGCCTGCTGCAAGGCCTCCTTGGAGAAATGCCTGGTCATGGACTGGGCTCTGCTTCCCGCCTCAAGACCCTCTCTTATCTCTCTGTAATACCATTGGCTACATTCCAGATGTCCTAAGACTATAGGTCATTTCACCCTGGCCCTAAAACTATTGGCGAGTTTCCCAATCCTCACTAAGCCTATAAAAACCCCTCCTTCTGCCCAGTTCGGCAGAAGAAGCCGTCCCTGGACACCCCTTCACGGAGCCTGCATTAAACCATTCTGTGGAACCTCTACACGGCCTTCTCGTCTCTTCTTCTCTGAGCCGGCCAAGGCAAATCCTAGCAAGCTAAGAGCTGAAATTACTGAGAGCTGAAATCACTGAGCTGAAATCACAGAGCTGAAATCACTGAGAGCTGAAATCACCAAAGAGCTGAACCCCCTGAATGCCTCAGGCTGAGCTTGCTGGGATAGCCTGGGGGCCAGGGTCTCTGCTGAGGATCTCCAGGACAAGGCAGTCCCTCCCGGGACCCAGCTATCCAGAACATCTGCGGCAGCAGGGGCTCTGTCTGACCCCCTGTACCCAGCCCGCATTAACTCTGTGCTGTCACACAGCCCCTTTCTGACATCACAGCTGCTCTGTGGGTCTGCGTGTGCCCCTGTGCGCTCTGTCTGTGCCCTGTTCATGGCCTGGCAGTGCCCCAGCCGTGCTGGGCTGTGCACAGGTTCTGCTCCTGGGCAGAGCTGTCTCTCTGCAGCGCTGCCCTTGCCAGGAGCTGCCTCTGTGCCAGGAGCCCGGCCAGCTCAGCAGCACAGACACAGCACAAGGACTTCAATCACCCTCTCGGGGTTTGTGCTGAGACCCTGAACATCAGTCCCTGAGAGGGAGGTGAAGAAACCTCTCCAGAATTCAAAGTCAGAATCGAACTCCAAAGTTCCTGATAATGTTAATGGCTCCCACGGAGGGACACAACTGAGAAAGTGCCCCCAGGCCCCAGCCAGAGTAGAGAACTGGAGGCAGTGATGACAGGCTGGCTCAAAGAGAAGCCCGGTCTTGGTGCCCAGCAGTGTCCGTGTCACCAAGGACTGTGAGGAGGCTCCGTGTCCTGAGGCACTGGGGTCTCCTGGCACAGCCCCAGCCAGGCTGGGCACTGTCACCCCCTTGTCCTGCCCTCAGCATCCCCCACTACCCCCCAGCCCAATGGCCTCAAGGAGCCTGGAAGGAGTCCCTGGGGAGCCTTGGTCTGGAATGGCTCTGGGAGGGCTTCCAGGCAGTGCAGGTTTTTCAAAGGACTTTGGGCTTTGATTTTCCCTTGCACTCTTTGAGAAGTTTGTGCAATCATGGTCTCCAATTATCTTCTGTAATTCATCCCTAGAGAGGCTTTGTCAGTAACAACACTCAAGGGGGCTCATTAACGCTTCAAGTTACTTCAGCTTTTTTAAGTATTTGGTGTTTCCCTTTTGATACTGACTCTATGAAAGGGTTGTGCAGTCATGGCCTCCAATTATCCACTTTAATGAGTCCCTTGAGAGCTTTGTATTGACACTCAGGGCCATTAATGCTTTGAGATACTTCAGGTTTTTTTAATACACTTTTGATTTTCCTTCCCACACTGAGTCTCTGAGAGATTTTTGTGCAATTCTGGACTCCAGTTCTGTCCTCCAAGGACTCCATGAGGAGTCTGTGTTGGGGATGGACCTCATTGGGACCCATTAATGCTTTGAGATCCTTTGGGTCTTTCCTCTGCCTTTGATTCCTGGAAAGTTTTTTGCAATCTCCCCTCAGGCTCCGAGGTTCAAGGGCTCAGCTCCAAATGCACCACGGGGCTCATTAGGATAAAGCCAGTCCTGACAAACCATAGATCTGCCATGATTTCCCTTTACTCTAGTGCAGTTCATTAGGAAGTTTTCCTACTGCAGTTATGGAGAAATATTTCAAAGAGCTTCTAATAAATCTACATTACTATTTTAAAGAGTGTATTTTATTACTGTTCTTTTTAGGGAAGAGGTGATTGATACTGATCCAGGGTCTCTCCCAAGGAGGTCTGGCCTGGTCCGAGAAGCTGTGCCTTGAGATTATCCCATTGAAAACAGACACCCTCCTCAATTGTGTGCCACGCCCAAGGTGCCACCAAGCAGATTCCCCGTCCCTAAGTCAGAGATACGCAAGGAATGTTTTAGACCTTTGGACTCCTTGGTTCCACAAGGCCTTGTTGTGTCACCATGGAGCCTTGGTTCTCTGAGGTTCCTCAGTATCAAAATTGACTCCTTGATTCCACTGGGCCCCAGTTGTCCCCACGGTCTTCTTGGTTCCACAAGGCCCTGCAGTGTCCCAGTGACCCATGGGTTTCATGAGGCCTCACGATGTCACAGTGGACCCTTGGTTCCAAGAGTTTCCCCCCTGTCACAGTGGCCTCCTTGGACTCGCAGTGTCACAAGGGTCCCTTGGCTTCGTGCGGCCCCGTGTGTCACGATGAACTCTTGGTTCCATTAGGCCCACAGGGGTTTCCTTGGTTCCCTAGTGTCACAATGGATATTTGGTGACAGAATATCTCTTCAGGCAAGGTGTTATGAGCCCTCGGAGCTCCCATCCCCATTTGGGTTTTTGTCTTACAAATACCCAGCAGCTAAAAATAGTGGGATGGGCACCTCAGGTGGTGTTGGAAACAAAAAAGGTTTATTAACTTACAAAAGAACAAACTGTCTACCGAAAAAAAGCCACGCCAGAGACCGGAGGTCCATATCTCTGCTATAAACACCTCCAAAATGCCACGAGGGTCATCTTTCCAGTGTTTTCTATCATTGATGGCTCAGGCGGGGCTTTGGCACTCATCCAACCCAGGTAGCTCCAGGGGTGAGGTGATGTCCAGAGGGTCCAATGAGGTGTCCTGGTTCAGAACATCTCCAAACTGGGAAAGAGTGCTTGGGCTCCTTCACCTTTTATGGGGGTCAAAGAGGACTTCACATTTCTTCTTGGTCTGGGCCCTCTGCCTGTGGGGAATGCACTGCTACAATTTGGTTCCGTGAGGCCCCACAGTCGTTTCTTTTTTCCTGCAGCAACCGACAGCCCAACCCCACTGACAGGGCCAAATACCTAGGAAGAAGGAGAGAGGGGGGCACATTTGGAGTGGTATTTTTTGTCTTCCCAGGTCACAGTGACGTGGGGTGGGGCCCTGCTGTCCTGGAGATGGCTGAACAGCGGCCTGCCCATGGGAAGGGGGAAGAGACAACAACCTCTGCCCATGGAACTACAACAGCAGAGAGGTCAGGCCAAATGCTGGCTTTAAAAGACTGGCACCAGCACCGGAAATATCGATCTGAAAGATGTGAGCTTATGTCTTTACAAATAATTTGATGGGTGAAGGGACGGGTGTTAATGTCTTTGGTATGGGTCATAACATTTCTACTCTCTGTGGGCAGCAGGTTTGTTACCAGGCCCGGACGGCTCAGCTCCTGAAACAGACAAGGGTTTGCACCAGCCTGAACTTCTAAACACTGGGGGAAATGCCAGGTTCAAGGGTGTTATGAATATGATTCTATCTATCCAATTTAACAAACAACAAAATTAAATTTAGCAGCAGTTTTTAATTCAGCAATTTTATATATGTTATAAGTACGACTCTATCCAATTTAACAAACGACAAAATTAAATTTAGCAGCAGTTTTTAATTCAGCGGTTTTATATAAATGAATACAATCAAGTATATTATTAAGCATAAACAAAATTTGACAATAAGTGATTAAGTATAATTTATATCCGTATAAAGCATTAGCAAAACCGACCGGGATACGGGGAGGGCTTCTCACCCTACCTCACGTACAAAGTAAATTAAGCCAAAATACATATTTATATTATATGCTCATACATATTCATCAATATTTCCTGTAAATCTCCTCCTACTATCAATTCCTAAAATCTACATCACTATATTGCGTTGCACATGTCCTACTGGTATTTAGGGGTCTTCCAACCCTTTTGAGGGTCTTCTTTCTGATGAAGGCTCTTCTCTTCATCATTGTCCACTGGGTGACCCTACAGGTGGCACATGCACACTAAGCGTTGTGTCATATATCTAAGCATATATTCTAAAAATAAACCTTATTATTTTATAAAAAGAACCCAACTCAAACTCTGTATCTGGAGTTGTCCCAAATTGGCTCATCCAAAGGCTGAAGTCCTTATTATCTCAATCCTACATCCCAAACTTAGCTCATCTCAAGGCCGAAGTTCTTATTATCTTGATCCTACATCCTGCATTCTACCCCCCTCCCACCTAACATCTGCAGGAAGGGGGTCCATCAGTTTTGTTTCACCAATTATTTTCTTTTATTGCTTTGTAACAATTATTTTCTATTGATATGTTTACAATTTTGTGAATATAGTTACAATTCAGTTAGCACAGATCATATTCATTTATCACATATAAATGAATACAATCAAGTATATTATTAAGCATATACAAATCTTAGCAATAAGTGATTAAGTATAATTTAGGTTCATAGAAAGCATAAGAAACACTGACCGGGCTACGGGGAGGGCTCCTCNGGGCTTCTCACCCTGCCTCACGTACAAAACAAATTAAGCCAAAACCCTGACATATACTATATGGTAATACATATTCATTGATATTTCCAGTAAATCTCCTCCTACTTTCAATTCTTAAATCTACGTCACTATATTAATATATTAGGGCGTTGAGCACACACTACTGGTAGTCGAGGTCTTTCAACCTTTCCGGGGGTCTTCTTTCTGATGAAGGCTCTCCTCTTCATCATTGTGACCCTACAGGGTTATATAACCCTTTGTGTTATATAACTAAGCATATGTTCCAAAAATAAGCCTTATTATTTCATAAAAAACCCCAACTCAAACTCCGTACCTGGAGTTGTCCCAAACTGGCTCATCCCAAGGCCAAGGTCCTACTTATCTACATCCTGCATTCTACCCCTCCTGTCTAACACATCTGCAGAAAGGGTCAATCTGTTTTGTCTCACTAATTATTTTACTTTACTGCTTTGTAATAATTAATTTATATTGATATGGTTATGATATAGTTACAATTTAGTTAGCACATGATTATTTATTTATCACAACGGGGAATATGGAGTAGGCGAGTTGGGAAGGCTGTACCTTCCTAGTCCCTCGGCCAGTGGGGAAAGGAAGAAATCAACATGTGCCTGGGAGTTTAGGATAAAAGGAGACTGTATCCTCTGGAACCTTGAGAGAGAAAACCCCAAGGGGGTGTGCCTGGTGGGCTCTCTCCCTTTATTTGAATAAAGTTGAAGGACTCCTCTGTCTCCTTTTTGGACATAAACCTCTGGCATTTATGGATTTTCCTGACAGTGACAACATGAAATCTCATGGAACCAAGTGTCCACAGTTTCACGGTGCAGCCTCACAGAGTGCTGGAGACCATGGTGTCACATTGGGAACACATGGAACAAAGGCTCCACTGTGACACAGCAGGGCCTCATGGAGTGCAAGAGATCACCCTGATGGAATGGAAACTCATGGAACCAAGTGTCCACTGTTTTACAGCCGGGCCTCATTGAATGCTGGAGACCATTGGGATGCATTGGAAACTCATGGAACCAAGGCTGGGTTGTGACAAACATGGGCCTGATGGAACCAAGGAGAGCACTGTGATGGAATGGAATCTCAAGGAAACAAGGGTCAGTTGTCAACACATCAGGCTCCCATAAAACTAAGGAGAACATTGTGACACAATGGATTCTCATGGAACCAAGGCCACATTGTGACAAAGTTTGGTCTCATGGAAAGACAGTGCGACAGGAGACGTCCAGCCCTGGAGGAATCAAGTGTCCATTGTGAAACAGCACAGCCTCATTAATCACAGGAGGGCACAGTGATGGAATCTTGGGGAACCAGGTGTCAATTGAAACACACCGGGACCTCATGGAAGCCAGGAGACCATTGTAGCACCATGGAATCACATGGAAGCAAATTTCCACTGTTTCATATTGCAGCCCCCTAGAGCGCTTGAAAATGTGGAACAAAGGCTCCCTAGTGACACAGCAAGGCCTCATGGAATGCAAGGGACCATTGTGATGCAATGGATACTCGTGGAATCAAGTGTCCACTGTTTCATGGTGCGACCTCATGGAACTAAGGAGACTGTTATGACACAACTGGGCCTCATGGAACTAAGGACACCGCCATGGTGCAATGAAATCTCAGGGAAACAAAGGTCAGTTGTCAACCCAAGGCTGTACTTTGACCAAGTAGACCCTCATGGGACACAGGTGCCACTGGGACATTGCCAGGCCTAGTAGAAACAAGGCTCCATTACTGAACAGCAAGGCCTCATGGGACCTAGGATCTTGTTGGAACCCAGGGGGCTCCTATGATGCGTTTGGCTGACCCAAAACCTGGTCAGGAGGCTTTTCAGCCTTGCCAGAGGTGTCAGGGACCATGGAATGATAAAAAGAAAAGAATTTGAGTGTATGTACAGGGGGGTTTAAAGCCCTGTACAGGTGGGTTAGAGATCTGTACAGGGGGGTCTGAAATACAAAATGGAGAATCTTTACACGTGGCATGTTATCTTATGTTCTTCTTCATAACCTCCATCTTCTTGGTGATGCTGGCACTTTTGGATTGGTTTGACACAGATCTGGACATGGTGATGTGAGGGGCACGGATTGGTACTTAACTGTAAACATTTAATACGTAGTTTTTAGTATAAAAGATTACAGCTCACCCAGGGCGGGCACAGTGTGTCTCTGGATGCGTTCTGTGTCAACCCTGGCAGGGCAGAGAAATCTACTTTTGATAAGGAACTAATAAACTGCCTTGAGAACACGAACAAACGACTCCAGACTACTCCTTCAACAGCACGGGCTGGAAACCTGGACTTTTCTATACATTGTTGGGTCTCCCGGGGCAAAGGATATCATCCACATTTGGTGTTCCAGGGTGCGCACGGTGAGCCCCAGAAGAAAGACCACCCCACAGGATCTCATGGGAGTGAGTGTCCATTCTGACACAGCAGGGCCTCACGGCACCCAGGGGACCTCTGTGATGCAAGGCAGTTTGGGAAACCAAGTGTCAGCTGCGAACGCAGCGGGGCCTCATGGCAGCCATGTGCCACTTGGATATTGCCAGGGCACGTGGAACTCAGTGCCCATTGTGACACAGCACAGCCTCATGGAACTCAGCAGAGCATTGGGACAACATGGAATCTTGTGAACCAAGGCTCTACTTCGACAAAGTGGGGCCTCATGGGACACAAGTGCCACTGGGACATTGCCAGCTCTTGTGCAATCCAGTGCAGTGACACACTGCAGACTCACACAGACATCCAGACCATTGATATGCAATGGAATCTCAAGGAAACAAGTGTCAGCTGTGAACACAGCATGGCCTCATGGAACCCAGGGGCAAGTGGGGCTGTGCCATGTCTCATGGAAGCAAGGAGCCATTGAGACACCACTCTTTCCTCCTTGTCCCTCCAGCAGGATGAGCTCTGTGACTGCTCTTTACTTTCCCCACTCTTCCCAGCCCACCCCCCTACCTCAGTGAGATTCAGGCTGAAGCTGTTTTGTCTCCTGTAGCCCAGCAGTGCCATCCCCTCTGAAGCCCCAGAGTCCAGTGGACAGCAGTGCTGGCCAGGCTGGAGCAGCTGCCTTGCACCCCCGCCTTAGGTGTTTGTGGGAACTAAATCCTGCCTGTGTGCAGCTCTCCCTGCAGGATGGCCCCAGGGCAGAGCCCGGCTGGATTCCTGCTGCATCTCTTGCAGCCCAGGGCAGAGGATGGTCCCAGAGCAGCTGCCAGAGCTGAAGTTCCTGGGGAGCAGCCAGAGCTGTGGCTCCAGGCAGCATTTGGAAGGGTTGTGTTCTCATCTCCTGCACAATGTGGGGAGAACAGCCTGTGCTGCCAGGCCAGCACTGCCGCTCCGGGCAGAAACAAGGCTGAAGGGTTTTCCCATTCCAGAGGAGCTGGCATTGAGCCTTGGCAGGTTCTGGCAGGGCTGGAGCCGGGTCTGGTCCCACCCGAGACTCGCTGCCAACCACCCCCAGTGTGCTCCCTTATCCAGGGACAGAAGGGTCTCTGTGTGCCAGGGGCTCTGGGATGTCTCTGTACCCAGGGACAGAAGGACCTGTCTGTGCCAGGGGCTCTGGAATGTCTCTGTATCCATGGACAGAACGGTCTGTGTGTGCCAGGGACTCTGGGATGTCTCTGTATTTACGGACAGAAGGGTCTGTGTGTGCCAGGGGCTCTGGGATGTCTCTGTATCCATGGACAGAAGGGTCTGTGTGTGCCAGGGGCTCTGGGATGTCTCTGTATCGAGGAACAGAAGGGTCTGTGTGTGCCAGGGGCTCTGGGATGTCTCTGTACCCAGGGACAGAAGGGTCTGTGTGTGCCAGGGGCTCTGGGATGTCTCTGTATCCAGGGACAGAAGAGTCTGTGTGTGCCAGGGGCTCTGGGATATCTCTGTATCCATGGACAGAAGGATCTGTGTGTGCCAGGGGCTCTGGGATGTCTTTCTCTCCATGGATAAGGAACAAACTTGGAGAGGGAAAGTCTCACACAAAGTGTTTGCACTCTCCATCCCATCTAAAGAAAAACCTGCACACCCCATGTAGAGATCTATGAAAAATCTATGGATGGACAGAGATTGCCCGCACACCTCTAACTCCAGCAGCACTTCCCTGATGAGAGGTGACCAGTGGATTTTTTTCCCAGCTCTGTGCACAGAGTAGCCGTCCAAGAGCTGAAGGGAGTAGCATTTAGACACAGTTCCAAGATTTCTAGGCAGGAAGAAATCCTAGCTGGTGGCTATTCCTGGAACTTGTGGTGTTCATCAGGAGGGAGCGCTGGTTCTTTGGGAGTATGGAACAATGGAGACAGAAGTGTTTGGGAAAATCCCAGCTCTTCATGGATTTTGCAAAGAGGGGAGCAGCAGAAATACTTTGTGTCTGCTTTGGTGGACACAGGGTCAGAGGAGCTGCGGTGGCAGGGGGTGACCTGGGCTGGTGGCAGTTGAAGTCCTGTTTCATGACATCCCAGAATGGCACAGGATAAAGCTCCAAGAACCCACAGTCACACTGATGAAGTCTTTGTGATGCTGCACATCCTCGAGGAAAAGCTGCTGTCACACAGTCTGCTGGGATTTATAACTTCAGTTGGAAATACTTCAGGTCTAAGTTTCAAACTGCAATATTTTTCCACTCAAGACAGTCATGCTGGAGGTGACTGGGAGCAGCTCAGAGCAACTGGAAATGAGTGGAAGCACACTAGGGGTAACAGGCATATACTGGGAGAGACTGGGAGCGACTGAGATCATAAAGCAACCATAAAGGGAATTACTGGAATAATACTGGGAGTATCTGGGAGTGACTGGAAGCATACTGGGTTATTGGAAGCCATGCTGGGAACAAATGGCGTCATACTGAATGTGACTGGGCTCATACTGGAATCATACTGGAATCATACTGGGAGGGACTGGAGCCATAGTGGTAATAATCATACTGGAAGTGACTGGAACCATATTAGGGGCAAATGAGAACCCATGGGACCATGCTGGGATCACAGTGGTAACATACAGATAATGACTGGGATCATAGTGGGAGTTACTGGGACCACACTGGGGGCGACTGGCAACCATAGGACCCATTCTGGGAGTGACCTGGGCCCTCTCTGGGTGGAACTGGGTGAACTGGTCCAGCTGGGCTCAGGGCTGCTGCCCCCCCAGGGCCGCCCTGGGTCTTGCTGCTGCCCCCAGCCCCACAGAGCCGAGGGACATGAGAGAGACAGGGAACACGGCATGGCCAAGGGCTGTTGTTCTCCAAGCAGTGTGAGCTGCTGTGCATAGGCTGTTGCCCTTGTGGTCCCAGAAAAGGCAAAATGACAAGCAGAAATAATCCTAATAAAACTCGTTTCCTCCACCCCTCCCTCCTTCCCAGGCTTCACTTTATACCCAACTCCCTCCCTCCTCCCCACCACTGGTGCAGGGGGAGTGGGAGGGGGGTTATGGTCACCTCATGCTGCTGCTTCCCCAACAGAGAGAGGAGTCTTTGCCCTGCTCTGGGGTGGGGTCCTTTCCATGGGGCCAGTCCTCCACAGACTTCTGTGCAACTCCTTCCCAGCTTGCCTCTTTATCACCTGCTCCAGAGTGGAGGTTTTGATTGATTTTTTGTTTTGCACAATCACTGGTTTTAACTTTAGCAAACAGACTTATCTCAACTGATGGAGTTTCAGCAAACAGACTCATCCTAACCCACGAGTTGTTTTTCCAGCTAAAATTTGAACAAATACAAGCAACAGAGACTCAGCACCACATTGTGTGGGGTTAACAGCAGCTGGTGGTGGATCTCTGCTAAGAGGGAGGTTTCATGTGGAATTCAGGACTTCTGGATCCTTCTGAACTTCACTGGGGTCTCTCTGCGGGTGGCTGCAGATGGAGAATTTCATCTCAGAGCACCTGTCACTGCTGATCCTGTGGGAGTTCGCGTAGGCGCAGTGGCCATTGCCCTGGATGTCAAACCTGGATCAACAGCAAAGTTAGAGCTCATGGAATACAGCTGGGATGAGAAGGATTTCCATTTTCAGAGAGATTAACAGTGCTGCAGGAGCAGGGACCAACCTCCCCAGCAAAATCCCCATACAGATCCCAAACCTTCCACTTCCTAATGGAGGGAATATTTTCATGTTCCTGGTCACAGGGGATTCATCCAGGGATGCCCCCAGGCCCCCCTCAGAATCCACATCCCACAAATTCATGGGTTGTGTCTGAATGCTTTGGCACAGCCGGGGAAAGTAGTGTTTGATTGCTCCCAACTCATCAGATCTGTATGTCCTTTCGCCTCCTGCATCCAGCCCCGCCCCAGCTCAGCTCAGGCCATAATTTTATTCTCCAGAAGATGGGACGTACAGAGCATTGAAGAGGGAACCATTGAGCCATTTCCAAGGTCCAGAATCTTCCCTCCGGAGACCAACCCAGTACTCCTTGAAGTTCCCATAGCGCAAGAGAAAACGCTAGAGGTGGGGAAAGCAAGGGTCACAGGTACCTCCACGCCGCTCTCTTCAGGCAATTTCCTGCAATTTCCAAATCTACTCCCCGCAGGCTGTTTCACACCGCCTCCTCGGGGGTTTTTCTTACCAGCTCCTCCCTGGTGTCAATGGTGGCCAGGTGGGCTTGGCGGGAGAGGCAGGACTGCTGACTCCCTTCCCAGTCCACTTCCTCCTCCAGGAAGTAAAAACACTTGTTCCCAAAGCCAATCCCTCTCTCCAGGCAGCTGAGCAGGGTGGGAGCGGTGCAGGGTGGGTGGTTCTTAGCTGAAAACGAGCGAAACGTGCCCAAGTGACTCATGGCGGGGGGGGTTTCACCAGGGAGGAAACTTTTGGGTGGCTCCTGCACCCTCAGGCACTCACCCACCAGTGCGATGATGGCGACTGTGAGCAGCAGCACCACGGCGAGCACGGTGACCACAATGGTCACCTTTCTGTCTTTGCTGCACTTGAGGCTGAAATCTTGGGACAAACCACGTGGGAAGGGCGTGAAGAGTACCCCACGTTCTCCCAGCTCTCACATTTCCTTTATGGGTGCCTTCAACACCTTCCAACACAGCCCCAAAACACACTGGAGGCTCCCAGTGGGGCACAGGCTCAGTCCAGGGGACATCCCAGTACTATTGTTGGCTTCCAAGGATTTTTTAGGCTGCCCAACCTCCCCGCATCACCTCTGTGCCCCCCTCCACCATGGAATGGGCACCATTCCCCCAGACCTTCAGCTCGCAAACACTTTGACATTTCTTATTCCCCCTCCCACAGCTCCTTCGACCATTTTTGTTTTCCCCAACACACTGAGCCATATCCTGAAACAACATCCCCACAACCAAACTGGGGCTTACTGGTCCTTCCCTCTGCTCTGTGCTGCAGCAGCTCCATCGCAGCAGCCGAGTCTTCATCTGCGCAAACAAAGCGAATTCCAACTCACACTCAGAAGTGGGGAGGGGGAAAGGCCTGATTTGGGATATTTTCCTCCTAGAAGAGTCAGGCACCATTGTTCTTTTGCCAGGTTTACATTTGTGGCAGAAGGAAAATACGATTTCAGCTTTCAAAAAACCAGGACTTGCTTGGTTTTTTCAACTCTGCTTCAATCTCAGCCAACTCCTGCTGGCTGTGGGTCCCCTGGAAAGGTGTTGTCTCAAGGACTTGCACAAGTAAAGAGGGGTTTTCAGCGCTGATTCCCCACTCCAGGTCACCCAGGGCACCCCAGAAGGGGCTGGATGGCCCCACCAGAGCCAGCCCTGATTCCCCACCCTGTGCAGGGCAGCTCGTGAAGAAGCTCCTGGGGCAGGGGATGGTGCCTCTGTACCTTGTTCACAAGGGGCCTCTGCCATCCCCAGGGCCACAGAGGGGCCAGGGGCACCCTCCAGGGACAAGAGTGTCCCTCAGCTCGTCTTGCCACGAGGTGATCTTGGACAACTCCCTGAGCTCACAGGCCCAACGAGGTCCTGCTCCCTCCGGGGCTTTACCAGGATGCTCCTAAAATAAAAACACAAAAAAGCTGATAATCCTCCCAGCCTTCTCTCCTCAGCAAAGCAAAGCTGGTCCCACAGGAACAATTTTCTGGATATTTATGAGGAAACAAAATCAGAGAAACAGAACAGGAGTTGACTGACACAGACTGGAAATACCTGTGGAGGCTGCTGTCAAGTAATTGGCAACTGCAAAGTGCTTCTGTATTTATTACAACTATATAAATCCCTGACATCAATGCCCAGCAGATGCTTTTGTCATCATCGTAAATAAAATTATTACCAGCCCCTGCACCTGGTACTTCCCCTGGGTAAATATTTTCCATATGAGAACCACCTGTGTCTGCAAAGGTAAGACCCAAAAGGATGCTTTTTTCCCCTCTGAATGCTTGAATTTTGGTTTAATTGATGTAGTGTTTTGTTACTGTCCCCAGCCTCCCAATTCCTCCTGCTCCAGGCTGCAGCTTGGGGCATTTTGGGGTGAAAAACTGGTGGCGGGGGGAAGAGGTGGGAAGAGGGGATGGAGGCACAGAAATTTTTCTCCCTCCAAGCTTTTCCTCTCGTTTCCTCTCTCCCAGATTTCTTGACACCCACCCACTCACACACCTGTTTTTGGATCAAAGCAGATGCTTCAGGAGATTCTGCAGAGCTGGGAGGCACCAGCTCACAAACCCTCTCCCGGGGCACCTCCAGCCCCCTCACCCATAAGCCGTGAGTGGCATGGGTGATTTTGGGGTGATGGAACCTGCCAGCCTTCCCCATACACAGCCACTTCCCACTCCCGGACACAGCCTCTTCTCCAAGGAAAGGCTCCAACTCCCTTTCAGAACAAGGGTTTAAATAAACTGTCTCTGGGCTTGGAAGCAGAAGAATGATGCAGGTCTTTCCTCTCCCCGCTCATATCTGCAAAGGAGCAAGACGGAGCAGAGCTGCAGAGCTGCAGAGCTGGGGCCAAGGGGTCTCTCCCCTGCAGCAGTGCAGGGATGCTCCTGTGTGTGTGGGGCTTTGCTCACCCGAGGCTGCAGTAAGGGGTCTGAGGGCCCCTAAATACTAACCCACCCCAAAGGCACTGCTGCAGGAGCTAGAAGGGGCTGAAAAAAACCCAATAAAATCATTGAAAAGCACTTAGGAGGCAGCAAAAACTGGAACACACCTAAAAAACACATCCAGACACACAAACCAACCCCATGGTGGCAAATGCTTCAATAAAACCAGCTGAAAAGTAATGAGTTCAGGGTTTTATTCCCTTCTCTCTTTAATGTGCTACATTTACTTCATCAGTTGGTTGGATCATTTCAATCCCCCCAAGGATGAGGCCATGATCTGGCTGTTCAGCTCCATCCCATCCCTGGCATCTTTCCAGCCAGTGCCAACTCAACGAGCCCTGATTTTTAAAGAGACAAGCTGCTTTTCCAGAACTCACCCTCACAGCCTTTCGTTTGGAGACTAAACCAGATCCCTGAGGCCGTGTAAATATGAATGAGCTCATGGAGAATGGAAACAGATTCCTAAGGCTGCTTAAGTATCATCACAGACTTGGAATGAGGGCAAAGAGTTCCCAGTCACAGTCTGAGCACTTGGCTGGGCTCCAGAAGTTTGGGCTGTTGTGCCCAGTGCGTTGTCCTATGGCGCCCAGGAAGGGCAAAGGGGTGGAGAATACCCTCCAGAAACTCTTGTTTGCTTTAAGCTTTATGTTTAACATTTTCAGTGTGCCACATGTAATGGTTTGAGCCTGGCTGGGTGCCTGGTGCCACCAAGGCTGCTCCAGCAGTGCACTCCTGCCCCAGACAGGGCAGAGGACACCCAAGGAAAGGTTTGTACTCGGATCAGGGCAGGGAGAGGGCACTCCCCTGGTGCTGCCACGGGCACAGCAGAGCTGGCTTGGGAAAATCATTTGAATTTATGTCCAGTCAAATCACAACATGAGAATGAGAATTAAAACAAACCCTAGTAAAACTCATTTCCCACATCCCTCCCTCCTTCCCAGGCTTCGTTTTATCCCCAGTTGCCTCCCAGTGGTGCAAGAAAACTGGATGGGGATAATGGTCACTTCATGCTGCTCCACATCCTCCTGGAGCAATCCAAAAAACCCTTCCCAGGAGTTCCCCTTAGCTGGTCTCCCTCCTTTGGAGTTCTGGGGTCCCCGTGGATCCTGGTGATCTTCCCTCTTTGCAGTCCTGCTTAGGGATGCTGGGGGTCCAGGGTTTCCTTTTCCCTTGATTCTGTTCCAGCTTCCAGATCGTCCTAGGGTCGCCCTCTTCGGGCTCCTCTCACTCCAGGCACTTGGGGCTCCTCCCTCTCGCTGCTACCCCACTCAGAGTCGGGCGTCCTGGCCCTCCCTCATCTCTGTGTTCCCGCACCCCTCCAGGCTGCTGGGGGTCCTCCAACTCCGCTGACACTCCTCTCCACTTTCCCTGCTCCGGGGATCCTCCAACTCTGCTGACACTCCTCTCCACTTTCCCCGCTCCGGGGATCCTCCAACTCCTCTATCACTCCTCTCCACTTTCCCCACTCTGGGGGTCCTCCAACTCTGCTGTCACTCCTCTCCACTTTCCCTGCTCCGGGGGTCCTCCAACTCCACTGTCACTCCTCTCCACTTTCCCCAATCTGGGGGTCCCATGTTATCACCCCCCTGGCTCTCCCGGGGATTCCCAGAGCTGATGTCCTGCCGCTCCGGTAGCGGGCGATGGATACATGCATCCCCCCCGCCCCAACGTCTCCACAAGGGGCATTCGAGGCTCATCTCTGGAGTTCTACAAGTTCCAAACACACCCCCATCCCCCCGAGAAGACCTCCCAGGGAAATGTAAAGATATTCGGGGCTCGATTTCAGAATCTGTGAGCTCCAAACACCCCTCAAAAAAAAAGAAAAATCCCTGCCAGAGACCCCTCAGTACATTTGGGGCAAACTCCCCCTCCCCAGTCACCTGAGTGATGTAGGGGGTGCGTGCTCTCGGGGCCGTGACACGAGGCTGCGGACACGGTGGGCAGTATCCCTTCCGATTCTCCTTCTACTCCTTTTCATGCTCCTCCTCTTCCCGCTCCTCCTCCTTCTCCCTCTCTCTTTTTACTCGAGTCTTTCCCATCCCCTCTGCCCCCCAGCGCCGCGGCACTGGCTGATGTGGGGGGAAACCCCAGCAGGAATAGAAGCAGGGGGGAGTCCCCTCAGGGCGGATCTGCCCCCTCACTCCGCACCCTGAGCCCCAGGGATCCACTCCAGGGCTTAAGTGCTGGGCAGTAAGGGTGGACATCCATGAAACTGCCTTTCTTCCATTCCAGCTTCACCTTTTTCCTCCCTCTTTGCCTCATTTTCCATCATTCCCCCCAGTCCACAGACCCCTCCCAACTCAATTTGTGTGTCCCATCCCCTCCCGTTCTGTTTGGGGATCCCAGCCCCCTCTTTTCCTCCCTTTCCCATCATCCCCCCAGTTCTCAACCCCTCACTCGTACTTGGTTTTGGGAGCCCCAGCCCCATCCTGTTCAGTTTGAGCATTCCACCTCCCCTTTCGCTCAGCTGAGAGTCCCCACTGAGAGCTGAGAGTTCTTCTCCCCACTCTCTCCCCTTCCCATGCCCCTTACTCACCCCACAGGTGCGCAGGCTCCCAGCACCACCAGTGCCACCTGTGCGCCACCCAGCTCCGCCCAAACGCCCCTCGCTGGGCAGGTGCTGACAACCCCAAGCAACTGGGCTGTGCTGTGCAGTGGTCCTGATAACACGGAATTGAAATTCTCAGCTCCCCTAAAGCTGTGGGACAGAGCTTAAAGGCTAACTAGCAAATAAGATAAAAGAACGTTAAAGTATTTACACAGGATGATAAACACAGGTGGAACCAGTGGAGAAACAGATAGAAAGGACTACAGTGGGTTTTTTTTCCACAAGTCATATAACAAAGAAGCGACAGCGCATGGTCACAGAAGAAGTTCAAGGCAAGATGACCTTTCATGTTGGAGCATTCAGTGAACACAACCATCAGAGACCCCTTCAGCTGACCCTCCCGGACCATACAAGGCCTTCCAGGAGGAGGATGCAAAATGGTTCTGAGAAAGTGATGTTTATGTATTGGATAAGAAACATGTTTCAATGAATATGTATTATTGTGATGGACTGAATGCCTTGTTGTAAAGTGTCACGACACACAGTGAATAAAGAAATAACCCACTCTGTGCCCTGCACAGATAAAGACTGCCTGCTTTCTGATCCCCAAATTGTGTTAGAAAGTTTATTCCAGCCAATTTCGGTATCAGGGGATCCCAGCCCTGTCTTTTGCCACCTCTTCTTTCCCTTCCCATCATCCCCCCCAGTCCTCAATTCCCCTCACTCGCAATTGTTTTTTGTGGTCTCAGCCCCCTCCTGTTCACTTTGGGTGTCCATCCCACCCCCTTTCGCTAAATTTGAGGTCCCAAGTACTGGCCTCCCCTCTCCCAGTTCCCCCCTCCCTCCCCCGTGGCCGAGGGGCTCCCAGCACCAACAGTGCCACCGGTACAGCCCCCACAGGCCCCATCCCCGGCGCCGGGCGGTGCCGACAGCCCCCCAGCCGCCGCGCTGTGCCCTGTGGGGTTCCCAAAGCGGCCATGCCCACGCGGCACTGGGAGCACCAGTCCAGACCAGTGCAGAGCGTGGGCGGGCGGCATCAGCCGTGCCCAGGCAGGGCCGGGTCCCGTGGGGCTCCCGCTCACACTCAGCAGCTGCCGGGACAGCGCGGGGGGGGGCCTGCTCTGGGCACCCCCCACCTCCACCCTCCCCAAATTCTGCACTCGGGGAGCGCTGGGGGCGAGGTGGGGATGCAGGTGAAGTCCGGGTGGGGAGCGCTGGGCGCTGCGGGTCTGCCTGTCACCTGGGGAGTCATCAGTGAGAAAAGCTCTGACTGGAATTTTGGGGGGGCTTTGGGCTCTGTCTCCCTGGCATCTGACTTCTGATTGATTAAGCATCTGTCTTGGGTTGAAAGACAGGTATCTGCTAGGGAAGGCAGGAGCCTCCCTTGGAAAAAACCTCCTCCCTCTGAATTATTAAAATTTTAAAATTAAAAGGCTCTCAGGCAAAGATATGGGGATAGGAATAACAGCTCTTTACTAGTGTGTATAACAATGTAAACAAAACAACAGTAACTATAGCATTAATAACAAACAGAATCAGGGACCCCGCGACAGAGACGGGGAAGGATGGAGAGGAGGCTTTGCTTCACAAAACCCCACTGGGCGGTTGATCCCGGGTGCTCTGGCAGGACTCTGAGGAACACCGAGCTGGAACAGCAGGAATGAGCAGAGAAATCCTGGGGCAGTGGATGGACGAGATATGTCAGCAGCTCTGTGGTGGTGGCTGGCAGGATGTCCTGGCGGGGCAGGAGGTGCAGAGGGACCTACAGAAGAAGGAAAAGCAGCAGCAGCAGCAGCAGAAGCTCATCTGGGTTATGGCAAACCCCTTTTCCCAGGCCACAACAGCTCCGTGTGTCCTCTCCAGCTGAAGAGCAAGAAGATCTAGCAGCTGCCCCTGGACTCTCTCTCTCTCTCTCTCTACCTGCGTTCTCCCCGCTTCCCCCTGGGCCCGGCCAAACTCTTTGTCTTGTCAAGTACCCATAAGTACCAGCAGCCAGGCTTCCCTGCAACTATTGGGGAAAATTCTATAGATAAGAAAGAACAAAAGGAAGGACACCTAACCCCCAACAGCATCTTTGAAAGCTCTGTGTACAGTGTCTGCCTGAAAACTTGTAAGTCATCACCTTGGGGCTACCTGACTGACCAAGGGCTGTTTTGGAGAAAGGGGGCACTACCCGTCCATCCAGTGTGGGACCCCCACAAGCCACTTATAATTAAAATTGGAGGTTATAACTCCTCATCAGCCATCAGTGGAGCCATGGGGTCTCCCCAGCCTCCCAAAATGAATCCAGGGGATCACCAAGGGCCATTTATAACCCCTTAAAACTGGCAGAAAGGAACAGGATTCTGCCCAAAATGAGCTCATTGTGTCCATATGAACGTACCTTAGGAAATGTGGGAGAAATGCTTCTCTCCTGTATTCTTAAGTACTTTACATTTGTGAGTAAGTCAGGCCTGTGAGTCAGTTACTGTTGTGGTGGAATAAATCCTAGAGGAATCATTTGCTAAATTGTTTAACTGAAGTTAGAAGTTGAGTAAAGTTAAATGCTGTCCAGTTTAAGGTACTGCCAAGTTTAATTAAGTTAAACTAAAGCAACTAAAACCACTAAAACTATGGACTAATGACAATAAGAAGCAAGAAACCAATACCCAGTAGAGTGTCATGGGGTAACTTTTAGCACACCAGGCCTGCTAGAGTCAAATGGGCTTCGTCTGTCTAAGAAGAGCAAAAGGATTCTAGCCTATGAACTGGCAGGATTGACTGAGAGGGCATTAAACTAGTTTTGAAAGGGGAAGGGGATGAAGCCAGGCTCCCCAGAGATGAGCTCAAGGGAGGTAAGCGAGAGTTAGGGGTGAGGTCCACAACCCAGATGAAGTGCCTGTACACTGATGCATGCAGCGTGGGTAATAACATTGTAAAGAAGGAAAGCTATGACGTAGTCGCCATCATAGTCGCCATTGTGGGGCAGTGGAATTCTGATGGAACCAAGTGTCATTGATCGAAACAGCGGGGCCTCATGGAACCCAGGTGACCATTGTGCCTCCAGAGAATCTCATGGAACAAAGTGTCAGTTGTGACCCAGCAGGGTGTCATGGAACACAGGTGCCACTGGGACATTGCCACTGCTCATGGAACCAAGTGTCCGTTATGACACAGCTGGGCCCAATGGAACACAGGAGACCATTGTGGGGCAATGGAATCTCCAGAAACCAAGGCTCCACTGGGACAAACCTGGGCTTTATGAAACCAAGGAGACAACTGTGGTGCAGTCGAATGTCAAGGAGCCAAGGGTCAATTGTCCACACCTCAGGTTCTCAAGAAACCAAGGAGAACATTGTGACCCAGTGGAATCTCGTGGAACCAAGGCTTTATTTTGACTAAGTGGGTCCGAAGAGGAAACAGGTGCCATTGGGACATTGCCAGCTCTTGTGGAATCAGGTGTCCATTGAGACACAGAACAGGTCTTGCAAACATAGGGACCATTGTGACACAATGGAACCAAGGGTCAGTTTTGACAGAGGGGCCCCATGGAACACAAGGGCCACAGAAATATTGCCAGGCAGAGTAGAAACAAGACAGCACTGTGGCACACCAAGGTCTCATGGGATCTAGGAGAAATCTGTGTCACAATGGAATCTCATGAAAGCAATGGTCAATTGTGACAGGGCAGGGCCGCATGGAATTCATTTGCCACTGGGACATTGTCAAGGCTGGTGCAAGCAAGGTTCCACTGTGACAAAGTCCTCGTGGCACCCAGGAGACCACTGTGACACAATGTATTCTCATGGAACAAAGGCCCCATTGTGACAAAGCATGGCCTGATGGAAACCCAGTGCCACTGGGACATGTCCAGCCTTGGAGGAAGCAAGTGTCCATTGTNACAGCCTCACGAATCACAGCAGAGCACAGTAACACCATGGGATCCTGGGAGCCAAGTGTCAATTGTGAACACAGCAGAGCCTCATGGAAGCCTGGAGACCATTGTGATGAATAGAATCTCATAGAACCAAGTCTGAATTGTCCCAAAGAGGCGCCTCATGGAACCCAGGAGAGCATTGTAACAACGTGGAATCACGTGGAAGAAAAAGTCCAAAAGTGGAACAAAGGCTTCCTAGTGACACAGCAGGGCCTCATGGAATCAAACAGAGGGTTGTGATACAATGGAATGTCTAGGAACCAAGGATCAATTGTTGAAATATCAAGAGGCCCTGACTGGACATCGAGAGAAAGGAATTTCTCTGCCAGGGCAGGGCTGAGGTGCAAACGTCCCTGCAGCCCCAAGAAGGTGCAGGGCAGAGCTGGCACAGGGGCTGGGCTGGCCTCTGGCAGCCCTGGCAGGAAAGGAGTCCAGGGCCAAAGGAAGAGCTCAGCCTGAGACAGCTCCNCATGGGCAGGGAGGGAGGGAGGCAGTGCTGAGGGAAGCCCTGCTGCAGGGGACATGTGGCACCTGGGGCCCTGGCCTGCAGGGCACACACTGCCCTGAGCAGCACAGCTCTTGTGTCCCCTGGCAGCCAGCACAGCCCTCAGCCCAGGGGCTCAGGGTCCTCAGTGCCCTCCTGGGCCAGC
>VXBU01009268.1:49876-64733 GCA_013400315.1 Bombycilla garrulus | reverse complement strand
GGGGCGCGGCGGGCGCGGCGCTCCTGCCCTCCATGCTGATGTTCGGCGTCATCCTGGCCTCCAGCGGGCTCCTCCTCATGATCGAGCGCGGCATCCTCGCCCAGGTCGGGCCGCCGCCGCTGCACCCGCCCGCGGGGCTGTCCCGGCGGGACGGGCGGGACTCGCCGGCGGAGCTGGAGCTGGAGGTGCTGCGGGACACGCGGAACCGCACGATCCGCGCCCTGTGCGGGCAGCGCTCCATGCCCCGCAGCGTCTGGGAGCTGCCGCCCGGGCAGCGCCGCACGGTGCTCCGGCACCTCCTGGTCAGCGACAAGTACCGCTTCCTCTACTGCTACGTGCCCAAGGTGGCCTGCTCCAACTGGAAGCGCATCCTGAAGGTGCTGGACGGGGCTCTGGAGAGCGTGGACGTGCAGGGGAAGATGGACCACAAGAGCGACCTGGTGTTCCTGGGCGACATGAAGCCGGAGGAGATCAGCTACCGCCTGAAGCACTACTACAAGTTCATCTTCGTGCGGAACCCGATGGAGAGGCTGCTCTCGGCCTACCGGAATAAGTTCGGGGAGATCAAGGAGTACCAGCAGAAGTACGGCGTGGAGATCGTCCGGCGGTACCGGAAGAATGGGGGGAACTCTGCGGGCGACGACGTGTCCTTCTCCGAGTTCCTGCAGTACCTGCTGGATGAGGACGTGGAGCGCATGAACGAGCACTGGATGCCCATCTACAACCTGTGCCAGCCCTGCGCCGTCAGGTACGACTTCATCGGCTCCTACGAGCGCCTGCACGCCGATGCCAACCACGTGCTGGAGCACATCCAGTCTCCCTCCTTCGTCCGCTTCCCGGAGCGCCAGGCCTGGTACAAGCCGGTCACGGCCGAGACGCTGCACTACTACCTGTGCAACACCCAGCGCCGGCTGATCAAGGAGCTCCTCCCCAAATACATCCTGGACTTCTCCCTCTTCGCCTACCCCCTGCCCAACATCACCAGCGAGTTCTGCAGGCAGTGAGCGATTCCTGTCCAGAGGCCGTGGGAATTCTGCCTCGGCTGCAAGGATTTGCTTGCACAGCCCTTGCTGCTGTGTGAAGCATGCTCCTCTATGCATTATTTCCTGATTTTATCTTTTGCAAGCACTGTTTATATAAAATACTCTCTACTGCCTTTGCTACTTAGGATCCTTTTTGTACTTCTCTGACTTTCTCGTGTACATACGCCACTGGCTTGAGCACAGTAGCTTTTGTATCTCTATTTTGCTCTAAATCAATTTTTTATGCGATGTGGAGAACTCCTGTAAGGAATCTGAGAAATTTATATATTTAAAGTATTTTTCTTCCTTTTTTGAGTTTTGTACTAGACGTTGGTTGAATTGAGATCGTAACGTGGCAGTTGATGCGCTAAAAATTAGTGTTGTTAAACCAGTCCCGGGTGGGATTGGGGTGTAAGTAGAAAAAAAAGGTAAACCAGGCCCTATTTATCCTTTGTTTTCTCATTGTAGATGGTACTTAACTGAGGCTGGTCATTTTATCTGTGTCAGTAGTACCTCTGGTTTTTATTTTTGTTATTATTACTTTATTATTTACCAATTAAATATAATTAGGGATGGGATAATACCCCTTATTTTTGGGTGATTTTGGAAGTACAACTATTTACCCAACATCACGTATCAGATGCAATATCGAGCCGTCACATCCTGCTCTTTCCTCTGAATTGAAGCAATACAGACTCAGGATAAGATCAAAGTCCATCCTGGTCCTTAGGATGGAAAGCAAATCCGAGGGGCCAGCTTGCAGCCTTGTGGGTCCCTGCACTGTGGAAAACCCCTTTCTCCAGCCATGTTTGAACCAATGGTGATTTGTGGATTCATTCTTCCTCCTTTAATAGCTGTGCACACCCTTTTTGTAGCTCTTGTATTTAAGTATGGCTCTGAAATCGTAAAAGTTTGGGAGCTAACGCAGGATGTTCCTGGGAGGCTGTGTCCTCATTTCTAATAAAGTTTTTATATGAATTAGCATGTTAGTGCTTTTCTTTGGGGTTGTTTGTGTCCTTGGAGAGGCCTCTGCCCCTCATGCTCAGCCACAACACAAAGGTGGGATGAGTTGGTTGTTCCTGTCGTGATTAATTAATGTTTTAATTGCCAGAGCAGCACCAACACATGGAGAAGAGACATGTCAGAGCTGAATGCATAACAGGACACAGGGAAATGGGATGAAAAGCAACAGAAAGGGCTGCAGATCGCTGTGGAATCGCTACGAAGTTGTAGGGATTGGTTATGGAGCTGGCAACTTCCTGGGATTCCTCTCTTAATTTTCCTTCCCCCTTTTTAAGGTGTTTTCTTCAGGATTTTAACATTTTCTGAAAGAAGGGCATGGAGCTGCATCCAAGCCCATTGTTGGGGTAAGTGGCCAAGGACAGTTTGGGTGGAGGGATTTTTTCCTTTGCGATGGGGGTAACGGCTGGGTATGAGGGCAATGACTGGAACATTCATGGATTTGAGCTCCTGGCTGTGTCCTGAATCCGCAGGCATTGATCCCAGGCCAAAAAATGGGTCAGAAATTGGCTTTCCTCTCTTCATGCCCGCTCTGAAATCAGCAGCATTCCTGTCTGTCCCCAGGGGTTTTCATGCCGGTGCTGGAAGAACTGGAGATCTGTTCTCCAGCCAAAGGCACCAGATCCAGCTGGGATTTGGATTTTGTGTTGTAAAACAGATGCTGCTGGGGGGGGTGGGCTGAGCTGTAATTAAACCTGACCTCCAGGTCTCCCTAACTAGGAATAAGTTGGTGAGACTTTGCTATCTTTGCTTCTGGAAACATTTCCCACTTGTCTGGTGGTTTGGTTTTTAATTAAATGTTTACTTCTCAGTAGTTTTAGAGGTTTATGCCACTTGTTTGTTTATCTGCTGCAGCTTCTGTTCTCTGAATTAAATTTGTAACTTGTCTCCTTAATCTAATTCACTGTGCACAAGATTTTGCTTTTCTCTGGCTCTCTCACTCCTTTTCTGGGCATCACTGATCACCCTTTTCTCTTTAAATTAGGCAAACAGGCCCCCACCTCCTTGTACCTTCCCGTGAGGGGGATTTTAATTCAGGTAGAGCCTTGTAGCTTGGGAAGCAGTTTGTCTGCAGGTCAGCAAAAATGAGAACTCTATCAGGTTTCCATTATTTGGGCTTCCTTTTATCTGTGACCAATGGCACACTTCTCCCTGGCGGCTTTGGACAAGTTAGAGTGAAAAAAAGTCAGCTCCCTCTGCAGCTGTATCATTTCTTTCCTTTGTCAGGTGTTTCTCCAGGGTGGAATAAATCAGGAGGAGATTCCAGAGCTGACAGCAGGCGCTGGAGGTGAGAGATGCTGATCAGGGTCCAGCCATCCCCTGGAGCGTGGGGAAAGGGGTGGTGGCTGCAGGAGCAGGGAGGAAAACATGAAGTTATGAATTGGTTTGGATCTGCTCCAGTCTGGCAACTCCCTTTTCTTACCCTTTCCATCCCTGCACATGCAGTTATCCCACAGAATCAAAAGGGAATCTTTCCTCTTTTGAATTATATTTTGTTAATCCTCAGTTCTGCACTGGATGCCCCAAACTTCCCTGAGTGAACAACCCGAGGTTTTGGCATAGGGGTTTGTCCCTGCTTTTTCCTCACTTGTTTATTCCAATTTTGTGCTGATAAATCGCATCCCTGACCCTGCTGCTCTCATGTTCTCCCTGCAGAACCCTGTCCAGGGGTGTGGAGACCCCCCAAGAGTTTAATTCCACCTCAGGAAACCACAGAAACCTTCTGATTCCCTCTAAAGTGCCACAATGTTACTGGATTTTGTCATCAGTCGCTTCTTCTCCTGCTCAGTTTTTGTAATTTGGGGCTGGTTTGGTATTCCCCTGTGGAGCAGGGAGCAAGACAGGTTAGGAACCTTTGCTGTTCCAAAAATACCACTTCACGTGTCATCTTCTTTACTAATTCCAACATTACACCTGCAAAGCCTCGTTCCACCCTTTCCAAACCCCAAGCTGTTGGCTTTTGGCACTGTGACTCCGGGAAGGGGTTTGGAACGCGTTCCCTCTGGTCCTCATGCTGAGCTCAGGGTGCATATCAGGTTTATCCTCTTTCCTGTGGGTCTTCTGTGGATTTTGCAGGAACAACCGACTTCCTGGACAGGCACTGGGGCTGAAATAAACGCATTAAGGCTGCCAGTCGCCAAGCTGGCTGGTAGCCATGACCCCGGATCTAGTGGGAATAAAGCTTTGGGAATGGCGTCGGGAGCAAGCGGTGCCAGGGACGGCTGCTCTGACCCCTGCAGACGGCACCACACCAGCCTGGCTCCTGCTCCTCTTGGCTGCCCGCCCTCCCTCCCGATGGACGAGAGTCACCGCGGACTGTGGGCCTTGCCTTGAGCACGAACATCCTTGGGATGTCGCTTCCCTCGCAGGCAGGATTTTGGAAGAGCCAAAAGAAAGCGTCTGCAATGGGTCTATTGTGTGTCGAGATATTTTGGTATTCATAGATTCCCGGAATGGTTTAGCTTGGAAGGGACCTCTAAAGATCGTCAAGTTCCAACCCTCCGCCGTGGGTGGGTTTGAGAGGGTGTCAGGCACATCCCTGGATGAGGCTCTCTGCCACTGTAAACCAAGGAAATAAAAGAGGGCTGGGATGAAAAGCGCCGTGCCCAAGCGCTGCCCCCGCCTTGCCCCCCTCGGCTTTTATCGCGTCTATTTTGCATGTGAATGAGAACTTTCCCACTTCCTTCTGGGGCTTGAATTGGCAAACGGGGAGTTGTTAAAAAATCTCCAGTCTTCAGCCCCGACAAAGGATGGTTGCCATGGAAATAATGGAAGTTGCATCGTGAGCAAAATATGTCCAGGCCCGACGCCAGCAGGAGGGAGGAGGGAACACCTTGTCCATCAGGCGCCTTCTGCCAGGGCCCATGTGCCTCCACGTGGTTCTCCTTATCCTTGGCAGTTTGTCCTTTGGGTTGGAAAAGGAGAAATCAGAAGTGTCATGATTGGATGGGAAGAGCTTGTGGGACTCCACCTGTTCTTCCCACAGTGCTGGCGCTGCCAAATTCAGCACAGCTGCCCCACATTTAGGATCCCAAAGGATGTCGATAGCAGGGTTGGGACTGAAGCTGGAATCCCATCTCAGGTAACAGGCAGGAGTCTCCTGTCTCAGTTATATCCAACCTCCTCTTCATGTCCAGGAATCTTCCAGGTCTGTTTTCCACTTGCCTATAAAGACAGGCAAGGTGGCTTCCTTTTCTTCTGGGAGAAAAAAACACCTTTGGGTTTTAAACTCTCCAAAGCCTTTTCCTTTGCAGACCCACGATTATAAACTGCATCTTCTGTTGCTTTCAGCAAATCTTAACATGATTTCAAGCCAAGAAGCTTGAGGAATTTGCTTTATACCTCTTGAAAGTGCTAATGGGAGCCACAGAATCCTTGCTGAGCTGTGAGAGGGACTAAAATAAATCTCCACCAGGTTTTATCCATGAGCTGCACAGCTGTTTGGTGGTGCCCAGAATCAGTGTGGAAAGTGCACCTTTCTGTGGCTCTGGTGAGTGGTATTCGCTGGTGGGAGCTTGGAATGGGGAACAACAGGGCACTTTGGGGCCTAAACACATCCTCCTGCTCTCCTGAGAGCACCAGGGACTTGGGAGGGAGCTCAAAGCAAGCAGCAAAATCTTGTTTATTGCTGTTGGGGACCATCAGGTGAGGAGGAATACGGGGATGTGGGGACCAGCAGCAACACACAGGTGCCTGGGGAAAGCCTTGTGGAAGCTGCCACCGTTTGAAGGAATTTTAAGGTGCCAGAGTGAGGAGTAAAGGATAAAGAGTGTGGCTGGGTGTAGGCTCAGATCCCCTGCCAGCAGCAGAGCAGAATTGAGAAGGTTCAGGCTCAGTTCTAACCTGGGAAAGGGCCAAGCAGAGGGAAGTAGCAAAGGCTTGAGATTTAAAGTGTAAAAACATAGTTAATGCATATAAATATCTGGATCCCATGCTGCTTCATCCCATACCTCAATCCCACCTCCTGATGATTAGCAAGTCCAAGTGGATGTGAAGCTGACGAGAGCCCAGCGAGCCTGACCTTCCAGAACGATTTTGGTGGGAACAGACCTTAAAAATCGTCTAGTCTGACCTCCTGCCATGGGCAGGGACACCTTCCACTACACCAGGTTGCTTCAAGCCCCATCCAGAATCAAGGTGTTCTGTGGGATCGTGGGCTTCAGGAGTCTTTTGGGGGCTGGGGGCTTTGAAGGAAGCAGCAGCTGGGCATGAGGAGCTGGGGACACTTGGGGTGGCCATGAAAACATCTGGTTTGTGGCAGAGCCCTGACAGCAGGGCAGAGCTGGAGGGTCTGTCCTGCTGAGTGCTCACAAAGAGACCCCTGGAGCCAGGACTGGCTCCGGCAGCAAATTCCTGGCGCTGACAGGACGATGCTGCAGAGACACAAAGTCTCTTGTGAGCACCGCGGCCGCCCTGGGGCACTCGGCTCCGCGCCGGAGCTTTCCCTGGAGCAGCTCTGCAGGAATCCACCCTTCACTCTCTGGTGTCAGACAATTCCTTATAAACAAATCACTTTAACCGAGCCTTGCAACAGCGAGGGTGAACCCTGCAGCATTTCAGTGCATCTTTGAAGACTTGTAAGTGTCCTCCGGGGTGGGCGGGGGCAGCTGCCTTGGTGGGGACACTGCGCAGTCCCACGGCCCCATCCCGGCCTGTCACATCCCTCCCTTCCCTGCTCCAGGCTGGGACGGTCCTGCACACCCCGTTCGTGTCACCCCTCTGATCTTCCCGGGCGCTGTTTGCGCGGTGTTTAACACAGCCCCACCCCTCCCCGTGGCTCCCAGCTTCAAACCCGCTCCGTCAGAGCTTTTCTTGTCCGGGGGGGTCTCTGCCAGCTGCTCCCTCCCATCCACACGCAGCCCCGCGGGGCTCGGCAGAATTCCCCATCCCACAGGGACTGCTGGCAGGAAGCAATCTGGCAGACAGCATGTTTAGAGGAGACGAATGTCTCGGAGCCGCCGAACCATTTAATTGCCAATAAACACAGCCCACATGTAAATAATTATGGAGACCCAGGAACTGTGTCGTCTTCTGTGGAAGGAGGGAGCTGGCAGCCTGGAAACACCCCATGGCAAGGGGAGGAATTAAGATTTCTTGTTAATGCAGGAGGGATGAGCATCAGTAAACCTGCCTGGATATTTCCGGGTGTTGCTTTGGGCTTAGGGTAGCCCAGGAGGTGACGGTTCCTGACGGAGTGAGAAGGACCAGGCTGTGCATTGGGGTGAGTTTGAAGGTAAATCTTGAAAATTCATCCATTTGCTTCACCAGGCTCTTGTTGCAACCCTGTGAGATTATTGCAATATCTTTTTTTGTTCCGCATTTTTGGGGTAAAGAGCTGCAAGGATCCTACTTCAGGACCTTGGAGACTTATCAGCATCATGCACATTCTCAGCAATGCAGACTTTCCCTTCAGAGTCCGGGTAAAATCTGCGGGGACCCTTTGTTCCCCTGCCAGGACCTCCCATCCCATTCCAGCCCCTGCCTTGAGCAGGGACACCTTCCACTATCCCAGGTTGCTCTCCAAGCCCTGTAACCTGGCCTTGGACACTTCTAGGGCAGCCAGAGCTTCTCTGGGCAGTCTGTCCCAGAGCCTCACCACCCTCACAGGGAAGAATTTCTTCCCAATCTCCCATCCTGCCTTCTGGCAGTGGGAAGCCATTCCCCCTTGTCACTCCAGGCCCATGTCCAAAGTCCCTTTGCAGTTCTCTCGGTGCCCCTTTTGGCACAGGAAGGAGCTCTAAGGTTTCCCTGGAGCCTTAGGCATCCCCACTGCCGTCTTTCACCTCCTGAGGTTGCTCTGGTTCCATTCCTGGAGCAGGAGGGTGTCACCATGCAGAGCCCCCCCGCTGTCACCGCCAGAGGAGCCTCCTCAATCCAGTAATTTGGCTTTTCCTGGGGGGGGGTGAGGTGTTTGATGGGTTCCTATGGCAACCAAGAGCCGCTCTGCAGCGCTTCCCTGCGTGGCAATCAGCGCTCGCCTCATTTATGGAATTAGCGCCCGTCACCCGCGTGCTGCGCGTGGCCTCGGCCTCGTTCCGCTCATCACAGCCAGGAGATGGGCTGCAGCATCGGGGGGGAGGCACCCACCCCCTGCCGGGGGGCATCTGGCTGGAGCACCGCCTCAAGTTCTCTGCTGACACGGGCTGTGCAGAAAATCACCCCACAGCCGCTGCAGAAAATGCAGGATGCAGGAAATGTCTGGGTCTGCTGCGTTGCTTCCGAAATTGGATATTAACGTGCAGTAAAAATGATGCTTTGAGTGGGAGGGTTTTGGGGTGTCTCCCAACCCTCCTCCATCCTCGGCGTGCTGGAGAGTCCCAGGCAGAGGCACCAAGCCAGGGATGTGTCTGTACGTTTCTGAGGACTGGTACAAGGCACCCCACCCCTCATCATCACCTTGGGGAACAAGTTGAGTCTGGTAAATGCCAGATTTGTCTCCCAGCTAGGGCACGGTGACCGTGGCGTGTGACTAAGAAGATTCTTGGCAACTGCTGCGGGAGCGGGATGATGAATAAAATAGATGAATGAGGAGTAAACTGGGGTTTAGGAAATCTTGGTTAATTTGCTGCAGCGAGAGCTTGCTACGCTCACAGAAATTAAAATGTGAGCGCTTGCAGCGACAGAGGAGGAGGAGGCACCGGGGGAATACGGGATAAGTCGGAAGTGGGTACATCCATAAATCAGCTATGGTGCTTTCAATAATTCAACAATGCTGGGAGATCCAGCAGTTCACTGAGAGGTGATGTCCATGGGAAGGTGCTCAGTCTGCCTGATCCGGTGGGATCCAGCCCCTGAGTGTCCAAGGCCAGGCTGGATGGGGTTTGGAGCAACTTGGGCTGCTGGAAGGTGTCCCTGCCCACGGCAGGGGGTGGGACTGGGTGGGATTTAGGGTCCATTCCATCCCAGACCAGGAGCCATTCCGGGTTGTTACTGTGAGCCTGAGCTGTATCAACTGAGCTTTTAGCCAAAAGAAGTGAAAATAAGCCTGGTTTACTCATGCACATGGCACAAACCTGCCTCTTCAACCAGAGCCAAGGTCTGGGAAGAGAGTTAGCCACAGTTTGTACAGCCCATGGAATCTGCTCAGAGAAATGCAAAAGTTATTTTGCAAGCCCTGTCAAGGAAATCAAAAGCAGTGGCTTCAGTCAGAATGTTATTCGCAATGAACCAGGAAATAATGGTAATGATGATAATATTAATGATAATAATATGAAATGAATCAACAATTTCTAAGCCTTTTCCAGATCCACAAATAAAATTTGCCCAATGATCCTGGCTCAGTGGAGAAGCCTCTCTGTTCTGGATTTTTGTCATCACTGGTGACATCCAGAAAGAACAAGCACAGTGAGAAGGGGGCTAAAAGTCAATGGAAAATTACCAGGCTAATTTTGTTTGCTGTGTCTGATTTGGAGACAGAGGAGGAAATTTCCAGGAGTACACATGGAAACAGTGTTGATCCTTCATATGCATTTAGAGCTGATGCTCATCTCAATCCATTCTGCAGTGCAGGACAAAGGGCCTCATCATCTGCAGCCACGGGAGAAACCTGGATGGGGATCAAATAATGGGAATAATACCTTGCTTGTAGGTAAGCCCTTTAAAATAATCATCTCTCGAGTGCTTTTGAAAGAACATCGCTGGAATAAATTATATTATCTGCCCCTTAGAGCTGTAAACACCTGAACAGGCTGACCAGTGTTTTCCCTTCCTGGGCTGTGTCCTGGCAGATGGGAGAGCTACAGGCACCAAATCCTGGTAGAGAAGAGGGTCACAGAATGGAATTGTTTAGGTTGGAAAAGATCTTTAAGATCATCGAGTCCAACCGTTATCAACCATATTTCAACCAACAAGAGAGTTTGTGAGGAAGAAAGAGCTTCAGGGAGAATATTGTGCAAAACTCTCAATAATTGAGGATGATTTAACAAAAATATCCCCTCTATACCCCCATAGTTCCTGGGAGAAAAGCTTCGAGCAGCTTCCTGAGGAAAGCTCTGCAAAATCAGCCTTTAAACATGTTTTCCTCCCTCATTTATCTGATTAATTTACTTTCATTAAGAAAACCAACCGTGTTCTCCTTTATATATCCAGTTTCTGTGAATCACAGACTGCAGCTCCGGGATTTCTGTGTTTATTCTCAGAAGTCACTCAGCTTTTAGCTCACCCTCCCAAAATAGTGTTTTCCCTTTTCCTGCAGGTAAATTGGGGAATGAGCAAAACATCTCAACAGGGGGACCTGAGGCTGGGGGTTTTCTCTCCCAGTGCTCAATAACTGCAAGTTCTAGTCTAGTCTGGAAACATGGAAGAGAAAACCTCATCCTCTTTGTGGATCAGTTCTCTGGGACGGATATATGGATTTTAAATGGTCCTGAAGATAAATGGAGTGATGGGAATGTGTGGGTGGTGGAGTTGTGGGGAGAAAAGGGCTAAGAGTAATTGAGGGAAATCTAGGGGTTTTAATAAGAGTGAAATCACAGAGATTGTGATGGGATGAAATGAAGAGATGGCAGTGACAGGACAAGGAGAAACTGCTTCAGGCAGAGGGCAGGGTTAAATGGGATACTGGGAAGAAATTCTTGGCCCTGAGGATGGTGAGGCCCTGGCACAGGTTGCCCAGAAGCTGTGGCTGCTCCATCCCTGGAAGTGTCCAAGGCCAGGATGGATGGGGCTTGGGGCAGTCTGGTCCAGCACTAATCCCAGGATGACCTGCAAGGATCTGCCACTGCCCAGGACTGGGACAGAGCTAACCACATCCAAGCTGGCATCTTCCTGGGATGTGACTGAGCTGCAGTCAAGGGTTTCTGGGTTTTGTGGGATTCACATCAATACGCGCACACACAGTCCAAGCTTTTGAAGCCTTTATTACGGGAAGGACAAACAGGGACCTTCTGCCTTGGCTGGGTGCTCACCGGGATGAGCAGCCCAGGCCTAGGGAAGCTGCAGGAAGCTGAGGAGGGAGCTGCTCTGTGGGAAGGTGACAGAGGCCACTGGCACTGCATTGGATGGGTCCCTGTCTCTGCTGGTCACCCCAAACAAGATCAAGAGTCCTTCTAGGGCCACCACGAGGACCTCAGCTGGAAGGTGAGCGAGCTTGTGGATGGGCACGAGGGGAGCGTGTGTGTGCACCGGCGGCTCCCAAGCTGCTGGTGGAAGCGGGAATGCTGGCCAGTGCCACGGGCAGGTTCTGTGCAGGGCTGAGGGCCTCTTGCCTGGGGGCTTTGAAGTCCTGTCCTGGGGCACGAGGAGCAGTGGGAGGTCACGGCTTGGCCCCACAGAGCAGGGCTGGCAGCTGCCATGGCCCTGAGCTGCGGTGCCTACGGGGGTGCTGGTGCCCGTGGGCTGTTCCCAAGGGTTTCTCTTGGGAGAAGAGGTTAAACCTAGATGAGAATTGGGTGTAAGGAGATGCTGCCTTCTGCATGTGCTGCTTGCACAGAGCAGCCTGAGAGGCCACGGAGGCACCTCAGACACCCAGGAGCACTGACAAGCAAACCCACCCTTCATCTGGCAGCTTCTGGGATAGAACAGCCTGGCACTGAGATTCCCGCCTCCACTACAGGACCCTGAATGTGGACATACACCGAAACTTCCCTGGGAGCAGAATTCGACACATCATTCCCAGCAAAATCATCATTTGAGGTCTTTCGAGTCCTACTTGGCCATGAGGAGCAGCAATGACTTCATGGATGTGCCCAGCTGCAGCTACACCTTTGGCTGGAGAAACTGGGATGCCCTGTCTGTTTACGGGGCAGCTCCTCCAGCAGGCCAAGCAGGCTGTGAAAGTCACTCCCGTTCCAAAATCAGCCCCCTGCTGTCAGCAGCCATGTGTCCCCATCTGCACCTGCAGAATGCCCGTCTCCGAGCCTACATTGTCCCTTCACCAGTAAGCCACAATTTTGAAGGATAAATGCGGAGCAATTTCACAGCTCCCCGTGCAAGTCGACCTCTTCCCATGGCACAGAGTGCTGCCTGTTGCTTAGGAACAATCTATATCCTACAAAATGAAGACGTGCGCTCTCCAAAGAGTTTTTTACACAATGGGCGTTTGCCTTGCTCAGACACTGACCCACCTCCTGAATAAACAAACCATGGAGCGAAGTCTTTGTGCTCCAAATGCAGCACTGGACACCTACTGCACCCAGCCGTGATTCGGGATATAGGGATGTGTCCCAGCTGTGGTTTGGGATATAGGGCTGTGCAAACCCAATCCCTCGAGGTCCTCCAGCTAAGGTAATCTGGATTGCAAAGCGATCTTGTCCGAGGCCCCGATGGGAGCATCTGCCAGGGTGGAGCAGGTGTTGAAGCGGGAAGCCTTGCAGGACGTGGTCCTGGAGCTTTGCTTCTTGCGGTAGAAGTAGCTGCTGAGGTGGAACCAGAACTTGTCGTGGAGGGAGGCGTAGATGAAGGGGTTGTAGCAGGCAGAGCTCATGGCGATCAGGTGGCACGAGACCTGGATGACATTGACGTACCTCTTGTCCAGAATGGTGAACTCCTCGTCGATGTCCCGGATGAAGTTGACCACCTGCAGAGGCAGCCAGCAGACGGCAAAGCAGACCACGGAGATGGTGAGCACCCGGAAGGTCTTGTGCTTGGTCCTGGTCCACTTGTCCTGGCAGTGGTGGGCGGCGCCCGGCACGTTCCTCCTGCGCAGGTGGTAGGTGATGGCACAGAAGGAGATGGACACGGCCAGCAGCGGGAGCATGTAGGAGAGCAGCAGCATCAGGCACGAATACAGCAGCCGCTCTCTCTCCTCGTGCTTCCAGAACTCCTCACAGATGATCATGTCGTGGCCGATGGCGTTGAGGTCCAAGTAGTGGGTGTGCAGGGAGGTGGGCACAGAGGCCACGATGGACAGCAGCCAAATGCAGGCCACGAGGCCGACGCAGGCCCTGCGGCCGATCCGCCTGCGGATGGGGTACGCCACCACCACGTAGCGGTCGATGGCGATGGCCGTGAGGGACAGCACCGACACAAAGACGGTAGCGGCCTGCAGCAGGGTGACAAAGTGGCACATGAACATGCCGAAGAGCCAGCCCCGCTCCTCGAAGGCGTAGGACACGGTGAGGGGGACGCAGGCCAGGCACATGATGAAGTCGGCCGCCGCCAGGTTCCCGATCAGGAAGTTGGTGGTGCAGTGCAGCTTCTTGGTGAGGGCGATGAGGAGGATGAGGAAGAGGTTCCCGACGCACGCCACTGCCACCAGCGTGGCGTAGAGCGGGATGAAGAGCGGCTTCAGCTCCAGGAGCAGGTCCAGGCCGGTGAAGATCAGGGCTGAGTCGTTGTGCCAGGAGTCGTTGGGCAGCTGAGCCATGGGAGCCCCTGTGGCCGATGCAGCTTCTCCACAACTCAAGGGCAAACACAGATGAGCCTGTGAGCTCTGGAGGGCACATAAATACATTTTGGTTGAACTTCTGAGCAGAAGGACCTGTCCCCGGAGTCTGGGCCTTTTGCACAGTCCTATGCTGAGGCACTGGCTGGTTTAAATGACTTGGTAAGAGTGAAGATGTCCTGTGACAGACAGAGAGCAGCTCCGGTATGGAGGAAAGTTGGAAAGCTGGCTGTGAAATAGTTAAACAGCCAGCAAAGACCTGTAGGAAGCTGCCAGCTTGGGGCAGCAGGACCCAGAAATCAGCTTGAGAAACCTCATAAAGGTCATAAAGAGTGACCTGGGAGCTGTGCTGATGTAAGGCAGGAAAAAAAAAGACACTCCTGCATTTCTTGCTTTTTATTTTTCCCAGTTAAGTCCACCCTGATCCACCAGCCCCATGCCACCTGGCTGGGCAGGAGCGTCTTTTCCATCCCCTCTACTCCTGTGTCTCTCCCAGCCAGTCCACCCCAACCCAACCCATCCCATCCCACTGGGTTCTTTTATTCCCTTGGTTATATCTTCACCACCCATGGAGCTTCAGCTTCTCCTGTCTTCCCCTGTGATGGGAGGGAGGGAAGGAGGGAGTGCCTGCATCCCTGGGCACCTCCACAAACCCATTCACAGTAGCACAGGGGAATGAGGTAAAATATATTTCAGCTGAAAGTGTATGGAAATTAAGAGTTCCCCTCCAGGACCCTCCTTTCAAGCCCCACACTCTCAAAATTATTGTTTGATCGCCCTTTCCAGGATCTGGACAGTCTTTTCCCCCCAGTGGAGAGTCAAATCAGCATTAATTAAGAAACCCTTGTAATTAACCGAGGGATATTGTGGTTTTCTACATCCCAGCTGCACTCATAGGATGCACGCTGTGATAGCACAGCTCCAGGTCCCCATGCCCTGCCTGGGGCAGGAACACAAAATCCATCAGGAGACTTGCAGCTGAAGAGCCAAAATGCTCATTAACTTACAGAATGAAAATTCTGAAGCTCAATTAAATTCTCTAATTCTGCTTCGTGTACCCACGAGAGTCCAACCAACCCTTTTGTGCACCGCCAGGGTCCTGCTCCTCTCCCATAAATGCTGAACCCCGCGGCTCTGGCTGGGGTTTGGGGGGTCCAGAGTGGGGCTGCGGGACCCCCTGTCCCGCTCCGGAGCGCTCTTACCTGCCGAGGAGTCCGGGACACTCAGGGCTGGCAGCCGCCCGCTGCCCTCCGGTGATGTTCTCGTGAGGACGAGGAGGAGCGTTCCCTTCGCAGGGTGTTCACCGGGAGACTCCGGCACAGCCCTTCTCAGCCGGGCTTTTGTGATGTGAGGGTTTTTTTGTCTTGCTTTGTCGTTTTCGTTTTGGTTTTTTGTTGTTCTTTTTTTTGGCGTTTTTTTTTTTTTTTTTTTTTTTTTTTTTTTTTTTTTTTTTTTTTTTTTTCCCCGCCCGTCGTCTTTTTCCTCCCGGAGG
>VXBU01009268.1:37999-49863 GCA_013400315.1 Bombycilla garrulus | reverse complement strand
TTTTTTCTTCCCGCTGCCTGAGCCTTTCAGTCCCGGAGGAACTGGACGTTCCCACCCACGGCGCTCGGTGTTCCAGGTATCTGTGGGGACGCGCACATCCCACCGCCCCGCACCGCAGGTGGAGCCGCATCCCGCCCCCCGGCCCAGCGGGGAGCACCGGGGGGCTGCGGGGAGCCCCTCCCTCGCCTTTAGGGCCGGATCTGGGGACATTCTCCCGACAGGGAAGGAGGGGAAGGCGCGCAGAGGACGGGGCGGGCGGGCACAGGGACCGCGCGGAGCTCCCGGAGTCGGCAGCGCCCGCTCCGTCCGGGGTCGCGGNCGGGGCGAGGGAAAAGGGGGGGAAAAGTGGGGTGAGAGCAGAGTGGGGTGAGGGTGGCCCAGCCGTAGCGAGATGGGCACCCAGCCCAGGGGTGCTGGTGGCCCGGCTGGGGGGGACAAGTGTAGGATGAGGTGAGGGTGGTCCAGCCATTGTGAATTGCCCCAAATGAGAAAGGGTACCAGGGTCAGCCTTACTTAAATAATGGAAAGTGATAAATAATGATCATCCACTGGAATTTTGGGGAGATAAGAGGAATGGAAATTGTCAGAGCAGTCATAGAAGTTCAGGAAAATTGAGAGTTTTTGTGCAAGACAGTGATTAATTCATCCCAACCTGATGGAGCTGGGCTGGTTATTAAAGCTGGCTGAGCTGATCCGAGGAGAGTGTTCACCCCTGCCGAATAATCAGCAGGAAGAAAATCATCTTTGTCTCCGTATCAGCGCCTGACGAGAGCTGCTGTTAATTTTAAAGAGCAGAACAATCAGATAAGGAGAGCCAGAAGCAGGTTTGAGAGGAGAGCTGGGCTTTGGAGCCGACAGCGGGATGATGACTCCACCCCAAGGCAGTCACAGGCTCCATCCCGGCCCGGAGGCGCTGTGGCCAGGGTGACTCGGCTGGGAGCTCTTCCCTCTGCACAGGCTCACCCTGGAAAAACCTTCTTTGACATCATCTTTGCTGCTTCCAGAGCTTGCAGAACAAATCACTCTTATTACCAGAGCTTGTATTGCTCACCCCAGGTCCTGGCTCAGGGGTACAAGGATGGGTTTGAAAGCTGCAACCCACCCTGATGGGTCAAGCTGGAGGTGCTGGAGGCCCCTCCTGTGGATCCTGGTGTCCCTCCCATCCTGTACAGATGATGGGCAGGAATCAGTCTGCTGTGATTTTTATTCTTTTCCATGCTACCAGGGTGGTTTTTAGAAATAATCAGAGATCCCTGAGACTCTGTCAATTCCAGAGGAGGATGAAATATTTAATGGCCTAAGCTGAAAGAGGGAAGGTTTAACGTTAGATATTGGGAAGAAACTCTTCCCTGCAAGGATGCTGAGGCCCTGGCACACGTTGCCCAGAGAAGCTGTGGCTGCCCCATCCCTGGAAGCGTCCAGGCCAGCTTGGACCGGGCTTGGAGCAGCCTGGGGTAGGGAAAGGTGTTCCTGCCAACAGCAGGGTAGAACTGGATGAGCTTTGAGGTCCCTTCCAACCCAAACTCTACTGGAATTCTGTGATTCTCAGCATCACCACAGGGTGCTGCCAGATCATGCTGGCATTCTGTGGGATCGATTCCTTTGGTCCAAGCTTGTGGCAAAACACATTTTTTTCCCATTTGGATGGGTGAGAGCCTTTCCTTGCTGCCCAAAGTGCTCTGTCAGCCCTGCCCTCCCCTTGCTCTGACAAGGCAGCAGGTGAATTTGTTAGATACTTTATTCTGCCCCATTTTGAAAGCAAACCCCTGCCAGGCTGGGGCTGTGTCATGGGGTCTCCAGGGGCACAGAAATGCTGTTTCAAGCAGAGGAAAAGCCAAAATGTTGACTTTAAAAGGTACAAAGGGGAGGGGGGAGGCTGTTTCCTTTGTGTTTACTCATTTATCCTGCCTGAAAGTCGTTCCCTGTATCTGCCTGTCATTCCCTGTTTGTGCCTGTTCCTCATGGTCTGGACCTGATGCCAGTAGGCACTGGAGCTGCAGATCTGCCTGTGCCTCTGAGGATGGGCCCTCTTTCTGTCCCTGAGACGCCACTGATGTCTCCTTTCTAAATTGTTAAAAACAGGCTGCCCAGGGCAAAGACAGAGTGCCCAGCCCTGGAGAGATTGAAGAGCCGTGTTGCTGTGGCACTTTGGGACATGGGTGGGCTCAGCTGTGCTTGTGTTTGATGGTCCCAGAGGGTTTTTCCAGCCTCAACACTTCTCCCTCTGCAGGAGTTACTTCCACACGTAGGAAGACTGATGTTGCTGTAGAAGCAAAAACTACCCCTAGTGAGGCTGCAGCTTTTACCAGCAAGAGTTTGGTGGAAAAGAGCTCAGCAGTCTGTTTTTCCCAAAATAAACCGCAATATTGGGAGGTAAAGCCCTTGCTACTCAATCATGTGTGGCATCACTGAGTGCAACAACACGGCTCAGACACATCACACTCCTATTCACAGTTTCAGTGATTTTGTAAAGTTTTATAGGGTTTTTAAATGGTGATTTAAGTGCAGACCCATCCCAATCTGTACTCTCAGTTATAATTTAATTATATATAATTGTATTAATGTAACTATATTTATTATTCATGGGTGGGGAAAAAAGTTACCTCTCCATAAGGATTAATTTACGGAAATTATTGCTCAATCTTTGCAATTATCAGTTGGATTTTCTTTTGCCCCACATGTTTCCATAGAGCAGGCCAGGGAATCTTGGAATGGTTATTTTTACAAGAGAAGTGCTAAGAGTTGTTCCCTCAAGTCCCTTCTCCAAAGGAAATGCTTAGTGATATGGATGTGGAATTATTTCAGCACAGTTCTTTTGGGTACATTTCTTCCTCAAACATGTTTAAGGACAGATAAGATAATATAAAGCATCCTCACAGTGCTTCTACCCATAAGAAGAATTTTATTGACTGGGAAATAGGCTGGGAACAGAGAAATTGCTGCTTTCTCTGCACAAACAATTTCTGGGAACAGCTCGGAGTTCTGCATCTTTGTCACAGCTTTGTTACATCAGGTGAGAGAGATCTGTGCAAGGACACAGACTTAATATAATAAAAGGCAGTTAAAGGACAAATTAAAAGGGACATTTGGTGACCAAACCAGCAAGACACGAGGCCTGCGAGTCGTGCATCACTGGCACTCAGATGATTCACCCCATCTCTCAAGGTTTAAAAAACAAGGGATTGTTTTGATGGAGAATTCTGAGCGTGACTGTTTTGGGAGGCGAGCCTGGGGTGGGAGTTACACCAGGAAAGCTGATGGTGTTGGGAACAACGCCTGAGCTGTGACACAGTGACTGAGAGAGCAGCGCCTCTGTTTGGGTACAGAGACAGGAAACTGGGAGGCTCCAGCAAGAATTTACTCCTAACAAAGTATTTTCAAACAGACACATAAATGAACACGGCATGAATCTGGCGTGGATTAACTCCTAGAACCACAATTTCCCCTAAGGAACTCTGACAGACTGTGCTGCTTCCCTCTACCGACCTCCAGTGTTGGTGCCGAGGCAGAACACACAGATCAGTGAAAAATCAGCACAAAACACAGATTCTTGGATTAGTGAAAGGGAATCACCCTTTGAAGAGTTAAGCAGGGTGAATAAAAAAAAACAAACAATTAAATGCTAAATATATTTTAAGTCAGAGAATTCTATGCAATTCTGTGATGAAAACGAGTTGTTTGTAGCCTCCCAGGCTTCCGCTCTTGGTTTCCCAATACAGAATCTCATCTGATCTTTTTCTGAAGAGGCTGAAGGAATAAAGAACAACTACAAAATGACCAACAAGAGGAAAGATATTCCTCCTACAGTCTATAATAGAGATTTTGGGCAATAAAGTGGGATATTAGGGGGTACATTACAGAGAGGAATGTGGAATAGCTACGATTTCAATGACACGATCAATTTATTGACTGCAGGGAGAGTTTCCTTCAGGGTCTCAAATTCACAGAGGTGAGAAATATCCGTCTTCTTCATGGCACAGCCTGGGGCCAAGTCAGACTGAAACAATGAGGATTTGGAGAAAACACCTAAGTGGATTTGGCAGGAGAGGAAAAAATTGTCCAGTTGAGTAATGAAAAGGTAAAAGACAGGAAGAAAGTGACTCAGTGATTTCTCTGCTCTATTCTAGACCATGGTGTTTTCTGGTGCTTTGTTGTTGTTGCTGTTTAATATGCCTCCTGAAGGATTCCAAACAATCCACATCCAGGCTGGAATGATGAGGTGGCTGCAGGCTGGAGAAGATCAATGTGAGGTTTTGGTTCAGCCATGTCACAGGCATTCCCTCTTGTCCCTACCAGTGCCAGTCGCTGTCTGTGGAGCTCCAGAGCTGGAACTTGGTGTTGGGGGTACTTCCTTTTAAAAAATCACTTTTTAAATAACTGATGATTTTCTCTGTGTCCCCGTTCCTGCTATTCCCATGGCTGGGTACGTCTTCCTGGGGGCTGGGACAAGAGGCCGTGCCCGGGGGCTCTCACTGCTCCGCAGCCGGAGGCTCCTCCTCAGCCTCCGGCTTCTCCGGCTGCGATTCCGATTCCGGCGGGATGAGGCACTGCACCTCCTCGGAGCTGATGGCCACTTTGTCAGGCTGCAGCCAGCGCTTCAGGTGCTCCAGCGTGCTGGGGACAGCAAAGGGACACCGTGAGACCAGGGGGCGATGGAGCCACACAGGAACACACAAGAGAAGCGACAGGAAAAACTTCCACAGACACTGCCTGCCCCTCTGCAGGTATTCCCGTTCCTACACGTGAGGTCTGGTGTGGGATGGATCCTCGTGCCAGAGGAACAAGCAGAATCTGTCATCCTACAAAGCCATTCCCTGCAGGTGGGCCTTTTAAACTGTGGTTAGACCACGTTTTATGCTCTGATTTCTCTCAGCGTAAAGGACCTGCACAGGATCCCTTCCAGCCTTTACACACCTGAAGTTCTCCTCTGTAGCCAAGGCCCCAACTCAATCGGTCCAAGGGCAGGGTTAGATCGGATATTGGGAAGAATTTCTTCCCTCTGAGGGTGCTGAGGCCCTGGCACAGGGTGCCCAGAGAAGCTGTGGCTGCTCCATCCGTGGAAATGTTCAAAGCCAGGCTGGACGGGGTTTGGAGCAAGATGGGATAGTGGAAGGTGTCTCTGCCCAGGGCAGGTGGGTGGAACTGGATGGGCCTTAAGGTCCCTTCCAACCCAAACCAGTCTGTGATTCCAGGAGTTTCCAGCTTTCTGGGCTGGAAGTAAAAAACCTCTTGTTCAAACAAACCAAACCCAACCCCCAACTGCCTCTTTGTGATGAAAATCAGGAAATATGGTGGGGGGAAAGGGAACAAAACCAAAGCAGGAAGAATATCTCAAAATGTGTGAGCATTAGTAGCACTGCAAGGTTAAAAAAACCTGTATAACCCTAATACTCTAACATCATAGTCCAGTGCACTTAAAAGTTAAGGCTAGTTTAATTGCATTGGTGGGTGAGACTCAAAACTTCAGCACCTTTCAGGAGTGACCTCCAACTTCATAGTCAAGTTCTAGGGACTGAAATTCTTTCATGGATAACACCCTCACCCTTTAAAAATAGTAGAAAGAGCACATAAAAGCTTGGTTTTAAATATAAATCACATTGAAGTTAACTGGGGGCCAAAGAAACCATTTGAAACCTCCTTACAAACAGGGATTACTTTTCCTAGTTCTGGCTTAAGTAGATTTTCTTCAAGGGAAAGAAATAATCTTCTTGTCATCCAGAAGCAATCATGGAAAATGTCAGCTGAGAAATGAGGAATTTGGAGAGCGTTCCATGTGATTGGGAACTGGAGATTGCTCAAGAAAAGGGCTCCCATTTTACTTCTGACATCATCTGTCAGAGGGCAATGGGGGAGAGAGCAGAAGCACTGTAAGAGAGGCAGGGAAGGGAAATCTCATCCCAGGACTGCAACCAACCCCAAATCCCCATCTGAGACACACTGGACATTCCCTCCTCTGCTCCATTCCTTCCCTACCCCACGTGTGAGGAGGGAAATCACTGAGCAGGTCCCAGCTGCTTCCATGCAGTCTGAGGGGTGCAAAGATTAGAAAGGAGGACTGGATGCTCAAACCCTACATGCTCTGTGTTCCCTCTAGCACAACCCCAATGGGCATTCCCAAAATGCTGCACGAATCCTGTGGCAGCCTCTCCGAGCTGCAGGGAGATGGACTTTCTGTGTAATGTCCTGACAAAACCTTCTTCTAGTTTTTAAGAGGTAAGTGCTGACCCCTTCCCACTGACTTGCTCGTTACCTCTCGTCGGTATCGTGGCCCTCAACATAACATTCTGCCTCAAACTTCTCCTGCAGGAACCTGTCCCAGCATTCCTTCTTGGCCTGGGACAGCGTGCGCAGCATGTCCTTGGAGGTCACCTCCTGGGACAGCCCTTTGATCCTCATCAGTCTTCTCTCTGTGAGGGGAACAGGGCATTTTGTTATCTTGGTTATGGGTTTTGTTCTGGAAGGAGAGAAGGATCTGGACTTCTGTATGAAAAAGTAAGTTGAATTAACTTTTCAAGACTGATTTCTACTCTAAAAGTAATTTTCCCCCTGTATTTCAAGCCTGCATGGCTCTCTTTCCTATATGAGTTTTTCAGGTGATGCTTCTGAAGGAAATAAGATTTGTGCAATCAGCCAACTCTGCCCATTTGGGGTTTTAATAACTTTCACGCTTACTGCTCAGTTTCCATGAAATCACACAGGAGGCCACAGATCTCACAGGCACTGAGTTCCCACAATTTCCATGCAAATTGGAATTTAAATCACTCTCATTGCACTACTTGGTACGCTGTGAAACAGCAACGAAGGCACGACAAAAGTTCTGGCAGAAATAAAAGCTTTAAAAGCCACTTCTGCCACCTGCTCTGTTGCTGTGTGCAGCCTCCTACCTATTGTGGAGGGTAAGAACCAATTTTTTCAGCTTTTACTTGATAAAAAGTTCCTTTCTGTGGTAGAGATGAAAAGCTCTGACTGAGCTTCACCTTTCCACTGCTGCACTTGAAGAAAGTGAGTCAGATTGTGTGTTAAAGGGCTGGGAGAATTTCTGACCACAGCACTGGCACCACATAAACAGAGCTGTCACCAGGCACCTCGGCAGCGGGAGACACTCACCCAGGGATGCTAAATACACCTCTGAGTCGTTCAGGGGTGCCCAGGGCTTCAGGGCAGGTTGGGAAGAGCCACCCGATCCGCTGCCCTCGGCGTAGGAATCCACGAAGGAGTCTGTGAAAGCATCGCCGGCGTCCCTGTGCTCGGGATGTGGCAGACAGGAGCAGATCTCAGCCCACAGGTCCTCGCTGGACCTGGTCACCACGGAGTCCACGCTCTCGATCATCCTCATCGTGGGATCCTGGCATGGGGGAAACAAACGCTGAACACCGAACCGAGCCGATCCGCCCGCCCAGGCCTCCGCCGCCTCCCCTCTCTCCCTCTGCCCAAGTCACGCCAGCGGACATTCCAGGGAATTCTCATCCCACCGGGACGCCCGGCCGCTCTCCAGGGAGCGATGTCCCCGCGGCTGCCCGTGAGGCGGAGGGGCCGCCCCGGTCCCGCACCCACCGCCCCGCGCTCCGGGCACCGCGGCAGCTCCGCCCTCGCCTCTCGGGCTCCGCGCCTGGCCAATCACCGCCGCCGCCGGCCCGGGCCCGACCAATCACCGCGCGCCGCCGGCGGAGCGGGAGCGCCCATTGGTCCGCAGCGTGAGGGACGCTGACGCCGCCGCGCCGCCATGTTGGCAGAGGGCGGAAGTCGTCCCGGGCGGCGCAGGCGAGTGCGGTGTGACATCCTTGAGCCTCTGTCACACTTGCCGTGGTTCAGTGAGGGCGGGATGCGTTTCAGCGGGACACGGGGAGCTCCGGCGTGGCTCTGAACCCCCCTCTCTCCGCAGGCCGCTGCCGTGCCCGTGGGATGAGCCGGCTGCCGTCCGGCGCCGTACTGGCACTCATGGGGCTGCTCTTTGCCAGGACCATGGCCTGGACATCCAGCGGGAAAACGCACGCAGAGCTGGTCAACAACCTCTACAGTGAGTCCCGGCAGCATCCGTTGGAATGTCAGTGTACGGATATTTAATGTCTGTGCATGGATATTTAGTGTCACACCGTGTGACACTGCTCACTCGGAAGGGTTGGGGTTAATGTTCCTGAATTTCGGCATTCGCCCCAGCCTGAATTAGTTCTATTTATAGTTGGAAACAAGGTGCTATGCCAGAAGGGGCAGAAAAGCCTCTCCACACCTTCTTTCCCTGCCTCTGGAAGTGTTTGGAGCCCTTTAAAGTGCTGCAGCTCGGTGTTCCGAGCCCGGGGATGCAGCCGAGTGTCCCGGACATCTGAGCTGTGCCTACAGCTCTGCCCGACGGCTGGAATGGTGCCCGGTGCTCCCGCTCCGCTCAGGACAGCGGGCTGGAACACACATAAAAATAGCTGTAAACTTCCCCAGAATTCCCGCAGAAAGGTGTGGAGGGATGTTGGATGTCTCTGTAGTCATGGCCTTTGAGTTCACCGCTGAAACCTGACCCGGAGTCTCTGTTTCCCGCCGTGAAACGTGACTCCGTTTCACTCCCGTTCCACTTGGTAGTGCCAGAGGTGCTGTTGATGCAGGTGGCCACCCTCTGGAGATGGGCTGGTGGCCGGGCCCCTGGCGGGAGTGGGAAAGGATGTCCTTCCATCAGCGTCTGCTTTGCTGTCTCTCTCAGATCCCTCATAAATTTCCCCAGATGCACAAACTCCCTGAGGTGTGCTTCCCCTTTCAAATCTCTTGCTGGAATGCCGAGGATTTCAGTCCTGCTTGTCTCTCTTTTCCTTCTTTCCCAGAAAAAGGGATCGTTAAGTCTCAGCGAGTCTTCGATGTGCTGTTGGCTACGGACAGAGGTCACTACATCAAGTATTTCCCATACATGGATTCTCCTCAATCCATTGGTGAGTCACTTGTGGCAAAGCCCCTGCTGTCAGCCGGACACAAGGTGCCTTGCCAGGTGTTCCATGGTCTAGTTGTGGAATCCCTGTGCCTGGAAGTGTCCAAGCCCAGGATGGATGAGCCTTGGAGCAACCTGGTCCAAGGGAAGGTGTCCCTGCAGGTCCTGGGACTTTGGATGAGCTTTAAGGTCCCTTTCAACCCAAATCATCCTGCAATTCTGTGGAAGGAGATAGGTGTTTTCCTGTTTTTAGGGGAAGGTGGGGGAGAACTGAGGACTGTTACCATTGGGAATTTTATTCCTTGTCAAATAACTTGTGTCACCTGTTTCCTTTTAGGCTACAAGGCTACGATCAGCGCCCCGCACATGGTAAGGTGAAAACTCCTCACTTTAAACAGAAATGGAGGAAATTGTATATTTCTCTTTATCTTGCTTGTTTCTTTAGGGATTTTTCTTCTTAAGAGGAGTTTCCCCTATACTCTTTCAGTTGCTTTAAAAGTCTGCTTACATGGGAATTCCTCGTTGTCCCTTTTTTTGCATGAGACCTCTTTTCCTGCTGTTTGACATCTAATTCCTTGAGCCTCTGCCTAAATGATGTCCTGCAGAAGATCTTCCAGGTCTGACACTTGAGTTTTACTCTGGAAGTGTCAGGCAGAAGGCCAGGAGTGCTGCAATTAAATCAGAAAACAAGGAGAAGTGTTGGTAGAGGAGACTAACCCCGGGATGTTTCCCACTTCTTTGTCCTGGGTGTCTCTGCAGCACGCCCACGCGCTGGAGCTGCTCAAGGATCAGCTAGTGGAAGGTGCCAAGGCACTGGATGTGGGATCTGGGAGCGGATACCTCACCGCGTGCTTCGCCAGGATGGTGAGCTCACGGCACTCTACTCCCAGCCTGGAAAGCAAATCCCTCAGTTAGCTGATATAACTGGGACTTCTCAGTCTTAAAACCAAGGAAGGGGCACAGTGCTCACACCTCCTCTTCAGAACCTCTGCTCTGGAGTTTCTTCTAGGAAATGCCCCGATTCCCAGGGAAACCTGCCCTGTCTCTTCCATGCGGGAGGCACCAGGTGTTTGACTGATGTTCTTTCCAGACTGGCCCGACGGGAAGAGCTGTGGGTGTGGAGCACATCAAGGAGCTGGTGCACGAATCCATCCGGAATGTCCAAGAGGATGACCCGACGCTGCTCAGTTCCGGCCGTGTGAAGCTCGTGGGTGAGCTCCCTGCAATCCCATGTTTTTTCCCTTGGCTTTGCTCCTCAAAGTCTTTCCTGTTTTGCTGCTTTGAGCTGTCAGGACACACGCTTCCCTGCGTGTTTTCCCTCTGCAGTTGGAGATGGCAGGCAGGGATACCCCGAGGAGGCTCCTTACGATGCCATCCACGTGGGAGCGGCCGCAGCCACAGTCCCCAAGGAGGTAAGAGCGGCCGTGCTGGGTGTCCCCAGAGGAAATGAGACGGGAACCACTGGAAGCTTATTTGCTGTCATGCTGCTTATTCCCATTGTCTGTGGGGGTTTTCTTGCCTCTGCTGACTGGGATTTCTCTGTGCTGCAGCTGCTGAAGGAGCTGAAGCCGGGTGGGCGGCTGATCGTGCCCGTGGGGCCCGAGGGAGCGAACCAGGTGCTGATGCAGTACGACAAGACCAGTGACGGACAAATCGTCGAGACCCAGCTCATGGGCGTCATCTACGTCCCTCTCACAGACAAGGAAAAGCAGTGGCCTCGGTAAAATCTGCTCTTCCCTGAGGAACGCTCCTTCCTCTTCCTCTGAGCTTGCTCTCCTTGGCTTTGCTGACCGAGTCCTGGATCCATGGCAGTTGCTGTTTGTGGAAAAAAAAAGGAGAGAACAGCTTGGGAAAGCAGGGGGTATTTTCTGTTTGACAGAGCTTGTGGAGTCTTATTTCCTCTTTTTGTGGAGCCTGTGTGTGTTTTTAAATTCCATGTGATGCTGGCACAGAACTGAGGGAGTAGTAACTGTTGGTTTTCCTTTGCCTCAGGGATGACCTCTGACACATGGATGGATATCTCTAAAGGCACCTCAGAAAGCTCATGAGAGGGACTTAGACCTGTAGATGGTCGGTATGGTCTTTTTAATGGAAATTTCATCAATGAATAAAGGGAAGTTCTGCTTCACAGGAGCTTTTTCTGGAGGGATGGAGAACAGGGACAGGACCAGGGGAGGCTCTTGGAGGCTGTGGCGGCTTCCAGGGAGCGGATCCAGACAACTCCAGCTATCCTCTCTGAAAAACTATAGATAACATCAGTTCACAGAGAATTATGAAAGCAGACGGGAATACTTAAAGCTTCACTAAAACCACTTTAATATTGACTACTCTGCCTAATGCTTGGCAAAAATAAGTCACAATTAGTGTCTTGCAGCAGCAATGTACTCTGATTTGTCAATGTTTTTAAATATGGGAGCATGTTCTCTTCTTGCCTGCACCAACTAATTTAATGATGGGCATCAACACTGGATCTCAAGGTTATGAAAAATTCTTGTTTCTTGGAGTTTCTTTTTCTTTCTGTTTGAGATCTTGAAAAATGCTCATTTCTGGACTTCTTCCCTTTTGGGATTATGAAAAATGTTCATTTCTTGGCTTTTCTGATTCGGCTTATTCAAAAATGCTCATGTTTCGGCTTTTCCTTGACGTGTCCTTCCTGCAGGCGGTGACCGAGGAGTCTCACAAGGGGCGGGCGGGCTGCCGTGAGGCTCGAGAGTCACTTGTGGAGCAGTTCTGAGTTGGGAAACTGCTGGGAGGTAAATAAATAAAGGCACTCTCGCTCCTCCGCCGGCTCCGCTTCCTTTCACGCCCTCACCGCGTGGACTGAGGGGGAGGCGGGAACGGGGGCGTGGCCTGGCTGCGCAGGCCCGCGCTGATTGGTCGCGCCGCCGGCGCACCGCGATGCGTCACGGCGTGCGGCGCGCGGTGTGGCCGGTGCGGGTGCGCGCGGCGGGCAGCGGGG